>PVLA01000320.1:0-509870 GCA_004027455.1 Hydrochoerus hydrochaeris | reverse complement strand
CTGTAAAGGTGCACACACCGAATATCTACACCTATGTGCATATGTGTGACCACACACTAACATCTATAGCTAATATTCACATACACATATGCACACACATATCTAACACTTACATCTAAACATATATATGCACACACATAGATGCGTAATAACTAAATATATGTATACACACACACACACACACACACACACACACACACACTGCTCTTCCTTTTCCCCTGGGCCAGGTGACACCTAGGGTTTGGTGGCCCCCAGGCAGCAAGCATCCAGGCAGGGCTTTGGGAGTCACTTAGGGGTGAATCAGAGTGAGCAGGGCTGGGGCTCCTGCCCACTTCCTGGAGCTATCAGAGGTAGAATCTTCCTGAAGGAAAAGGTCCTGTGCTCACACTCACTCTCTGTGATGATTCTTCCCTGTCCAAGGAAGGACAGGAAGTCTAGAAACCCGTGACGTTGTGCTGCGGTTGGGCCGTGCCCCCCCCACCCCGGTTACTCCACAGATGCCTCTGCTAGACCCAGCTGTTTCCTGAAACCTCACAGGCTCTGGAAAGTCTGTGGCTGCTTTGTTTTTTGGTACCAGGGATTGAGTTCATGACCTCGCGCTTGCCAGGCAGGTGCTCTGTGGCCAGCTTCTTAGGGCTCTTTTGGGCCATATGCACCTAGGTTCTGTATGAACCCAGAGTGGTGTGGACATCTCAGGGAACTGGGCACTCCCCAGTGGTCCGGCTCTTCTTGCATTGTACCAGGGATGCCTGGTAAAGCCCCTCTGCGGTGTCTGGAACTAGGAGGGCCCATGACAGACTCCGGCTGCTCAGGGCTGGGCCTGGGAAATGCTAGTTCTAGGTGCTGGAGCTTCTGAGGTGGATGAGATGGGCCCTTTGCCCTCTAACATGTCAGCTGAAGAGGCTAAAAAAACCCAAAGTAAATTCTAGCAGGTCCTTGACTATGTAGCTCCTTAAAAGAAATTCAGGGCACGCTTCACAGGGTTGTGTGCACCTATCATCCCAGTTATTCAGGAGGCTGAGGCAGGAGGGCTGCACATTTGAGTCTAGCTTGGGCAATTTAGTGACTTAGAGAGACCCTATGGAAAAGAAAAGAATAAATACAGGGTTGGGATGTAGCTCAGGGGTAGACAGCTCGTCTAACATGTGCAAGGACCTGGGCTCAATCTCTAGTGCTGTAAACAAAACAAAACAACCCACTCCCAAACCTCAACCCACAGCCAAAACAGAACACAGGGCACTGCTTGGATGGGACATGTGGCAGGAAGGTGTGAGCAGCCCAGTGGACCCACAGGCCTCACTGGACCTGGCTGTCCCCGCATGTGACACATAGACCCCCATCTCCAGCCACCTTGTCCTCCTCCCTGTGCCTGGAGAACTGGGCTTCACTGTATCACAGTTACTTACATGCAGGTCATGGCCTACACCTCCCTGGAGCCAGAGTCCCCCTGGTAGTGGCCACTGCAGACATCTTGCTGCCCACTCTTCTCATCTCCTCACCCGACCACATCCTCATCCAACCAAAGGACTACGCTTGGTCCTGTGTCCAGTGCCCTGGCAATGCTGTGGGCATCAGTCACGGTGTCCAAGCAGGACAAATGCACCTCATGTGGACCCTGAGTGGCAAAGTTAATTGAGTTCTTATCTTAATTTTGAAGTATAAGACACAGCAGGTGAATACGTTTTCATTCTCTGCCCCTCTTCCTCGGGTGTCTGCTGGTTTTCTTGTCCCCAGGGGCCCAGTGTGGCAGAGTCCCTTCACCCTCGGCTGTCAGAGGCAGCTTTGGGGTAGGCACAGGCTGGCGGCAAAGTCTTGAGGTCCCTCCTAATGCACCTCGGCCAGCTGTGTCTAGGCCTCAGTTGGCACAAAACAGAACAACCTGCTGACCTCAAATATCAGCCACAGGAGGCACAGTCAGCCCTCTGTGTCCACAGCTCTTCATCTGGGGACTTTTGAAAATATTTTGAAAAACTGCATTTGTTTTAAAAATGTACAGAAGCTTCCCTTGTCCTTATTCACCAGACTATACAGTGTAACAACCACTCGTGTACTGTTTGTATCTCACTAGGTATCGTGAGCACCTTCGAGACGATCTAAAGGACACAAGAGGCTCTGTGCAATACGACAGCATCGACACACAGGCTTGAGCATCCCTGGATCGTGGCACCCACAGGGGATGCCACAATTGGTCTCTCCTGGATACCCACCTACAGTCAATACCAGGCAAACTCGGAGTCCTTTGCTAAGATGACTTAATTTTCTGCTGTGAAAGGACTTGAAAGTCAAAAGTAAATCCAAACCCAAACTCTTCCTGTGCTTTCAAGGTGGACTCTGGTCACATTGTGACTAAAGATCACATTTCTATTTTTTTAAAAAATAAATGTGTCTCATCAAGTGCTCATGCACCAGCAGGTGCTCCTGAGACAAACACTCCCTGCCAAGGTTTCCCTTTGATTAGACTTTAATTTCCAAATCACTGACTTGAGAATTCAAAAAATCTTGAGTGCACTTGTTTGCTGGTGAGGAAGCCCTGGCCTATTTTACATTGTCAAATCTATTTTTAAATAAAGTTGTTCTTTGTGTGGAACACAACTCCTAAAAATAGCTCTCTGCCTCATTTGGTAGAATTAAAACAAAATCACCAATTAAACCATAGCCCGAGTCAGCAGGACCCCACTGCGTGAGCCCAGGCTGAGGATGCCACCTGTCTGGTGCCACCCCAAGTCCTCCTGGCTTTTCTGGTGATCACCCACTGACCAGGGAGATGCTTGTCTTTGTGAGAAGCTATTCTTAAAGAGTCATCACCAGGGGAAAAAGGAGGAAAAAAAACCATGGTCCAGTGCTGTCCAGTGGATTTTGTTTGGTGTCAGAAACAGATGGGGACCCTAGAGGTGCTGAGGTCCAGCAACCGCTGGAGCTGGACTCACCACTTCAGTTCTTCAGTTAAAGAGGACGGGACTGGCCAGGGCAGCAGAAGTGATGCCTGTTTATCTGTGGCTTCCCAGCAGTGACCTGCAGCCAAGGCACTGCCTGAGCTGACCTCGAGGGCTAATAAGATGAAAAGATGCTAAGCCAGGGAGCTACTGGTGGGCTTGAAGTGAAGCTTTATCTCATTCAAGGGGGGTTCAGCAGGAAGTTAGCCCCTGATGGTGTGTGTACCCACATGTATGCATGCGCGCACGTGCGCGCGCACACACACTCACACACACACACACACTCACACACTCACACACTCAGGGACTTCTGCTTCTAACCAGACCTTCTGTCACTTGCACTCATGCTCTTGCAGATATGGGGCTGGGCTGATCCTAACTGAGGAGAAGGCTTCCAGGACACCCACCGCCATCACATTTGAGACAGTTTGTAGAACTCCAGGAGTTTCATGGAAATTCTGATCCTTTCAGGAAAAGTTGGCAAGACCCTCTTTCCCTTGGCAGAAAGTATATACAAAAATTATTCGTGCAGATGCCCCTGGCCTCTTCTCATTCATAGAAAAAGAAAGTCCTGCACCTGGGATAGTGCTAGGCTGGATTTTGTTTCTGCCTTCAGTATTTATCAGAATCTTCAAGAATTGCAAACTTTCCTCTGGCGAGGACAGGGAGAGGGTTTGGAAGCCAGGGTTGTCTGTCAAATGCCACATGGGCACCAACCTGCAGGGATCCCAACTGGTGTTGAAGTCCCAGATCTATGCCGGGAGTGACTGAAGAACATGGTGACTGTTTACCCTGAAAGCCTTACTGCACAGGAGACATCGCCTCGGATCCCCTTCCCTCTGCACACACTTACCCATCACCCTCTCCGCTCCCAGAAGCCGCTCTCCACGCCCTCTTTCACGAGTCCTTCAGTTACACTGCCATGGCGCCTTGGTGTCTTGAACTGACCCAAAGCCCTTGCTTGCCATGGTCATCTGGACTTCAGGGGTGAGCCAGGCCTGGTGAATGAGGCAGTCACTAAGTGGGATCAAGACCAAGAAACGAACGGCCGAAGCCAGCACAGGGGCCTCAGAGTGGTCAGAGGCAACCCACGGGGAACCATCTGGGAGCAGGAGGAGGCACGGTCCATAGTTCATGGCGAGGGGGACAGGTGATGACGGCTTGGGGCACTGACTTCTCTCTCAATCCCATAATAACCCACTGTGGGTTGCTGTCACCCCTCTTTTTTACATGGCGTGCCTGAGGGTCTTAGAAGCTCTGAGAGATCAGTGTACACGAAGGATGATTATAAACCAGCAGCGAGATGCAGGAAGATGCAACCATGAAACGGGTCTGAGCCACAAGGCTGAACATCAGAGCCACTGCGCTAACGTAACAAAAGTCCATGCACCGCATGGTCCCGTTTGCATGAGAGATGCAGTGTGGGAAACCCCACAGACAGAAAGACGGACACTACCCGTGCGGTCCAGGCTGGGCTGGGGAGCAGGGGGTGTTTTGTCACCCAGGCTTCCTTGCTGCGTGGAGGAAGTGTTCTGAAGTTAGGTGGCGGTGATGGCTTTACTCTGCCAAGCACATCAAGCTACAAGCTGTAGATGTGGCCCTCATGGATGGAGGGCCAAGCTTCCCAGATGCCCACTGCATCCTTAGGGAAGCAGTCACAAGCGCACTCAGCCAGTAACTGCTGAGGACTAGTTTGCCTGAAGGCTCAGGAGAGGTTGAGAAACACCCCTTTAGAGGTGGTCAGCAGTAGGTTGTGACCAGTTGCTTAGTTAGGAGGCTGCTGGGCAACCCCGGCTGGCAGGTATGGTCCATGCTGGCCACAGGACAAGCCACCCTGGTGAGTCAGTGAGCCTTAGGTAGTGTTGGCACAGAGGTGCTGAGATGTTTGTGGGGATGTGGGGGAAATGAGACCCAAGACGTCCTGAAAGTGTAACGGGTAAGTTGCGGTCTGACCCATCAGGGTACTTCTGACCTCAGGATAAAATCCAGGAAGCCAAGCTGCAGAGTGATCAGTGGACATGTGACCTCATCATGGTCACCAGCAGTGAAAAAGGCAGTGGGAGACCCAGGGTTCCAACCCAGGCCTGGGCTGCTTTGGTATAAGAGGGTCCGAGACACCCCACCCCATTAATCCCAGACCTACTTAACTGATTATGGATGACAGGGAGCCCCAGGGCCATATGTTCAGTGCCCCTCAGTCTCCTCTGCTCCTCCCACAGGGCAGCCCCTGGTGCCCTGGGTGACGTTCTGAGCACCCTTGTAGGGTGGCCTGGCACCCTTATTCACCCTCATGGCAGGCAGCTCATCCCAGGCAGCATCCTTTGTCCGGATGGCTTCACACTTCCCTTTGCTTGGCGGCTTCCAGAATGTTCACTGTCCAGAGGGAGGGGCTTTGTCTAGATGTCCCTAACCTCTGCCACCTGCAGGTATCAACCAAACCAGTTAAATGAATCCATGGCCAGGGGCTGACCTGCCACACATCCAGCTCTGATCACCGTCCCCACCACCCCTGCCTCCCCAGACAACAGAGGTTCTCAGAAACAGCGACTTGGGCAGCGTACAGTTTTGGGCCACCCTGCCTGTCTCCCAAGCCAGGCTGGCACTACCCCCGGGCAGGAGACGCTGCGAAAGCAGACAGCTTCTGATGCAAACAGGTTTCAGTGGATCATCTGCTCAGTACCAGACCCAGTTCAAAGACAGAGACAGAAGGAGGAAACTTACACTTGTCTTCTAGACACGTTTGTATCACGCACAGGCAGACACACTTAAATATCTACTATGAACAATAAATTCCACCATACTGGCAGCCAACAAACTTCAAATGCAGTCTTGAAACACTGGTCAATCTGCAGGCTCTGAGTGAGGTGATGAAGCGAGGCTTGCTGTGTCCTCCCAGCCCCTGCTCACTTGGCCCTCACCTCTGGGGTCATCTGTCCACTGCTTCCAGGCCTCAGGATGGGGGTGCCAGGTGCAGGGTGACAGCTCCAGGAAAACCAGTTTCGGTGTGCACCGAAACTGTCTTTGAAAAGGATTTCTGCCTCTGAGGTTTACTTCCTCCTCTGCCATCCTAACGTCTGTTCCTTATTCTTGCAAAGATCAGAATTTTATAAGACAAACATATGGATCTTGAGATTTATCATATGCCCTCTGCCATATAGAGGCAGAAATACAGCTGTGTATATTTATTCATACTCTGCACATTTATACTCAGTGTATAAATTCATATAAACACACTCCAGGGAGAAAATGTTGTGTCAGAGTCATGTGAATCAAGTTTCTGTTGCCAGCCCTGAATGACATGGTGACTTTATATTTATTTTAATAGTCTCTAGTCTGTCATTTTCAGCTTTATAAAAAGGTGCTGAATTAAAAAAAAAACAGCTAGCCAAGAGAGAGCCATTCACAGTCTGTTCTTACACATCCGTCTGCTGGATGCGGTTTCCTGAAGAAACAGAGTGGTAGGAAGGTGAACAATTTATATCCATTTTCGGGAGACTCATTTGTGAGTGTACTGTCCCCCCATAACTGTTTCCATAACAAACGACACAAATCTACAAATCCGAGAGAGATACAGAGGCCCACAAATTAGAATCATCTGGAATTTTTCAAGATTTTCTTCACTAAGCCAGAAATATCAGGCATTCTCCAGGGGTGGGAGGCAAAATCCATGCTTTGTCCAGTTTTTGTTTTATCATTAATGAACCTTCAGTCCCTCAACTCTCCATATCTCTCTTCTACCTGCCCACTCATCCGTTCATCTGTCCATCCATCTTCTGTCCATCCATCTATAAATCCATCTATCCATCTATCTATAAATCCATCCATCCATCCATTCATCCATCCATCCATCCATCCATCCATCTATCCATCCATCCCTCCATCCTCTGTCCACCTGTCCATCCATCTATCCACCCATCTTCCTCTGCCCACTGACAGTGGCTTTGTCTGACACACAGGGACATTTCCAGACACAGCACCCAGCGTGGAGTGGGTGCCCACAGTAGGTGTGGACAAGAACCACTGAAACCTCGAGTTCTCCTCCAGCAGCTGAACCCCAGCAGGCCCCTCCTTGCACTGACTGCCTGAATCTCCTTGGGGTCTTTGGTGATACAAGTGCGCTACCCTGGGCTGTACCATCTCATTATTTTCTGCTCAGCCTACCTGCTGCAGATCACACCCCACAAACTCTGGAAAACAAACACCAGGACAAACCCTCTCTCTGGCTGGGAAGCCAGAGGCGTGTCAGCTGACCAGCCAGAGACGGCCTGCTGCCGCCTGCGGGGCCCCTGCACAGCTCCAGCGCATCCTGCTTGGGCACGGAGCCGCTGCCGGTCCTGCTGCCTGTCCTCTGTGAGGCAGCCTCAGCCTGGTGCCTGGGAGGGAGCACTGGGCTTTCTCCAGGGAGCGCTCGACTCTTCCCAAGCACTAGGCAAGGCCCCACCTTCTTCTGGCTCGCGGATGAGCACTTGGGACCTGTCGGGTTCCTTCCATTGCACACACGGGAAGCCCCAGGGGTTGGCTAAAGCATTTCTGTTACCCTTTGGGTCATTTTTATGCATGAAAATCTTACCAATTCAGGGAGAACATTCTGCAGGATTTGGACAAAGAAGTCCTGCCAAGCCCTGCAGAAAGCTTCTTGCCTGTGCGATGCTGCATACGATCTGCAGGCAAGTCATGCAGACTTGCGCCCGCGTTTCACAGTAGGTGGGCTGTGAGGTGGCTGGCGCACCGCTCACGAGAAGGGCGTGGAGACGTGAGAGGGCCACGCTCTCCTTGGTCACGCTGTTTGGTGGAGGCTCGTGAAGGAATGAGCCGCATGACTGATGTGCAGCAGAAAGGCCACTTGCCCCACTGCCCAGCTTCCTTTCTGGGAAGCGCTCATTTGCTTTCCTCCGGAAGAAGTGGGTGGAAGTGAAGGGAAGGAGGGGGAATTCCACCTCCCCTCACTGTGAGGGGAACAGGCGGGGGTGCTGGAAGAGGAAAGCTCTCAGCGGAGCAGGGCACAGGCCTTGGCCAGGGCCGTCCCTCATCCTCAGAGAGACAGGATCCCTCAACCCTCAACGCCTGGTTATTGTGACCCCAGGAACAGCCAGGGGAGTGTAAAGACTTGCTGGGTCTTCACTGCCAAAATTTAAAAATCCACCACAGAATCACTTTTGAGATGTGAGCCAGGGACACCCTTCCCAGGCTGCTCCCCTCGCCTCCTTCTCCCTCGGCCCTGCGTGAGAGGAGGAGGAGGAGGAGGAGGAGGAGGAGGAGGAGGAGGAGGAGGAGGGTGGCACTTCTGCAAGTGAGGGACTCCAGGGGTCTTGGGGCCCCAAGAGCCAGAGAGAGGCCCAGAATGGACCAGCTCTCAAAGCCCCCGAGGACCTGACTCTGATGACACCTTTAATTCAGACTCCGGGTCCCCAGAACTTTGGCCTGCTGTTTTAAGCTGTCCAGTTGGAAGTTGGGTGACTGCGTGGCCACCATGGTCTCTCTGTGACAATGGGCTAGGTGTCCACCAGGCTCCACTCTACTTGGTTCCTGAGACCTTGTTTAGAGCTCTTCTGAGAGGACTCTGAACGGATTACTCAGTTACCTTCTTCCGAAAATCATCTCCATCTGCATAGATCTGTCATTTACGTGGCTGTCCGTCACGCGTTTCTCTCCTTCGCCCTTACATCTACGCCTGGTGGCTGGGTACCGATCATGTGCACAGATAAGTAAGTATCTATCCCTCTGTCATCTGCGTATCTGCTGTCCTGGGTGTGGACGGGCCTCTCCACTTCTCTGCCCTGCTGTCATTTGCAGCTTTTATGCTAACCCCATAAACTTGGACCTAGGCAGCTGGCCTGCTGGGGAAAGAGGCAGTCTGAGATCTGAAGTAGGAAGTGCTGCTGATTTTTTAAGACAGTTGCATTGTTTCCAAGTCTATACATTAACACCAGCGATAACACATTAACCAAGGCTCGGAGTGAGCCGGCTGCTGTCAGGTAGCCGTGTGGCTGGAAGGTCCTAATGAAGAAGGGAGGGGGATCTGGTGCTGCTCATTTGCTGTGTGCAAATGGTGCTGCTAATGTATCGCACGCAGGCTGTCAGCTCCAGTGGGCTTTGTGCTCCTTCCTGTAGCTGAATCCACACGGGACTCTGCCCTCCTCCCCAGATTGCATGGAAGTGAGGGCTCTGCTTTTGCTCAGCCTCAGCTGGCCCTACAGATCTGTGGCCACAGGATGCCCACACCCAGGGACAGCAGCTCCCAGGCTCTGCCCGCCACACACAGGGGGACCAGGACCTCTGCAGACATGCTCCACCCACCCTCTCTGTGCCCTAGGCCTGTCTCGGCCCCTGGGACCCTGGTCTGGGTGTGCACTCTGCAGTCTGGCCCCCTCCCTCACCCTCCCAGGCTTTTCTCAACTGTCCCCTGCCTGCCCACCCTCACTTCCCCTCTAAAAACTGCAACCTACCCCTTCACCCCCAAGCTTTGCCCCCCATTCCACGTTCACCTTTTCCATAGAAAATGTCATCTCTAACATTCAGCATTGTGTGCACTTGTGTTTTCTGGAGGTTCATCATGTCCCTTCTGTAAGCTCCCCAGGGGGTAGACTGGGGCTATTCGTTTAGGGTAGGCACAGGGAGCTGTGACAATGCCAGACACACTCGGTGGGCTCCGACCGGAGGAAGAGCCTCACCCTCGCCTCCAAGCACAGCAGACAGTTTCCATGTGTCCCACACCTGTCCCCATACTGCCCATCTCTGAAGGGGGCTGACTTTAGGGGGAGGGGTCTCCAGGACTCCACTGTCTGCACCCTCCCCACCCCATGCAGTTCTTTTATAGGTACAGGTAGACCCTCCAAAGACCTGAATCAGATAGGAATGGGGAGATGCTCAGGCAAAGCCATCTCCCTGGGGTCACTGTAGTCAATAGCACTATTCATTTCCTGATCTGAGCTTTACAAAGATCCTCTTTGTAGCAGGCAAATGGACTGGAGTCAATTACAGCCGATCTTCTGACATCCTGTGAATGTTAATGGGCACGCGGGGGGAGGCACACGTGCGCATGCGGGGGCAGCCCTGTGCCGACAACCTGGAATTAAGTCTCAGACCCCATCCCACACTCGGTCATCACCCAGCCTCGCTTCCGACTGCACAATCACATGCTCTGTTACCCTGCAGAAGTCCGCAGGGGCCAATCAGGCAGACAGATGGGAGCGGGGTGTGCGGGCTTCCTGCTGAGCAGGGAGGCAGGGCCGGGCCCCAGTGTGCAGAGTCCAGGGAGGGCCCTGTCTACAGCCAGCCCCTGTTGGATGGTCGTTCCCTCCCCCTACCGTGGGGACACAGTGCTGCCCAGGCCAACTGCCAGAGCTGGTCTCCCCCACCTCAGGCTGTCTACCAGCAGCAGGGAAGGGGGTGCTTCCTGTCACTCCTGCCCAGAGCCCCCCGCGGCACTGCCTGGCCCTGACCATGGAGACCCTTGATTTCCATCTGGAGGAGGGACCAGCAAATGTCTTCCAGAGTGGGCTGGTGACTTCCTCGGGCTTAGGGGCCGAGGTCTCTCTTGGAACTGTTCAGCTGGTCCACGGCTGTGCAAAGGCAGCTATGCTGCAGCTGTACGTTAGGCAATAGCTAATGAACAGTGTGGCAGTGCACCGATAAAACTTTATTTATAAAAACAGGCAGGGGCCACACTGGGCTCGAGGGCTTTAGCGTGCCAGTGACCGTGGTCTAGGGTGCAAGGCAGCCCTGTCCTTCTTGTTCCACGGGACCACAGAGCACTTGAAATGGGCCCATTGTAACCAAGCTGAATGAGCAGTGAGCCCCCTGCTGGGAGACACGCACTGGCCTTGGGTGGCTTTCCCGAAATGAGCGCGCAGAACTGCTCATGAGCACTGTTTCACACTGGCTGCGCGTGAGACAGCATTTTGGACAGGCCGTGTTAAGTAAATGGTGCTGCTTAACCTGACCGCACCTGCTCATTTTTACTTCTAAACGTGGTTCCCAGAGGATTTACAGTGACAGAGGTGGCACATGTGCCATTGCCACAGGACAGGGCCGGCAAGACGGCCTGAGTGCTCCCCTCTGCTGAGTCCCAGGTCTGAGCACGTGTGTGTGGGTCCCTTCTCCTGCCCCCTGAGAGTTTCTGACATGTCAGCTTCGGCCTCTGATGTCCCCACGCTTGCAGCCTGACTGGGCTCCCAACCAGGATGACGGTGTTACTCTCTCACCCTACACCTCTCCCTCCTTCTGCATCCTGCGCTGTCCGCTCTGCCCCTGCTGGACCTTGAGCAGGGGTACGTGTGCGCATGTGTGTCCTGGCCACCCTGTGCCTCTCATGCAGGTGCAGCCCATGTCTCTTGGGCTTGGGGAGTATTTGCTGGACAGCTGTGGCTGAAGTGGGAACCCAGACGGTGAGGTGACACACACCCCAGAGCCAGCCGGGCCTCCCCAGGGTCGTGAGCAGCTGTCCCCGCTCAGGCTCTCTGTGCGTTTGAGGATTCCCATTAAAGTATAAGTTCAGTTTGAAAAATGTAACCTTCCAACCGGTGCCCATGTGATGCCAAAGGCAGGGACCTTAATTTGCTGAAGGACGTTGCTGCCAACCTCTGTCTCATTTTGTCATACTGTCTGGGAGAGAGATGTGATTTTTATTTCCCCCTCAGCAGCAGGGTAATTTGAGTGTGCTATTTGCTCTGTGGGTATCTCCATAACCCGCTTTGAATTTGTTTCACGATGTCTCCTGAAAGCACCATGGACCTGAGACATGCAGAATCAAACTAATGACTCTGGCGCTTGCCCAGCAGGCCCTCCCGAGCCCGTGCACGGCCGGGTGGCAGGAGAGCACGGATGAGTGGGGTCCCGTGGGCCCGAGCCATGTGTTCTGCACTAATGAGACCTTAACAAAGATGTAGATGCTCACGCAGAATATCAGCTCTGACGTTTCACCTGAGGTGAAAATTGCCAGGCTCCTTAATGGCCTCTTTTCTTGCCAGGTACACGAGGTAAAGGCCCAAGTGAACATGGAATCTCACAGCTTGTGCGACAGCGATTAGGGTCTCTGCGTGTCATCCTTCACCATGGGGTTTTCGAAAGGAGACAGTGAAAGATGGCTCAAGGCAGGGGCATCAGTGCAGGGCTGTCACCCACGTCTATGCCAGGTGAGTGTTCACCTGGCTAGTTATTCAAAGTGGCTGCCAGAGCCGCCCACACCACAGCTGGCTTTACTGTCCACCCCAGGGCCCAGCAGCTCAGACCTTCCTACTCTGCACGGTCTCAGGGCTGCACGCTCCATTCGCTCACTCCACCTTGACTCAGTTTTCCCAGAGCCTCTGTACTCCGTGCCCTCAAGCAACACAGAATCCGGGTCCATGTGTCTCACTTTGTGAAGGGCTCCTTCATGGAGCAGGTGTTGCTTAATTCATCTTGGGACTTCCAGGACAGGGACAGTGCCCAGTACACATTGATACACATTTCTACCATGCGTGGAGCATGGGTAAACTATAGGAAGGCTATTCCACTGATCTGTAGACTCACTGCCCATTTATCTAACCATGCAGGTAGCCAGCTATAATCCATCATCCATCCATACATCTACTCATCACCTACTTATCCACTTTCCTACTATCCTTCCCTCCTTACAGCCATCATCCATCAATCCATTTTCCATTTACTCACCCAACCATCCATCTACCCAACCGCCATCCATCTATCCACTCTTACTATCCCTTTCTTCTACACCCACCATCCATCCATGCATCCATCCGCTGCCCTACTCTCCCTCGCTCATTATATCCATCCATCATCCATCCATCCATCCGTGCATCCATCCACTGCCCCACTCTCCCTCCCTCATTATGTCCATCACCCATCATCCATCCATCCATCCCTCCATCATCCATCCATCCATCCATCCATCCGTGCATCCATCCACTGCCCTACTCTCTCTCCCTCATTATATCCATCCATCCATCCATCCATCATCCATCCATCCATCAGTGCATCCATCCACTGCCCCACTCTCCCTCCCTCATTATGTCCATCACCCATCATCCATCCATCCATCCCTCCATCATCCATCCATCCATCCATCCATGCATCCATCCACTGCCCTACTCTCTCTCCCTCATTATATCCATCCATCCATCCATCCATCCATCCATCTGACTTGGGTGCTGATGATGCACAGGGTTGGATATGCACACGCTATGCATTATGGGCAGGGACCAGAGCTTACCTCTGGACACACAGCATTTCTAAGCCCACTGTTCTCAGTGTCACCTCCCAGAAGCCCCTCCTCTGGTGGAGAGGGCTGTAGAGCTGAGATGCACCCGAACCTGTTTGTGGCCTTTCTCCTGAACATCCGGACCCCCATCCACGCTTCCCCACACCAACTTCTTCCTGGTTTCTATCTCTTCCCTTGATCCCTGATGACTGGGAGTGGGACTGGGTTGGACAGAATCATTCTCAGTGTTTTCCTGGAGCTGTGGGAGAAGGAAAGGCCTTTCTCTGTATGCTATGGAGGCTGAATTCCAAGAAGCCAGGAGCTTCTGGGGAAACAGCATGGGGGTGGGGACGCGCTCAAGCAAAATCAACTCAGGGAGAAGCAGTGGCGATGTTAATCCCTGAGATTAACATTTCTCTGATGTTGTTGTGAAAGCCACCAAGTTAGGCTACTTTGAGCTGTATTTTATTACCTGTGCCAGGAGGGCCCTGCCTGCACCTGTCTCCTGGCCAGTAGTGCCTTTGAGGCCCACATTCCTTATTCTTCTTAGGTCAGCTCCTGGTGGATGGGGCGTGGGTGTGGCCGTGTGGCCAGCCCAGACCATCCTGGCATCCTTGGCCTGGCTCATCCCTGCCCTTGTAGCTGAGGCTGGCTGGTGATCCAGAGGTAGAACCTGGGGGCCCGCCTTGCTCCTGGCGCTGTCCTGCAGATTCTCTCATTTTATTTATACAGAAATGTCACATCCCACCCCCACCAGTCTGTCATAAATACAGCTGCCAGAAGTTATTTTCATTAAAGCCTTTGAGCTTGAGAGGAGGGAAGAGAGAGAGGGAGGACTCTCTCTTGCCATGCTAGAGGAAGAACACTTAAAGGAAGAAATGATCACTCTGGCTCAGCGGTAGATTCAAATTTCAGGTAAGAGCTTCTCTCCAGGAGCATCATGCACAGAACAGCTTTCTGATCGGGTGTGAAGGCAGCTTTCTCAGCTTTCCTCCCTCTCTTCAATTCCTCTGGGCTTGAAATTGGAGCTGCTGCACAGGCTGCCCAAGTTCCAATCAAATCCACATTCTTCCCTGTCACTGAGAGCCTCAGTGGCTCCTCACTTGTCTTGGAATAAATCTGAAGTTTCCAGGGTGGCCTCCCATGTCCCCTGGGGGCTGGGCTGCCCTCTGCCCGAGCTCAGCTCTGATTCTCCTGAGCCCTCCTGTCATGCTGGTCACCAGGTCACCTGTGCCAGGACATGCCAAGCCTTGTCCTTTGCGAGGCCTTTGCATGGGCGATGTACTCGGTGTGGGACACCAGCATGGTCATCTACCCTGAAACTGGCTCCTTTCAGCTCTCCAGCCACATGTCTTTGGGGGAGACCTGTCCTCTGCACCCCAAAATGCTGTTAAAGCCCTCCCTGGCACACATGGCATGATGTGTTCCTGGTCATTTGTTACCTTTAATGCTGAGAATGTTGCTCCTGAGGCTGGGCCTGGGGCAACCATGCTGGCACCCTGAGAGCCCTGTTCCTGCTTGGGGTCTCCCGGGGGGGGGGCCATGGATCGCCCACCCCACTGTCTCCCAGCTTCACACAGGTACCGCTGGGAGCCAATGCTGGGGCTGAGAGCCACTTTCCTCGGGAGGGGTTCGAGGGACTGTGTCCCTGGGAGGGCGTATGGTAGTGACCATGTTTGGCTGGGGTTGAGACAGGGTTCACAGACTTTGGTCTGTGCAGTTTGGAAAACACAGTGGTCCCTAGGTCCCGGCATCCATCTCGGCGGGCTGCGGGACAGGAGAAAGGCAGGGATGGTGCTCTGGTTCCCTGCTGGGACCCTGCCCCGAGTACACAGATGTGCCCTCCAGCAGGCGACCTTACTGAGCACGGGGGCTCCCCAGCGCCTGGCGCTGCTGGTTCTCTGGGCTCCGCATTGCTTGATGGAGCCCTGAGGTGCGGAGGAGGGAGGACCCTGCAAACTGCGCGCAGCAGCCACTTAACCTGCCTGCAGATGTGCAAAGGTCAGAGACGAGTCTACTGTTATGTGACCCTGGTGCATCATCAGACAGCCTGGCTGCCCTCGGCCATGTGCACACCTCATCAAAAATGAGTAAACTCGAGCGCCCCGGAGGGCGCTCACTCCCACGGTTACTGCACAGCAAGACTCGCTGCTCTTCGGCTGGTGCGTTTGGAGCACAGGCATTATGGAGGGGTTTGTCACCCCTCTGCAGGTCCAGTCAGACCCCATCTTCCAGGATGTAGGCGGCAGAGCTGGGGGGAGGGGAGGCATAGATTCCCAAGCTAGCCTCTGACCGGAAACCGCCCTGACTCTGAAGGGCTCTCTCTCAAACCCACAGTCAAAACCTGGGCTGATTTTTTCTCCTTGGTATCACTTCGCAATCAAAGACCAAACAGTTGTGTGTCCCATCTCGGGAGTGAACTGGCTGGCCAGAGAGCAATGGGAACACTGGTCTAGACTCAAGGGATGGACGCTTCTGGCAGCTTCTCAGGTCTGGAAGCCAAGGCTGCCTCAAGTCCCAGGACAGTTTTCGCCTTGTTTACAGCTTGGAAATGCTCACCAGCTCAATGGCGCATGGCCGTGGGCTGTCTCTCTGTCCCACCTCCTTCTGCCTGGTGAAGGACACCTTCCAGACGGCTTCCTGCCAGGGACAGCACTGTCTCACAGTCCACATCTCTCAGCTGAGAGACATTATTTACTATCAGGCTGCTCAAAATAATTCCAATTGCCCTGCTTATTTCCTGGCAGCCTTTGTGTGCAGATATGATGATGCTTGTTAATGTCAAGAAACTTCACTGGGCTCATGCTGCTTTCCTCTTCCAAGCAGGCCTTAAAATGATAATGCTTAATTGTGGAAGCCAATGTGCAGTGCAACAAAGACCCTGAGTGTCATGGGTGTGTGTTTCCCCAGCAGGAAACCTTGGCAATGGAGGAACCAGGCAGACTGGGCTCAGAGCTGCGGCCCAAGCCTCCCTTGGAGAGCCCTGAGTGGGGGCGTGGCCAGGGTCCGCCCTGCAGACATGCACTTGGAGGACGAGGCATGGAAGGGTCTTGGTGCAAACCGCTGCGGGGGGGCGGGTCTTTGGACAAGTCCAAGCTTCAGGCTCGGCTCTCAGTCCCTGGCGCGCTGCTTCAGTACCACTGCTACTGCTACTGCAGTAGTCTCTGTTTCTGAGGAGCCCTCGGAGGGCTGCACTACAAGGGCCAACGAGACTCAGCCAGCACTGGCGAGACCCCAGGTCTCCCTGTGCCTGTGGTTTCCATGCTTCTCTGTTCTCAGCCTGGGGGCATTTGGACCTGTCACTCTGCTTTTGCCTCCACAAAAAGGAATAAACAATCAAGGGTAATTTCAGTGACTCAAGCGTCTGCTGGATATCAAGAGGCAAGAGTGACCACAGCTCAAGGGGAGCAGAGAGATGAGGGTGTGGCTGCCTCTATGCTGGGCAGTAAAGCTTCATGTCCAGAATGGCCCCCAGCCCCTCTCCCCCTGCACACCTTCTCCAGAAATCTCTGTGACCGGGTTTCACAATGTGTGTTTGTGGAGTGACCAAATGCACACAGGGGCCTCTGAGTGGACAGGCCCGGAAGGCAGAGGACAGCATTGAGGGCAGACAGGACAGTATTCCTCTGAATGACACTGGGCACAAGATGCTGGGGCCAGGGCTGGCAGCGTCTGGAATGCCAGGGTGGCCTTGAGGGAGGGAGGTGGGAATGATCTGTTTGGTCAGTGATCAGAGGCTCACTCAGGGCCCAGCTTTGACATCGGGTATGAACAGCTCTGCCCTGGTCCCCCACATCTATCAGCACATCTTGCTTGTCCAGCTTGGCATGTCCTTTCTTGTCTTCCCTCCAGGGACGCAAGCTTGTCCAAGCCATCAGCTCCCGCCTGGAAGATGGCTTGGCTTTCTCACTGGTCTCACTCCCACTCACACAGTCAGGATGTTTCTCATGAACACCCCGGTCATGTGGCGTCACTCGCCTGGAGTGATGTCTGAACCCACCCAGACGGGCGGTGCCTGTGTGTCTGGGGCAAGGCTGCTGCTTGCCCTTGCTCAGCAAGCTCCAGGCACCGATGGCACCACTGTGCTGGCCTTGGTGAGCTTGCTTTTGGCCCTCTGCTTACCTTTCACCCGTTTCTTTCCCTAGGGTCTAAGCGAAGCCCTCATCTGCCCATGTCCAGCATGGTCAAGCCACGCTCTGTGCCCGGAATGCTGACAATAATCACCTCCTAACTAGTGGGACACTTTCAATCACCTGTGGCTAGAAGTCATTTTGTCACTCTAAGAGGCCAACCAAGAGCCCCAGAAGGTTCCAGGTGCTTCTGCAAACACGATCACTTGGTCGCCTTCTGAACATGCAGTTTGCAGCAGGCCTGATGGAGCAGTCCCACAGCGTCCCCAGGAGGCCCTGGGTGACTTTGGGACAAGCTGGCTTCTTATTCTCTGGCCAGCCAGTTTCCAGGGACACTCACATGAGGTTGGTCCCCTGAGCTCAGCCAAAGTGCAGCCTTTGTGCTTTTGCCATGGTCCTTCTGTCAAGGGCCACCAAGACAGGCAGTGGGGAGAGACAGCCCAGCCTCAAACACATCCACCATGCGCCCATCTCACTGTAGTGAAATGTCCCCCACTATCTGCATTTAGAAAAACCTGACGTGTGTTTTCACTGTCGATGCCTCTGAACACACAGGCACACAGACACACACAGCTGCAGACTGCACACCTTTCTGTCCCTCTCTTAGTTGGGAAACCGATGTCACATCACTTACCACAGAAAATGAGAGAATAAGGAACAGTCCTACATCCTGGCAGGGCATCACTCAGGGCAGGGTAGTGTGACAGCCATAGACAGGAAGTTGGGGATATGCAGCCCAGCTGAGACTGTTCTGAAGCTTTGTTGCCCTGTGACCTTGCATAAGCTACTTCACCTCTTCTGTGTCACTTTCATATTCAAGGAGATACAGAAAGCAGCTGCTCCCCAGAGCTGTGGGAGTCGACTGGTCTACCCTCACAGGGCTTGGAACTGTGTTTGGAAAGGGAAGGACATCAGAACACAAGCAGCTGTTGTCATTATGATTACTGCGATTACTACAAGGGTTGCTATTCTTATTTCCTGGCCGAGGGTCAGGGCCTGAGGGACCCCCTGCTGTTGGAAGTGAGAACAGAGGCATTAAAGACGGAGCAATTGAACACTGACATTTTCTCTTTGTGGTGGTCAGAAGGAAGAGCTGAACCTGAGAACGAAAGCCCTTTTCCAGTGTGCCTGGTGTCTAGTGGGAGCCCTGTGCCCTCTCTCCCTGGGGTGTCCCCGGCCTCCTCCCACCTGCTGAGTGCTGGCTTTCATGCAGACCCCTGGCAGGGGCCCTGCTGGCCTTTCTGTGGTTCCTGTATTCCCCGAAACCAGCCTTTGGGTCTGGGCAGGAGACCACAGGGCCTGGACACAGCCAGCAGAGCCCACAAGCAGACAGAACCGAGGCTGAGCTTGGTCAGAATGAGGTTCAGGGAATTTCAGTTTCCCCCGAGCCTGCTGTCTGGCACCGATTTGGAGATGAGGCAGATTCCCAAAGGGGCCAGGATTTTCCTGGCTCCTGGGGACAGAACTTGCATGCTCCCAGTAGAATTGCAGACAGAGGCCAGATGTCACGCTTAGCTTAGTGCCGCAGACCGGAGCTGCCCAGCCTCCCCATGAGCCCTGGGCGCTGTATCCACTGCTTGCCTGTGGCTTGCTTTCCAGGCCTGACTGTGACATACCCCAGGCTTGGCAGATCTGACACAGAAGGCTAATTCCCCCAGTGGCTGGAGGTTCAGGGACTACTCAGGATGTCCTCCTGCTCACACCACGGAAGTCCAGCGCCCAACAGGGTCCCACGCGGGTCAAAGGCTCCCTCCCCCTGCTGGAGCCTGATTTTGAATAGGTCAGTGTGTGTGTAGCTGAGGGGATGACAGACTGCCACAGCCTGGGGACGAAGGCTGCCCCCTGCTGGAAAGCAACTTCTCCAAGGACAATGCAAAACTTAGCGTTCTGTCCCGAATTCTCTAGCAGGCTGCTGCTTCACAGCTGTGTTCCCAGGAACTGCACCAAGCACGCGCTAAGAAACCGGATAATGAGCCTGGCTGGGCCGGGCCCTGAGCGGGCGGTGGGGAGCCAGGCGAGCCGAGACATGCTGTTGGATTGGAGGAGCAAAGCCGTTCAAGGTGTCGAGGCCCTTGGCTGTGGCTCAGCGGACCCAGGCCCCCACAAGTGGTGTCTGTACAGCCTCCATGCTCTGCACCGGCTCCACAGTGGGGAACACAGGAGCACCGCGTCTCATCCAAGTGCCTCAGCCTGAGCCCCGCCCCAAGGTCTTCCCAGCTCCGCAGAGGCCAAGACTCACAATGGTCCCGAACCAGCTCATCTCTGTGTTGCTGGGGCAGGTCCTGGTCTACAAGGTCCTGCAAGGTGACCTCTGCCCTTGGGGGCACCCATGCCCAGCCCCAGCCCTGGCAAACGAATGCTTTACAAGAAAGCTTTTACTCTGAAGTACTTTTCAGGAGACAGGAAGTTACAGTGACACTAGAGAGAGGCCCCAGGTTCCCACAAGGGTGACACCTCGCATTGCCGCAGTATGGTAGCAAACCAGTGAAATCACCTCGGGAGGAACAAATATAAGGCAGGCCCCCCTCGGTGCCTCCTATGTTGGTCTGCTTTTTGTTATATAATGAAACATCTGAGATAGAGTCATTTATACGGAAAAAAGGTTCACTGAGCTCACAGATTTGGGGACTGGACGTCCAAAAGCACGGCTGGCCTCTCAGCTGCTGCACATTCTGGTGGATGGGTCCTGGCAGGCGTGTGAGAGGCAGAGGAGTCCGTGGTGGTGGGGGGCAGGGCATGTGCTGGGGCCCTAACAACTCCTCTACTGGGGATGGACTGGGGTCCCAAGGGAACCACCTTAACCCTTCCAAGGTCAGGGCTCTCAATGGCCCAGCCATGTCCCCCATAGGTAGCAGCACCTCAGCACTGCCATGTTGGGGACCAAGCTTCCAATGCACAGAAACTTGGGGACCAGCCACATCCACACAGTAGTAACCCCAAAGACACGCCCTGCTGGAAGAGCTAACTGGGTGCTCTGTGAACTTTGGGCTCAGGGTCTAAGCCAGTCCAGAGCCTGAACTGTGGGAGGTGCAGAGGGAGGGTATGGCGCATGCCCCAACAGGACCTGCGTTCCCACTCCCTCAGCTTCCAGAGGGAGCCCCAGGGTCCTGCCCAGCCCCTCCACGCAGCTGCCCCTCCCTTGCTTCAAACACATGTCCACATTCCAACAGCCCAACATGCCAGGCCCTCATGGTGACACTGAAGTGTCGATGTATGGAGGATGAAGTGGCAAACAAAGCCCCAAAGGAGGTGCAAACAAATCCTCCCATTACAAATCTCCAGTTACTGAAATTCCCAGTGATTTTAAGGCTGCCATCCACTGCTGTCTGTCTAACATGTCTGATTTATGTGAGTGACACAGTGCATTAATTATAGTTATTAAACGCTGTTTAGAAGGACAGGACCGCTGCCTTTTGGGCTGCTGTAAATGGAGGGAGCAGCGCTGAGTCCCAGGCGACTGGCAGGACGAAGCCCTGGACGCCGTGGCCTGTGTCCTTGGCGGGGGCTGCTGAGCCACAGGGGGCCCAGAGAGGAAGGTGTCGGCCACCTCCCAGGGGAGCGTGGTGCAGGAGACGTGTTCTGGGAGCTGGAGTCCAAACCCCAGCTCAGCAAGTTTTCCACCTTGGGATGACCTTAGACTATCACTTGCCCCTTATGAAGCCCAATTTTCTCTTTGGAAAAATAGGATTTCTGATAAGATTATTTCCTGAGATTGAAAGACTTAGTTACTTGGTGTTTGAGGTGCATTCCTGCACAGGGTTGATACTCGGTCATCGTGACTTTTTTTTTTTTGTTTTGAGACAGGGTCTTGCTAGGTTGCTCAATGGCCTGGACTGGGTTCAAATTTGCGATCCTCTTGTCTCAGCCTCCCAGAATGCTGGGATTACAGGCATGCGGCCATCCTAGCTTGCATGCTCTTTGATTTTTTCATCAGCTGTGACAGGCCATGGCCCATGGCCCATTCTTGTGGACAGAGACAGGGTGAGGGGCTGACAGAAGGAGAGATGTGGGTACAGGATGGGGGAAACGTATGCGGTCCATGGATCCATGGTGGGAGGGGGAGGTTGCTGCTGCAGAATGGGGCTCTGGTGTTAGAAGTTTGTCCCAGGACTGACTCTGCTACTGGCAGCTCCTTGACTCTGGTCCCGGGCCTGTCCCCAAATTTCCACTGAAGGCTGTGGTCAACACCTGAATAGCTACTGAACAAAACACTAGGAGGAGGAAGTGTGCGTGTCCCCGGCCCTCTGGGAAATGGCACACTTGAAATACTGAGGGGCTGCTGCTTGGGGCACCTGGAGCCAGGCCAGGACAGGAGGGCTCCGGGCTATGGGGCACTTGGGGAGGCATCTCTGCTGGTCTGTGTTGCTGCACATACCTGTCCTGCCCCTCTTTACACGCAGCCTCCAGGGTTTGTGCAGGGTGGGCTCGTGGGTGCCCGGTTCCCTCCTTGGCAGCTCCCCCCCACTCCAGAGCATGCTGGGTGGTGCCCCACAAGCCTCATGGGACTTGAACTCCCTGAAGCACAGGATCGGACAGCGTTGCCCTAAGTCAGCTCCTTAAAAGGGAAGAGGCCACTGGACATTTTACTGCCCAGTTCTGGTTTTTGTGGGGCTTGGGTTGCAACAGTAAAGGTTGCAGCTGTTCCCAGATGGCCTTGTCCAGTGCCCTGAGCCTTGGGGTGAGCAGGTGCTGAGCAGGACCAGGCTTAGAGGAGTCGGTGGGTGAGAAGGCAAGAAGGAGAAAGCAGAGCAGCTTCTTCTGGAGGCTGCACCTGGCCGAACATTCCAGACCCCCTCCCGTACCCTTCCCTGAGGTGGACGGTCACACAAGACATCTGTGCCCATGGCCCTCCTGGACAGTGGTTCTCAACATCCCGTGACGAGATGATTCACAGGCATGTTTGATTCCAAGGGGACTGGAGGGTGAATCTTGAGTCTGTGCTCTTTATCTTATTGACGCAATCTACGCCTCACTCAGGTTGTCCTGGGGTCACTCACAGACTGGCTCCATGGCAGGCACAAGCCTTTCTAGTCACCCTCTGCCCTGAGCTGTGAGCGAGTAAAGGATGCATGAAGGAGTCGGAAATGGTGCTCACCTAGCACTGGGTCTCCTGTCTCAATTGGCGTGGGGCTGGACCTCCGTGGCTTCTTTCTGTCCACTCGGTCCAGTGTTTCTTACCAGCTTTCTGGGGGTGGGGCTCCAGATGTGCCAGGTGCCTGTGTTCCTCTGAAAAGCTTCAGCCTGGTGAGTGCATCAGCCAGGCTGCAGACTCCTGAGGGCTTTGTCCTAGAATCTCCAGGGCCCCAGTGTGACCTTGGGCACTGCAGGTGCTAGGAGTGGAGGCTCACTGGGGCCAGCGCTGACCCCTCAGGGATCCCTCCCTGGATCCTCCTTTGAAACCTCACAGCCTGTATGTGCAGGTGCTGCACACAGGACCCCTGCCTCTTGGTGCTATAGGATCCACGAATAGCTGCAGAATGCAGACGTTGCTATTTCCGTTTCCTAGAGGGCTCACAGGCCTGCACTGGCTGCCCACTCCCAGCACAGTAACTCAGGATCTCAAGGCACGAAATCCGAGGAGGACCAAGACAAGCCCAAGAAACCACCTTCCCCCAGCACTGGCCAGGTGCATGCCATGCTCACCCCGTGCAGGTGTGCTGACTCCCCCAAGGCTGAGGATGCTCCCGTGTGGGGCCATGCCATGTGACTGCACTCCCATGGATGGCAGGGCCCAGGGCTCCTCTCAGAAGAGAAGAAACAGAGTGTGCAGCTCTCACGCCATGCCGGCTTCTGGCTAGAACCGGGGAGCACCGGCGCTTCAGGATGCCTAGATTGAGAACTGGCATGCCCTGGGCTGTGCCCCGCCACAGGGTGTGGAGGGCTTGGAGTGCCCTAGACATTCAGGAATCTCTAAGGACTCTCTCTGAATTGTTGGGCCCTTTTATTAGCTCCCCACATCTTCCCTCAGGTTCTTCCTGGCCTGCTTTCTCCTGTCCTGGGCAGGGCTGGCTGAGCTGGTCTCTCAGGGCCGCTAGGACAGAGCAACTCACTCACCTTGGCTGTGCCCACCAAGGACCCTGGCTCAAGTCACATCATGGAGAAGGTAAGAGGTGGTGGCACATTTACAAGGTGGCGGTCCTGAGACTAGCCACGCCCTCTTCTCTGACTTCCTGTCCAGCGGCACCTTTGGTCTCTCCCTGTCCTACCGTGGTGGTGCAGTGAGGCACGGACAAGAAGGGGTGAGGGGCTCCCCAGAGCCAGTGCTTTGCAGCTTGGACTTTTAGCCTCCGAAATTCTGAGGAAAATAAATCTTTTTTTCTTTGTAAGTGCTCAACCTCAGGTATCTCATGATAGTAACAACAACAAAAAAGAACTCATATGGTAGCTCTGCAGTCCCCTTGCCCCCTAAATTAGCAAGGACAGATGGATGGATGGATGGATGGATGGATGGATGGAAGGAAGGTCTCTGATGGACCTGGGCCACTGTGAGCTCAGAAGAGACAGCCTGGGGGCAGTGAGCTCACCGGGATGTCCCTGAAAGAGAGACAGGGAAGGGGAGCAGACTCGGGGAGGAGAGCTCAGCTACAGGTCCAGGGAGCTTCACCGGGAGCTCTGAGAGTCACTGGGAAGTTCATGGCCCTGCGGCGGCCCTCCTGGACAGCCAGGCGCCCTTTCCCGGTGGGCATGCTGGGATGTCTTTTAAAGGATTAGATCTTTTCACTGACATGGATCTAACACTATTGATTTTGGCCTACTACAAATCCCGTGTAGCACCGCGTTCCCTGGCGAGGTGAGCCCTGCATTTACATTATCAAGGGTTCTGCAGATATCTTCATTCCAATGTCAATGTCTACACCCAGGGCTGGGGGCACAGCCTTGAGTCCTGCCTCTTTCCACATAGCATTTTTGTTTTGCTTAACATCAACCTCGAATAAGTCACAAAATCCTCTCTGGCCTTCATTCTTTTAACCTAGGAAATTGGAAAATTACTTATCTGTCTCGTCAGAGATCCTTGGGAATGGCTTTTGATAAGTGAGGGTAAGGGCATGAAGCCAGTAGGTGCAGGAAAGCATGGGTAAGCGCTTTGGAACGTCTTGTGGATTTATCTCCATAACCCCTAAAGTGCAGGAGCCACTCCATGGAGTGTGCGCCAGGAATCGGTGGCAGCCTGTGGGGACCTGTGCTGTCCTCCTGCTCCTCACACAGGGCGCGCAGCGGCGTTGCCTTGTTTGGGTTATGTTTGTATATTTGTGTATTGAGCCTCCCAGGAAGAGAGCACAGATGCTCCTGTTTGCTCAGCCCTGGATGGCAGGAGGGACAGTTTCTGGGCCCTGGTAAGATGATAGACCCAATACTTAGGTGCTTGCTGTGAAGGCTGAGGGCACCCCAGCTTCACCAGCCATATCTGCAACCCAAGGCCTGAGACCTGGGCTGTTGCCTCTTCCTGCAGAGGTATGGAGAGGGGCTGTAAGTGTCTGAAGTGCTTTGTGAGTAGGGCTGGAGCAATTGGACAACACGCACTGACCCAGCCCTGGTCAGGAGGGAAGCTGCTCTGCTCCGCTCCCCCTGCCCGGCCCCTGTGCCCAGGTAGCGTGGACTCAGCCTGCAAGCCCTCTGCAGAGCTCACTCTGGAGCTCCTTCCTGCCCACTCGTACCCCCTTTCCACCTCCAGCTGGGCTCTGAGGACCTCACTTGCTCCTCACAGGGCCATGTCCTCTTGATCTGGAGCCACCCATGAATCTGAAGTGTCTACCCAGCCTCTCTCTGTACATTGACAAGAGGATGATTTGGAAAACTGCCATTCTGAAGGCCATGTATCCTTAGAGCTTGGCTGTTCTTCCTCAGCCTCCTACGTGTTTACCCGGCTGTGCTGTGCTCTGTGGGGACCTTGCTGGGGAGGAGAGGAGACTGCTTGGTCCCTGAAGGCAGATCTGCGCTGGCTATCACTGCAGCATCCCAGTGCCCACCTGGAACACAGCCTGGGAACAAGCCAGAGAGTGGCAGACCAAACCTGCTTTCAAAGGAGAAATCCTGGGGACAGAGCCACTGTACGGTGACAAGGATCAGAGCCTCTGTCTGGTCAGGGGCATTTCTGCCTGCCTTGTGCAGGGGGTCCAGCCAGCAGGTGGCCTATGCTCCTGAGTGGGGAGGACACATCCCTGTCAAGGCAGAAGGGCCAGGTGTAATCACAGTCATTTCCCTAACTGGATCCCATCTGCTGTCTGATTCTCCAAAAGGTCAATATCAAACAGGAATGCATCTACTCCAAAAGATGGCCATATGCGTTTTTCCATCACAGAAGAAATGGGGCCCATTAAAACTGGGGGGCATAGACAACCCTAAAACAGAAAATTACATCCATAATCTCACTATCAAGGAGCCTTGGTTAATATTTTCATGTTTGCTTTCAGCTCTTTTCTTATGCAGAAAAATACGTACACATAGACACATGCATAGGACAGTACCTGCATGCCTTTCTACACAACCACGTCCATTTTGCTGAGAAGCGATTACAAATATGACATTCTTGTTAAGAAAATCAATACAATGTTATGCATGGGATAAAAATGAAAGGCCCTCCCTGGACCTCGTGCCACCTGTGCCCTTCCCCACTGTGGTTCGTGGAGCACAGTGCCTGGCTTGTTCCATGGGCACCACTGATGGCCCTGCATGTACGCCCAGCTGGCCCCAGCATGGATGGCCAGCTCAGCCTCTTCCCCGGGCAGTGGCCTTGGCTCACTCTGGAGGACATGGAGAGTTCCAGCCACTGGTTTGTTGGCTAACCCAGGCAAGATTTCCACTGGGAAGATAGGGCCCCCTGTAGAGTCTTATGTCCTACTTTTACCGTTTAACCTAATTTCACAGCCAACTGATAGCATGTAACTCTTTTGCAAGCATTTTTAGAAAGTGCAACGGGTATCAAAGGAACCTCGTGTAATAAATTACAAAAGAGCAAGGAGGAGAGGTCAACTCATCTTACACCCAACCGTATTGTTAAAATTATACTGCAAATACATGACTGATCAGAACTTAAAATTGCAAATGACTGAAATTGAACACTAAAATGAAGTCACACCCTGAATTAATGCCCCTGTATTAATCTTGAGACTATAACTGGGTACAATTAAATTCCAAAATCTCATGGATTTGAGCGGATGTCCTCAAACACTAATAGCCTGGAGGTACGAACACAATCAATTTTTTCTGAAGGGTGATGTGAGGTGTTTATTAAGAGCATTATAAATGTCCCCACATTGTGACCTGACAAGTCTATTTTTAATAATTTATCCTAAGGAAATAATAGACAAAAAAGATTAAGGGTGTTTATCACCACATTACTTATAATATTGAAAAATTAGAAATAACCCAAACATGAGTCACAAAGGCCAGTGAAACCGACTGTTTTCCCCACAGCGCTGTGTTCAGTGATGAGGGTGTGCAAGGCGGACAGGTGCGCTGGTATATGGCCGATTATTACGCAGCCCCAAGCCGGGCTGCTGGCACATGCAGGGCCCTCCCTCTGCATTAGGTGAACCCAAGGTGAGGCAGCAGTCACCGACACGGAACCCAGAGGAGGGAGATTTTTTTTTTTTTATATTTTCTACATTTGCTACCATGAGAGTATATCACGCACTTTAAAAAATGAAAGAAAGGGTGACATTAAAAATGTCCCTGTGCACTCAATGGCATCTTGTGCAATCGGCTGTCCTGTTTTCTGTGACTCCAGGCTCTGGTCCTTGGCAGGAGCAGCCTCTGAGAAAAGACTGCAGGTAAAGAGAGACGGTTGGCTTTTGTGATTAGCATCTGTTGCCTCCTTTTGGGTGGGACTCTGCCCTTCCCTCGGAGTGTTGCTGTGGGGGCTGGACAATGACAAGGGTCACTGCCCTGGGCCCCAAAGCTCTAATAACTTCTGCTATTGCCAATCTGGAAGGCAGACCGGATAGAATGGTGTTTTATAACTATGCTTGACATTGGAGGGGGGCTGCCAAGAAAGCAACAGGACAGGATCACTACATCACTGGAAAATAAATGGCTTAAGTATAAAATTTGAGAACTAGAAATTCTTTAATTTGGAGGACAGGAAGTTGGAGTCTGCTTTACCAGGGTCGACCAGTTGTTTCTTCATATACCTGTGAGTGAGGCCACCTGGCAAGGTCCTAGGACCATGTGGTGAGGCCAGGGTGCTACAAGGGGTGGGACTGCAGGCGAGGGGCTCCAGGGTCCCTGTTAAAATAAGTGTTGGTCATCAGGGAAGGTAGGAAAACCACAAGGAGGACAGGAAAGGAGCCTCTGCGCACCGGCACCATTAGAGAGACTTGCCCGAGCCAGCAGGACTCAGTGCTGTGGAGCCAGCAGGACTCAGTGCTGTGGAGACCCAGACACTTCCCGAGGGCTGACACCTACAGGCAGGATGCATGGCCACAGCAGAGCAGAATACCAGATCGTGACGTGCTCAAAGCAAAATGTTCCCTGTGCACCACTGCCTAAAACTGCCCGAATCCAGATGAGGTTGGCGTTAGCTGGAGTAGAAATAAACACAAGGGCTGTTTAAGAACATAATTATGTAGACCATCTATGTATGGATGCGTTGATTAAAATCCTGGCTTATGTCTAAGTGAAATAAATCTCACACTAGGGCAAGAATGAGCTAATTGTTAGCACTTGAAAAAAAAACTAACAAAATGCTATTTATTTTGAATTAGTAGCACCAAATACTTATAACAGTTTTTACTATCTTTAAGTATGGGAATAAGCCTTTAGAAACACAGGTAAGTACAGCTGATGGAACAGAGATCGTCCATTCAGTGCTAATCCCACTTTTCCTGAAGGTGGAAACGTGTCTGCCCATCTGTCCCATCAGACGATCTCCTAATGCCTCTGTGAAAGGCTGTGCACTCAGCACAGGCTCACTAAGCGCTTTAGAAAGAGAAGGAAGTTCAGTAACAGCGCTTCCTGGCTAACATCAGCCCACATCTCTGCAGGTGTACAGCCTGGGAACACCTCCTGAGTCCTGGCCCCGATCAACCTGGAAGTGTGAGTCCAGCAGCTGAGACCTCACCCTCCCAGGACCCGGCACAAACACAGACGATTCTGAAGTTGGCCTCTAACTTCCAGACAGCAACTGCTCCATGCACCAGCAGAGCCCAATCCTGAGCCCTTCTTGGCGGCGAGGCCGGGCCAGCACATGGCCCCCTGCAGGACAGAGTTTGTGGTTCCCGCCACCGAGCACCTTGCCTCCTTGTCCACTGCCGGCAAAATAATCAGTTTCACTTCTGAAGTGGAACTGCAGGACAACACAGGGGCTGTGACCTGAATGTGCCGGCTCCGGAAGCTCAGTGAGGGATTCAGTGGGATACACTCAAGAGGAAGACTTTGAAAACGAAGTTCCACAGAAGCATAAAGGAGTTAGGACAGGATCCAAGCTGCATCCAGGCCTGTGTCGCCTAGAAGATCTGCATGGCCTGAGGTATCTCCTTGGGCTGACGAGAGGACGGCGGTTGAATTCGAAAAACCAGCTCAGATATCCTGAGGGCTTTCAGGGACCCAAGCCCTCTACAGGGTCCCAATGTGGCATGGCCACAGCAGCGGGCAGATCCCCTTGGCAGGCGGGGTTTAACTGAGGTTCAAAGGGCTGACATGTGACTGCGACATGGCTGGTGCACCCCAGATCTGCTATCAAACATGATGCCGCCACTGGGCACCAGGCACGTTCTGTACGTGGACCATCTGTTCTTCCCAGCAGTGCTGGAAGGGCCACTGCTGTCACCACCCATGCATCGCCAATAGACATGGAGGTGGACAGGATGACTGGACGGGGCTGGAGCCTGGGGACTGTGGTCCCAATAACCATCTGTAAGCCCAGTGCCAAATGGCCCCTGCTGGTCCAGGTCCCCCTGGGTCTGTCCGAAAAGGAATAATGAGACCCCAAAACGGAGACGAAGAAAGGAATGGGGTGGGTTGAACACAGCATTTGTGTCACACAGCAATGGTGCAGGGGGGTTCTTATGTGGCCCTTACCTCAAGGAGGAGAGCACTGAGCTCTGGGCAGGGTGGCCAGAGAAGCCAAAGATTGGGGTGAGGCCACAGCCTGGGTCCTTTCCCCATGTCCTGCAGCCAGCACTCAGAGGCCGAGTGAGGAACCCATCTGCACAGAGGAGCAAGTCTTTCTATGCAGTGCAAGTGCCATGGGCCAGGCGCTGGTAATCAACAGTGGGAGGTGTCTCTCCGGCCCAGCCTGCCCCGTTCCCTCTGCCCAGCTGCTCCCTGCGAGGGAAGGCAGGCTCCGCTCTTCCCACTGCCACTTCACAGTCTGTCAGGAGGAACCTGATGGTGACTCAGCACTTGAAGTAGGGTTAATCTCCCTGTTTTACTCCGTGAGATGCCCAGTTAACAGGTGGTGTGTGGAGGAGACCACGTTTGCTGTACCTGTGCCCATCTGAAGGCACCTGGGGGGCAAGGAGGAGGCAAATGCCCAGGCCGGCCTGCAGTGAGGGGCATAGCTAACCATGACATGTCCCCCATCAGTCTGGGCACCCCAGCTGCGAGCCTCCTGTTGGCACCTAAGCTCAGGGGACAGGAGCCTGCTGCATGCATATGAAGCTAACTGACACAGCTCTGATAACGGCCACTGCTTCCCCGGGGGCTGCATTCCCAGAGGGGTCTTGCCATGTTGCTGCAATGTCCTAAGTGAGCTCCTTTCTGGGAGCAAGGGATGGGATCAGGGTCTCGTGACCGAGTCCCTGCAATGCCTAAGGCACACCATACTCACAGAGTCCAGCCAGAGTTCCCCTCCGTCTTTGGAAAACCAACTTCTGTCTCCCTGATCAGCACCAGCTAGGGTGGGCTGATCTCCCCTGCAGGCTGCTTGGGGCCCCTGGCATCCCTGTGGGTGTGTGTACATGCATATGCACACCTGTGTGTATGTGGAATCATGAATGCTGCACATGCATGTGCGTAAGTGTGCACATATAATTGTGCATACCTATGTTACATGTGTATGCATGTGTAAGTGTGCACATGCATGTGTGTACATATAAGTACATTTGTGCCTTTTTCCTATTAGATACTTTCAATCCATCACTCTGAGGTGAAAACACACAAAACACATGCTTCTGGGATTTGACAGTTTTCATTTTACTTTTTACATCTCCCCCTTCTTGAGACTTTTCACAGTTCTGTATGAATCATGTATTTTGGACCCCTCTCCCGCTGTCTCTGCCAATTTGGGGTAAATGGCTCCTGCTGGAGAAGGGCAGGCTCTGTTAGGGCCGAGCACTGGGAGACACCTGCAGGTGGACAATCAGGTGCCACCTGACACGGGGGCTTCTGTGAGGGGGCTTACTGGCTTGGGACTTAATCCCCTGGCACATCAGATCTGGTCCCACCTCCCGTGCAGAGGAAACCTTTCTGCAGGGGAGACAGGTGCTGTCCCAGCCAGATAAAGCCCTTCCTGTCCTAGACATCTGGCTGGACACAGCTGAGGACAGGCCAGTGGAGAGTTTAGTTCTGCATACATCTCAGGGATGACTGGAGGCTGCTAGAGCGATTCCTAGGCAGACAACGAGGTGATAACATGCTTGGAGGTGTCATTTTCCCAGAGTTCACCAGTAATGGATTTTGTTTTTTTGGTGCTGGGGATAGAACTCATGACTTCACATTTGCCAGGCAGGCGCTTGTGCTGCTGAGCTAAATCCCTGGCCCTCCAATAATGGACTTAAGAAAAAAAACCACCCCAGAAACTGTGAACCAAAATGCAAGTTAACTATTTCAGCATATTGGAACCTGAAATGCTGTTTTTAAAAAAATGATTAAGCCCAGAGCAGCGCTTAGCCCTTAAAGAAGCTTTCTTTTCATTACCTAATTCACACTCATAAGTGTTCAGTAGGGTTCTAGCACTGCTGGCTTTAATAAATTGGTGGTTGATGTGGCCTGGGAACAGAACCAGGGCACCGAGGCCAAGGCCACCTCTGCAGCCTTCCCTGCCAGAGACCTGCTGGGCAGAGCTTCCCCTCTTCCCCCTCACCCCAGAAGCTCCACAGAGGCCCTCTCTGTGCCCACTTTAGCATGAGCTGAGGGTCAGAGTGTGAGCCACTGGCCAGGTCACCTGGGTACCAGGAGGTGGAGCCAGCTGACCAGGTGTGACTGCTGCCAAAGGCCACGCCCCATTGCCACTGGACCTGGTGGCCTCAGATCACACAGCATGGTGCTACGGGGCAGAGCTGGCGCTGGGGTCCCAGCTGTCTTCAGGTGGAACTGAGTGCTGGGAGGAACTGCCAGTGGAGAGCATTGTGAGGACAGAGAGAAGGAGGCGAGTTGGGAACCAGGCCATGACAGTGAGGCCGAGCAAGAGGGGAGGCTGGGCCCCGATCCCACAGGCTTAGTCTCCGCATAGGCTCTGGGAGTGAGCTCGCTTCCTCTTTTTCCCCAAGGAAGCTCAGAGAGGGTGGCTTCCCACATGCCAAGACAAAAGGTCTCAGAATGAAGTCTGGATATTGGGTGCCAGCCCTTAACACGTTCCTGTCAGCTCGATCCACCGGTGGTATGTGTGTGACTGTCCCACATCTCCTGAGGGACAGTTGTGGTGTACCACCAGTGATTCAGAGCCACCCAGCAGTGAGACACACAAATTATAGCCGTGGTGAGTGTGTTAGGCCCTGCGGGCAGTGGGTCCTAACGATAGCACAGGGAGGGCTCCGTTTGTACACCTGGGAAAACAAGACCCAAACCCTGAAATGAGCCCATTTTACAAATCCATTTATTTATTACTGAGTTCACCCAGAAACAAATACTGGAGTTGGAGGTGCAGCTCAGTGGTAGAGCACTTCCCTAGCATGAGAAAGGCCCTGGGTTTGTTCTGTAGCAGCCCTACAAAAACCATCTGCATCAGTGTATTGTATTTATTCCTTTAAGTTCATTTATATCTTTAAAACAATATGTTAATGGATACCAGGACTCCTCAAAGCCGGCAGGTGATCAGAGTATCCATCAGGACTCCTCAAGGCCAGGGACATGCAGCAATGGGCCACAGCATTAGGCTCCTGGAACCGTTGCTCCCTCTGGGAACATTCTCGTGGGGACAGCTGCAGGTAGGCACAGCAACATGGCTTGGGTGTCCATGGATCTCCGGGGACGAGGGACACTCTGAGGACAAGGCCTCTGTCCTCCCCTTCTGCACCCCTAGCTGGAACATCACTAGGGCTCCCCTGGGTGGAGAGCGATGACTTCTCCACAGAAAGACAACGGCTTAATTTATGATCCATGCCAACAGTGACAGCCCCACTCCTGGGCCCTACCCCATCCTGGCTTTATGCAGAGGGCGTGGCCTCTCAGGAGCAATGCCACTTGTGGTGTGTGCTGCCACACATGGGAGTTCTCAGCTGACTCAGGAGGGAGAAGTGCACACCCAGCTCCACACACCAGAGTCAGGCAGGGGACAGAAGGCCTTGTGCAAGCCCTGGGGTCAGGGCTTCCTCTCTGGCTTGAAGCACTGTTTTCCCTGGTGGTGGAGGAGGCCACTATACCTCTTGAGGTCCTGGAGAAAATGGCTCCTGGTGGCTCTGGTGGCTACATCTGACCCTGGGACCCAGAGGTGCAGTGGGAGGTTGGTTCCTGCTTTTGTTTGTTAACTTGACTGAGTACTCAGAAATGCTCCCAAGTTCAGCAAGGTGAGGAGCAGGAAACGCAAGAGGACTGTGAACTGATAACATAGGTGCTGACCCACCTCTGCTGCAGAATCAGGTCAATCTCTTTGCATCGGGGTCCTCCATGGGGCAGGGTGGGTGTCAGACTGGGGGCCAGTGCAGGGCGCTGACTCCCTTTGCTAGCACAGCCATTTGGCATGGCAAGTGCCATTGAATTAATTGATTTCTTGCTCCAACTGTGTTTGGTGGCTGCGCTATCATTTCCTTTGTGTGTTTGCTGACGGTGAGGTGCTTACCCAGCCTGAGATGAAGCTGTTAGCACTATTAGTTCCTGCAATGACCTCTTCAGAGACACCATGAGGGCCGTGAGCGGGGGGTGTCCTGACTCAAGCTGAACCTGGACACTGTGGCTGGCGGGGAGGTACACCGGGGCTGTGTGTGTCACACAGGGCCAGCACCGGGGCTGTGTGTGTCACACAGGGCAGCACCGGGGCTGTGTGTGTCACACAGGGCCAGCACTGCCGAGTGTAAGAGGCACTGTTTCCTACTCTGGGCCTCCTCAAGCTGTGAATGTTGTGATTGCAGAGCTGAAGGCAGGAGCTTGTCAGGGACTCCAGGCACTATGAAAAGGATCTTCATTTTTTGGTGGGCTGCGGGTCAGCTTGCGTCCTTTTTCCATGAGGAACACCGTCACGAACAGAAATCTAGCTGGTTAACTGGCAAGAAGAACGCCCATCTTGGCCACCTCAGAGCTGTGTTGTCAGATGCTGAGCTCGACTGGGCCCTGTTTTGTCTCCGGGCCCTTCCACTCAGTTTTGAAGTGGTTACTTCCTGGCGGGAGGTCTTGATGTTTTATCTTAGTGGATGGTTCGCTTGGGAGCACTGTTAGTGAGGAGAAAGCCATGGATCTGGCTTCCCCGGGAAGCTCAGAAACTTCTGATGTTTAGTGATAGATTCTGATATAAAGTCCCAGGTCTCTCTCTAGCTGGAGGAAGTCATGCTCAAAACCCTTTACTTCCCTCACCCTCTGTGAAGTCCTGAATGGTGCAGCCCTGGTCAGCCTTCCAGAGCTTGAAGACCAGCTCCCTGATGGGTCACTGCGTTGGTTCTGGGTCCAATTCACTGCCGACTCGCAGGCCTCAGGCCAGTTCAGGCTGCTCAGACTCCAGAGCAGGATGTGGACATGCAGTGGGCAAATCCGAAGGCAGTTCGGAAGATAGGACGACAGGGAGTGGACGCTCAATGTGTGTCCACCACACCCGCCCTCTGTTGGCTGCCAGGTCCACACAGGTCGCTGCACTGTCCACAGGGATTTTGAGAGCATTCAGGCACGTATAAGAGGCAGTGTCATGTGAAGGGAGGACCACCCTGCCATCGGAGAGGTGGAAGTGAACTCAGGTCCAGGCGCACCTGGGTGGCAGGACAAGAGAGGCTTGGGGAAGGCGGATGTTTAAGAGTTGGCCGGAGTTCACTGGTACAGAACTTACAGAACAGCCTTGAATACATACATGGTTTCCCGACTCATCAAAAATTCTGCTTTCATCACTCAGTGAGCTCAGAGAGATTCATTAAGCATGAGGTGCTGATTAATGATTGAAGAGTAATGGGGTTCAGGTTATACTGTTGGTCTGTCTTTGGGTGATTCTTGGTTCTATTTCTACTAATAACTTCTGAATACTGTAAGCTTTCTCTCCGAGTTGGGGAAAGTGAGCAGTCTCCACCAGGCCCCTGAGCAGTGCAGCCTGTCCAGAGAATGCTGTGCGTTTCCAGGGGGTGGCTGTGGCTGGGCTGGCTACACTGGCTGTGCAGGCAGGAGCCACAAGGCCCAAGGCAGCTCGGGGGGTACTTGCTTCCGTGTTGTCTCCCACCCTGAGCAGTGTCACTTGGCCTGTCCTCTGCAGGGGTGGGGGGTGGTAAGATGCCTAGGCAGCAGTGGCCACAGGAGGAGCCGTCCTTCTGTCTGCTGGAGGCTAGGGGTGGGGTGCTACAGGGTCCCAGGGGACCCCAAGCAGCGGGAGGCAGCTTAACAAAGGGGGCAGTGGGAAAAAAGGACCTGCCTGGAGAGATTTGGGAGGGAGCCTCAGCGGGTGCTCACTCAGAGGCACCCCAGAAGGCCACGCACTTCCACTTGCTCAGCAGTCTGAGCTCCGCCTCTAGCTCTGTGGGTCACGTCTTCTCTCCTCACCCCACCTGCACCCCTGAACCCTTCACAGCCCTTGGTTTCTTCTGTGCAGGTGAGCTAAGCCTCTGTGTCATTAATTCATGTCTCATTTGGAGCCACCCCTGGGTGCCATGGTTCAAAGATAAGGCATAGCAGGCCAGGGAGCCCTGACTCCGCTGCACCTCTGGATCCCAGCGTCAGATGCAGCCACAAGACCCACCAGGTGCCATGGTCTCCAGGACTCCAAGATGTATAGTGACCCCCAAAATCTTGTATCCTCTTAGAATTAGAAGATAGTGTCTAAACCGGATTATTATCATCTTGCTGCCAATACAGTCACAGAATATAATTCTTAATGATTTCAGAGAGTGAAGTCACAAATCAAAGTGCCCTGGAGCCCATGAAAGCCCTGGAGTGGCCCTGGGGTCTGCGACAGTTATCAAGTGACCAAAGATAAGGACACTGGTTCCATGCCAGGCTGTCTGCAGGGAGAAGCAAGGACCCTCCTCCTCAGAGAGAGCTGGGGGAGCTGGGCAAGGAGCAGAGGGGGGCAGGCACTAGTGATCTGGAGAATCCTCCACGAGCACTGGAAGGAGCACTGCCCTCGGTATTGGTGTCTTGCCACTGTGGTTGGAAGCCGTGGACTTAGGGGCTGGAGGCAACGCAATGCATTAGGTCCCTGGGCTAAGAACAGAGTCAGCAGGGCTGGCTCCCGCTGGAGGCTCCGGGCAGAATCTACTTTGTTGCCTTGCACAGCTTCCAGAGGCTGCAGCCCTGTCTGTCCTCAGAGCCAGCAGTCGCCTGGTTCTGACCCCCGCCCCCAGCATACTTCCTGCCCTTGGAAAACCCCAAGATGGTGTGGACGGCCCATTAGGGTAACCCAGGATCACCTCTTCACCCCAAATCCTGAACTCAATCCACAAGGCCCCTTCTTGTGAGGAGCTCTTGCTGGGTGGGGTGCAGGCTAAGCCCCAGCACATGGAGCTTGCGGTCAGTGGTGCTGCCCCCACTCCTCCCAGGGGACGCTTGCCAGGAAGGAGTCTCTGCCAAGACTCTCAGCTGTCCTGAAACTTCTCCACTGTCTTCACATCTCTGATTTCAACCTTTTCCTAACTATCTGTTCCTCTGTCTTTCCATTTGTCCATGCATCTGTCCATCCGTCCATCCATCCGTCCAGGCACTCATCCCTCTTGGCCCCATTCACCCGCCCACTCCCTCGGCCACCCCCCACCCTCCCATCCATCCCCGTGTTCGCGGCCTCTCCCCATCAGACTGCCAGCCCCGGGAGAGCAGGACCTTGGCCCACTTGTTCCCATGGAGTCTGCAGCGCCCCGTTCTACACTAGCACGGGACAGACACTTGAACGCCTGCTCAAGGAGCAAACGCCGCAGCCCACACTCCTGGGATGAGCTGGCGTGAAACCTCCATTTCCCACTCTGACACTTATCACTTCGGTCTTACCCGTCTCCCTCTGTCCTCATGCTTCAGGGGCAGAATGTCTCCTCTTGCTCTTAGGTTTCTGAGTCTACTGGGCTTTTGACCCTGTTCCTTTGCACAGTCTTCTCTGCCTTGCCCCACTGCTGTACTGTTGCTTCCCTTGGTTTCAGGGACCCCTCAACCCCCTTTTACCCCTTGTCCTAGTATCCCTCTACCCTACACGATATCTCTCCTCCGCTCCCTGCTCTCACCATGTTTCCCAAACGTTCACACCTTCTTTTGAGGTTTCCAGTCTCCCCCTGCCCTCAGTGACAGCTGCTGTGGTCCTCCCACCTTACAGCTGAGCTAGAAGCGGCCACAGCGCCTGCCGCACACGCATGCGCACACGCGCTTTTGCAGACTGAAGGTCTGTGGGTGTCATTCCAGTCTTAAGCAACCTGGGAATTCAAATTCAGAGCCAAGAGCTATGACAGAGAAAAGTTCCGGCTGGAGGCCATTCATGCTGGGACATTCCTCCCCACCAGCCTTGGCTGTCCCCTGGGACTCTGACCGCTGGATGGCCCAGGACAATTGGCCCTGCTCAGTCACCATCCTGACCCACGATGTCACTTTTCATCCACCTTCCCAGAAGGCAGACCTGCCCTACTCATAGCCAGGACACATTTGCCCTCTTCTGGAAGCTTCTGGAGTTCTGTTGCTGTCACGCCTCTCTGAGGCTGGGTCTCTCCAATCTGATTTTCCAGCTGAAGCCTCCTTGGGGCTGGCGTGCTAACTCCACCATGGGCCCTGATGATCAGACCCAAATGTTCCCAGTGAGACAGCTGAGGAGGTCAGTAAAGCACAGTGGAACAAAAGGCGCTGCCCTTGGGAGAGAAGAAGGCGGAAGCTGGCCTTGAAGCCAGAAGCAAGAGCTGTGGATGGAAACGTTTTGGAACTTTCTGCCCACCTGGCAAGCGGTAAGCTGACTGGTCAGCTAGCACACAGCACTGAACTGATCAGCTGGGTTTGCAGCAAGCCTGTCGGCATCACCAGGGCTGCAGGGAGAGCTCTGTGGCCACTGGAAGGGTGGGCTCACTCGCTTCTCTGCAATGCAGGGAGGAGGCCATTCTACCAGCAGAGCTCTGGGGAAGGGCACGTGGACAGCAGGCTGCATTCGGAGGGGCAGGCCATGCCCCACAGCCTGCACCTCTGAAGCTGGCTGGCTGAGAACAGCTGACATGTTCATGCACCCTATAATACGAGAACTTACCAAAGGATAAATCAGAGGACGGATAGATGAGGCGAAACCCTGACCCGGACTACATCTCAGTGGCACGCCTCTGACAAAGTCATTTAAAGCAAGTGACAAGAGAACGAACTCACGGAGGGCAGATGATGTGGGAACAACAGAAAGGCGGAAGTACAGTTTGTGATCACAAAAACCAAGGCTGAAACCTAAAGTCAGCACCTGCTATTGGTCAGCCCGAAAATGCCATTTAAGAGCCCACATAGCGGCATTTTGGGTGACTCAGAGGCCACAGAAGAAAATGGGAGCTCAGAGCGTGGGGACAGGAGCTGGCAAACTGTGTCCGCAGGTGAAGCCTGCCATACTGACTGCAGGCTTTGCAGCCAGTTGTCATCAGTTTTCCTCCAGAGGTCACACAGTCTCTCCCAGCACAGGCAGCTTAGGGTTCTGCACTGATACAAGGCAGTAAACAATGCTACTTACATTCATGTCTTATAAGTGTCATAGAAGCTTTATGCTTTTTTTTTTTTTTGGTACTGGGGATCAAACTCACGACCTTATGCTTGTGAAGCAGGTACTGTACTGCTGGGCTATATGCACAGCCCAGAAGCCTTATGCTGAAAGAGAACAAAGCAAACATTTTATAAGGTTGCTACGCTTGTTCATGGAGAATAAAAACATGACTTGGGGAAAGTAAGTAGATGTGAAAATAGCAAAAGAAGAGGAAAACAAGAGGTGAAATATGAAAAAGCCCAGCTAGGACAGAGACAGAGGACGGTATCCCTGAGCTACCACAGAAAACTGAAAGTGGGGGTGAGCAGCAGCTATTGTTTGGGGTCAAGTTGCACGGGGAAGCAGGGATCTGAGATACCACCGCCCATGTTCAACCAGGAGGCTTGGCCTGACTGTCCAAGGTGGGCTGGGCAACCCGAGCCCTTGGGGTAGAAGGCAGGAGTGGCCACAGGGACATGGGTGGGAGGTCTCTCTGGCCATGCAGCCTGATTCAGTGATGTGACCCCACTTGAGTGATAAGCAGCAGAGGACCATACACACGTGCCCACGTCAGCCTCCTGGTGTGACGTGTGAGGCAGCCACTGGGAAGAGGGGAGAAGAGACTGGGACCTCTCTGGGCTGCGCTTGTAACTTCCTATGAACTCATGATTACACACTGTGAAACCAAAGATAAAATGACTTCAAGAAAAACACCCAAGCACAAAGAAAAGCAATCCTGACAAAAACAATAAGCCCTCCACTGCAGGTCCCACAGGCTGCTGTGTCCAGGTCTCCAGGGCTGGACCAGGACGAGGTCCAGCACTGCAGGGACACCAGGCAGCCATGGTTCAGTGAAAGCTGCATCAGAATGGGCAGACCTGAGACCGGTGCCCTAGGTGGAGCAGAAGATGCCACCTGCCAGCTTCCAGGACCACAGGTGCCAACACTTCACAGCGATCAAGCATCCCGGTGACTTGGGTCCAGGTGCGAGAGCAGGGTGGGGAGCAGGCAGCGAGGCAGGAGCAGGCTGGGCACAAGACGCTGCTGGGCGGACAGCCCTCAGAAAAGGTGGCAAAGGCCTCCTAGGGGCAGATGAGAAGGTTGTGCGCGGCTGGCTCAGATTCCCTGAAGGTCTGAACAGCAACGGGTATCTCCTTGCAGCTGGTAATGGATAAAAGGTGTCACTCCAGCAAAGTCCCTTGTCTAAAATCCATGCTTGGTCTACCACAGTAGCGGGAGCCCAGCTGTTCTCTCTTGTAAAGTGAACCACTTTCTCTCATTGTTTAATGATTTGAGTCACCCTCTCGGATTAAACGCCTATTCTCAAGGGCTGTCTCTCGCTCCCCGTGCTCCCCACAATATCCCGTCTGAAGGGACCCCTGATTTAAAGTTAGAGAGGAGTGTGTGGGCGGAGGCCAGCTTTCGATCACCATCGGCAGAACATCGGAAAGAGGGGCGGGGAGTGCTCCCTACTGGAAAGAGATGAGGGAGAAAGGAGCGGGAACAGCTAGGGCGTCTGCCCTCCTTTTTTTGGCCCACAAGCACTCAGGGCTGCCTGCTGCATGGGGCTCAGAGCTCTAGACTCACTTCCCGCTCAAAAGCACCTTCCACACACCCTCCCCGACAGCTTCCTCGCCTATTGGTCTAGTCAGGCCTTGGGGACACAGCGGGAGGCCTGGAAGGGCAGGAAGCAGGACGAGCCACCCTCAGTCCAGTGTTGGGACGGAGGCAGGTGTGAGGGGTGCCGGAGCCCCCTTCAGTTCCCAGAATCCCAGGGCTTCTCCCTCCAGGCAGTGGCTTACAATGACAGCCATAGCAGCTGTTCCCAGGCAGCTCCCCTCCGTGATGCTAAAGGCCCAAACACAGCTCTCTGAGACACAGAGGACCTTTCCAGAACCAGCGCCAAGGCTATCGCTGATGGCTCCTCTGGGACCTGGGATGCAGGTGCAGAGCAGGGTGACCCTGTCACTGTGCTTGACCAGATGGTGCCAACAGGGGTCGGGTATATCTGCAGAGCACTGCATCACCCCACACTGCTTAGGACAGTTTTTGTCAGTAACCACAGTGACAGGCATGGGTGAGGCTGGGGAGTTGGAACCCTGGTGCGCTGCTGTGGGGATGTCAAGTGACATGACTGTTTTGGAGGACAGTGTGACGGTCCTAACAGAACTCAGCAGAACTATGACAGGATCCAGCAATTCCACTCCTGACGCTGGGGCACCCACACTCCTGGCAAATGGTCAGGAGGGCCACGGCTGCTCTGGCCTTGCTCGTGTTCCCCCTGGTCAGCACCAAGACTGGGACCGACCTGGGGGCCACAGGCCAGGTGGGAAAACTATGCTCTGCTTACCATGGAGAGGACCCCAGATCCCTGTGGAGTAGCTAAGGACAGAAGCCAGAAGCCATGGTAGCACAAAACGAGAAAGGCCAGCTGCTGCTCCTTCCGAATCACCTTCCACGCGAGGTCCTGAAAGGCCACGCTCGTGGTTTACTACAAAAGCAGCAGCCAGGCCAGAGAGGAGCTCTTGACTGTCATGACTTCAGTGGCCTTTGTGGCTCCCAGATAGGGGGGACTCACTTCCTGGAGGGCCATCTTCAATGATGTCCCCACTGCTTACCAGCTAGAAAGTCACAGATATCCTGGGCATAAAACCAAAAGGCAGGCGAGACATTCTCCAGCCGCAAAGCTCGCTGAATTGCTGGTGTAATATACATGGGGCTGTGTAGGCTCTGCGCAGTGCTACTCACAGGAGGCTGAGCCTTCTACTCAATTTTTATTTTGAGCAAATAGCTGGGTCCCAGTGCCCTTCTGCATGCCTGCTCCAAGCATGCTTCTTGTTTGTTCTCCTGAACAGGAGTGCTCCTTCTGAAGGCCATGCTAATGGAGACCAGCAAAGGATGAAACCCTGAGCTGCCCTTGGTATGCTGTACGCATCCCAGGAGCCGGCTGCGTGTGCATGCCGGCGCATCCTGGCAGATCTGAGGTGTCAGCAAGGCTTGTTATTCCTCCTGACAGCCACCCGAGCAGCCTTCAAAATGCCAACTGGAGCATCCTCAGCTGTCAGACAGAAATAACCTATTTTGGTCCAAAGCCACAGGCTGGCTCCTTCTGATATTTGCTTCGGAGGAGATGTGCCATCCTACAGTAACCCACCAAGCTGGGGGACACCTGCAAGGGTCCTCACTCACACTTCCACTCATGGAGAAGGGCGTGTGTCACTGCCATGTGGCGATCATGCCTTTGGCCACTGTGCCTCACACCACTGGCTGCTAACAGCCGGTGGTTGTACAGCCAACTCCAATCTGCAGATCCCTGAGCAGGGGCTCCGAAGGACCATAAAACAGTACACACTAATTTCCAGGTGCACAGGACTCCCTTTAGATGAGGACAAGAACGGTGGTAAAGATCCGCTTCTGGGTAACACAAGATGGAGACTGGGAACCGACCGCCTGCGGCCGGCCGGGAGCCTGGGGCTGGGATGACACTGGGTGCTATGGCTGCACCTCGCCCCATCTGTGCTCTCTTGTCTGGTGCCAAGCTGAAGCACATGCTTAAAGCCAGAGGACCCTCTGTCAGTGTTCTGGGACCTTGGCACCTTTTGAAAGGGGCCAGGGGAGAGGGATCTGGGCTGGGATGGTGGCAGGGTGCAGCCTCTCTCCTGTGCCGCTATTCCGCATGGCACGCCCATGGCACTGAGCCTCAGTCAGGGCGGGGTGGGCACACGTGAGCCATGCTCCTTCCCCCGGAGTGCCACGTGGACCTTTGCTCTTTTGTGGCTGCTCTCTTTTCTTCCCTTTGGCTCCCGGCTACCTTGGTTAATGCCAGAGAAACTGCAGCTGCCTTAAGTGATCATTATTAACAGGTTTCCCTGTAATTGGAAGATAAACCTTCCAAGTTCGTCCCTGTCTCAAATTCATCTTTAACTTAAAAAGAAATATCAATAATTAAAGCCAACTGCATGCGGCACGGCAGCATGTGTGGAGGGCAGATAACAGCCACTATCCCTTTGATTACGGCTCATTTTTGCCTTGGGGAATTTTAATCCCTAGTCCAAGCTCTTAATTATTTTTTTATTTTTTTAATTTCATTTCTGGCATCACCGAGTGCCCAGAACGTCCCGCGCGCAGCCCTCCCTGGCGGCAGCTCTCAGAGACGTGACCGATTTCCGGGGTGGTGGGGCCTGCGCAGAGAGCCAGCGGGAGCTCCTTGCTCTGCGTGGTCTGTCCTTCCCCGGCTGCCTCTATCCAGCTGCACAGACACGCACGTGCCTCCTCCCAGCTCCAGGCTACTGCAAATGAGGCAGGCAGCCGCCGCCTCGGGTTTGCAGCTGAGGCTGTGCAGCCCGAGCTCCTGCCTGTCTGCCGCAGATCAGAGGCGGCTCCTGCAGAGCGCCCGGACAGCCTGGGAGAAGTCTCACTGGAGCACACTCGTGAAGCATTTATCAGGCCCCCACGGTGTGCAGCACACTCCTGAGACGGCGATGGAGAGGAGAAAAGAGTGAGGCTCCGTCCTTCTGTGAGGGGACATGCAGGCTGTGGAGGGGCAGGACCCTACCGTCCATGCCTTCCTTCACCGCGAGCCCCCCTAGTGCCTGCTCCGGGGTAGGCAGAGAGAGAAGTCTTGGGAGGTAAGGGCAAATGCTCTGCTTCTCAACTGCCTGTGGTCCTCCAACACAAGCAGCTCTTAGTGTTGGATCCAGGTCTGCAGCTGCATGGTAACCAATGCATGCGCTGAGGTACACACAGGCCACCTGGTACAGGAGAAAGGCCTTGGTCCCTTCCAGAGGTCAAGTCTGAGGCATAGCATTCTCCTGCCTTGGGCTCCTGGCAGGGGTTTCGAGCTCCCTGCCTTTGATAAGCATGACAAATCACGGCTCTGCAGGGTGCCCATTATGTGTTCCAACACAGGAAGGAGTGAGAGTACCTCCCACTGGTGAGCACTTCCCACTGGTGAGAGCCTTGCTTTAGGCGCTTTTGGCCTGGGCTGGAGCACAGAACCTGTGGGCTCTTTAGGCTGCCGTGGTACCCCATGATCACAGGAAGGGGCCTCAGCAATGCAGAGGAGACACAGGGCTCAGCAGAGCATGGCGTCTAGGTCTGGGAGAAAGCTGTTAGGGGTTGCAGGGGGAAACCCGCAGGGCTAGGGATCCTCAGGTCCCTGCACCAGAGAACCAAGTGCAGTGAACACTTCCAGTGAGACTGCCCACTGTGGACTTGCAGGTGGGGCATGAGCTCAGAAGGGAGGACGTGCGAGAAGGCCGTGGGTGCTCCCTTCCCACAGCCTGGCTGAGTGAGACCCGCCCTCACACAGGCCTCCAGGAACGGTCCCTGGACAAGGTCCCTGGGCGCCCGTGTGACTGCACACGCCCGGGCCCTTGGGTCAGAGCGGGATCTCCGCAGTCCTTCGAGGGCCACCTCAGCGACCCTTGTGCGGGCTGGAGCCCTGCCTCTGCTCGTCACCTGCAGGATGCAGCACAGTGTCGCTCTTCCCACAGAACCAAGGTGAGCATGCAGAAGCGGGGGTTGTTAGCGGTTATCAGAGGACCAGGAAGACAGCTTTGAAAACTGAGTGTATTTTTCTGTACCACTCACTCTTTGGTCTTAGTTTTTCTGATCCCCCAAGTGCAATTTGGACAACTTCAAGTTGCGCGTTTCTGGCTTCCTGTAACTCTATCCACGGGACAGAGCTTATGGGTTATGCATTACTTCCTGTCCAAGAAGCAACTGAGCTGCCTTTGGCTATGGTGCTGCCTCCCGTCCTGACCTCAGAGGGGCCGTTCCTATCAGCTGAGGCTTGGAGTGGATGGGGCACACCCTGACTGATGAGCAGGGGCCGGGAGGCCAGGCCCAGTGGAGGTTCGGCCCTGCTCTCTGGCCAAGCCCCAGGGGCTTCTGCTGTGGGTCTCTGTGGAGAAGCACGAATGCTCCTCTTCAGCGCTGCCTTCCCCGCCCATTCTCACCAGCACACTGGAACACAGCGTTTCTCCATCTATGAACATCTGCGTACACACACACACACACACACACACACACACACACACACACACACATACTCTGAGCCCAAGTGGATGGTCAGGATCAAAGAGAGGACACAGTTCAGAGTGAAAGGAGACACAGGGAACTGTCTTCACTCTGGCGGTTCTTAGGAGGGAGCGGAAGTGGCCCCCAGTCCTTGAGAATTGAACCCTCTCTGCCCAAGTGCCTGCTTTCCTAGCACTGATTTCCTCACTGGCAACACATTTCTGGGGGTGTCCCTTTCCCTCTGTACCTTCGTGAGGGCAGCCTCTGTTATGTCATTGTTACATCTCTGGTACCCAGGACCCTGCGAGCATCACACACTGCAGAAGCGGAGCCCCTTCCCGGGGCGGGGCTGCCGACCCGTGCCCGCCCGCCCTGCGGCTGCGGTGCTCATGCGTCTGGTGGCTCCCCACCGAACCCTAAGGGGCAGGGAGCCCACATGATCTGTGGCTGGAATACATGGGTCCACGGTCTCCTTGAGTCCTGGCTTCCTGTTTCATAAACGGGGGTGATGACTCTGCTGTCCTGCTCACGGGTGAGCCAGGGTGGGGTGAAAGCACATCCTGGTGACTTCTGCGTCTATTTTGACAGCAGTCTTCTGAAATCTAGAGTCTGTGAGCATCAGAACAGTGTCTGCTCGAAGAGCCAAGGCCTAAAACACCCTGAATGCCACAAAAATCCCTGGAAAACAAAACCAACCTAATCCCGTTTTCCCTCTGTAAACTGACACTGTTTTCATGGCCTTCAGGTTTGTTTTCACTGATCTGCTGCTGTTTGGCTCCCACGATAAGTAGGTGATCGTTATTTCTGACCCTAACAGAGCCCTGCATTTTGCGAGCTGCCTGCTCCCACACGAGCTTTCTGGAACAAACGATCACACAGACTGCTCAAAGCTGTGGTCGCCGCACAGCCAAATCCTTAATAAAGATGCCAAGTTGGTTCAGCAAATGTCAGAGATGCCTGATGTCGTGGAGAAGGAAAACAATCTCATTAAACATTTGAGTGTTGAGTGAATGTACTAATTAAACACACAGAGTGACACAAATTTGTCCAAAACATCTTTTTCTCCATGCTGTCATGTTGACAGAATAAGCTCAGGCCTGGGCTTGGTGCCCCCAGAAACCTTGACGCCATCAGAGGAATCTTCATAGGGGCCCCCGTTGCCACTCGGGAGAGACTCCACCTTGGTGAGTCTTGGGATTCCTCATCAAAGTGCCTTACTACCGTCAATGTCAACAGGCAGTGGGGTGCACAGGGAGACCCCCACCCTGCTGGAACTCAGACACAAACCCTCTCCCCCAGGGCTCCCGACCCTTACAACTTGTCTGCGCCACAGCCAACCGGGCTCAGTGTGCCTACATGTAGTCATGCAGCCCTGGTTAGCTGGTCCCCCTTGCCTCAGGCTCACTTGCTGCCCGCTCACGATGAGGACTGGCCCCCAGGGCCATGAGGGCACTACAGTCCTGATTTCCTCTGCTCTTCTGCCCTCTGCAGCCCCATCCCAGGACTCTTCATAAACTACTTCCTGTTCTCTGCACCAGAGGTCCCTGCTCCTCTGGGCTAGTTCCTCTGGACTACGTCTTGCTCTTGAACTTGACATTGTCTTTCCCTGTCTTTGTCCCTGTCGTTATGTCAGGACACTCTTTCCCCCCTGGATGGGCCTCAAAGGCTCCATGTCACTGTCCACCCACTGGACCTGGTGACCATCTGATGGACACAGCCATTCTCAGACACCTTGGCTTCTGTCCGAATCACCTTCTTGGGGAGTAGGAGAGGGGAGGAGGCCAGGTTCCTGGGTGGGGGCCAAGCCCACTTCCTGGGTGTGTCCAGAAAAGAGTCCAAGGACCAAGAGCCCTATGTCAACACCTGCCCTTTGCTGGAACTCACTGAGAGGATGCTTTGAGTTCAGTAGCCACTAATGTGGCATTTAGGATAAGCTGCAGAGGGGAACAGTAAATACTGCTTCGCATTCGGATTTGCCTCAGTAAGTCACTCGCAACAGTTAGAATCTTCCCAGTTCCTGCAGGGTGTCGACCCTGTGGCCACTGGTCCATCTTAGTGGGGTGCCTTTGTGGAACGTTCACTGTACACTTTGGGCATCTGGTTTTATTCTCCTGATAACCTGATCTGGCAGCAATGGTCATTTCATTTACAGAGGAGGAAATAAAGAAATGCAGCTCCAGAAAGGATAAGATGCTTGCCTCAAGACAGAACAAAGAACTGTACACCAGCCACTGGATACTAGCTCTGTACCCTGTGGACTACACCAGCCCTACTGCTCCAGAGAGGAGGTTTCCAGGGCTCTGTCTATGCTTCCTGTTTACATTCTAGCTAAGTTTTATTTTGCAATGCTTTGCACTCAATAATACACTAAAGTTAATCTGCGTGGTGATGTGTGAGGACTTCCCCCAATCAGCTGTGACTCGAACTCCAGAAACAGTGCTAACGTGCAGAGAAGACCATTTGACAGAGCTCTCAATTATTCTACTGGGGCTTGATATAGTTTAATTAACTGTGCAACTATGCTTTTTTCAGGTGTTCAATTCATTCTTGAAATTGTCTCTGTGGCAGTCGTATTTCTAAAAGTTTTGATGCAGGCTGTGACCTATCAAAAGGAGACCATGTGAAATCTATATCTCCCACGCCTGCTCTGAAGCAGAGCTGGAAAGGGTTGGATGGTAGGGTGGAGGAAGGTGACAGGTGGGAACAGACCAGCAGACGTGACCCAGGGGAGTGCTCACGGACAATGCAGCTATTGTTGGATGACACGCTATCCCAGACCCCCAAAGACAAACAGAGGTGACTGGGGTCCGACCCTCTTCAGTGCGTGTGGCAGATCAGCCTCTGCAGTGCACGGGGAAATCCGAGCTTCTCCTTGGCTCGAGTCCTGGCTGCGCAGATGAGCTCAGCATCTGCCTGGATTCCACATTATCAGGAAGGTGGTAGCATAGACAGGCAGCGCTGTTGACGCTGCTCGAAGAGTCCCTACTGCTTCCCCATCAGAGCTGCCCGCCAGGCCCTGTGTGTGGGAGCTCCTGACAGGCATGGTTTCATCTTGTCCCCCTGTGGACTCGGTGAGTGGAGGATTTTGGCTCATGTTACACACAGGAAAACAGGGTCTCAGAAGGACATGTAGTCACTTTCCTGGAGGCCCGGCTGGTGCAGCCAGCGGGAATTTGATGTCAGGTCACCTCCACTGGAGCTCTCACCTGGAACTCCGCTTCTGCGAATCCCCCATTTTCAGCCCCAAGTTTTCTCATCAGTTCTTTGCATGAAAGGCACACCTGCCCTGTGTGTTTAGCTGGTGACCTCAAATCCCCCGCACTGCTAAGGCAGCCTCCTCCCGTGTTCCAGCAGCTGTGAGGGGATGACTGCTGGGTCTCCTGGGCTGAGGAAGGCACCCAGGCCCTCAGTGAGCTGCCCTGGGACTCTCCGCTCTGCTCTGGCAGCCAGCAGCTCTCCCGACTCAGCTTTCCTCTGACTCTTCTGCTCCTTGAGGGACACATAGCAAAGCCTAGCGACATTCAGGCCATCACCACTTGGTGTGGAGGTACAACTGCCCAACAACCCATAATATGTAGGACAGTTCCTGGTGCCAAGACTGACCCAATGCCAAGTGCCAAGGTCAGGAAGCTGCACTCCAGTGGTTGCATCCCCTGGTGGAGTTCGAGGTCAGCCTTCCACCGCACATGCCCATTCAGGGCAGAGGAGCTCAGGTCCTTTTCATCTCCCTGCGGTCCCTTGGGCTTAGACCACCAATGCCTGGCCTTTTGCTGGGTGCTGGTGCTTCCTCATGTCTCTGTGTCAGGTTTTCAAACACCCACTACCCAAGAAAGGTCTCATTTCCTGCACCTAGAATACTGTCTCTTCCTGTTTCCAGCAAACTGGCCCATGTTCTGGATGGCCAGCGCTCTGTGTGTGCTTCGTGAGGGATGGGGCAGCCACACTCATACATCCCAGTGACCAGCCGAGGCTGCTGGGGCAGCCAGATCCTCTCAGCGAACCTAGAGAAACACTCTCCCCCACTTGCTCACTGTGTAATTATGGGTGTGGACATCACAAAGCGCTTTCCCATCGCCCATATGTCTTGGGTGAGGACAGTCCCTTTCTCAGCAAGCACAGCCAGCAATCCAGAGAGGGGGTCTGCCCCCTCGCTGCCAGAGTGGCCCCAACTGAGAAACGGTTTATCTGTTATCACAAGGAAGCGCTTGCAGCTGAAGACCTGGAAAGATACTTTCCACATGTGGCTGGGGACACAGAGCCTTGATAGGGAGCCGAGTTTAATAACCACATTTTACACACTTAACCTATTTTTATTTTTAAATCAAACACCGAGGCGTGTTAGGGATCTTCAGAGAGAAGCGCACATGCTTCATTCCAAAGAGAGTTTTCATCTGCGTTAAATTAAGAAAACTACGGAATCGACACCCCGCCCCGCCCCGCACAGCACGCGGCAGCCGCGCGGCGTTGTGCGGAGAATGACTCTTCCTCCGCTGCTGGGCTCTGGTCAGCTGTGTCCCACCAACTCCTGCGAGCCGGAGACACACTTCCGGGGGAGGGCAGCACGACAGAGGCCTGCTTGACAGATGCGAGCATCAGCCGCTTTGTGACACTGATTGACTGCGTGGTATTTTAGGCAAATTAACCTGTCCAAAAAATCCTTTATTACTGAGCTCATGCACAGATGGAAGTGTGAACTTGACAATGCCGGGTACTGGCTTTGTAATTAACTGAGATGTTTCAGTAGACTAATGAACTTTCACTGGAGGCATGTTCCCTGTCAGCAGATAGAGTCACAGGATGCAGACAGATCTGGACAGCAGTGCTTTAGAAAGCCGTGGGCAGGGCAGCCAGTAAAGAAATGAGGTTGCACTGGGGGCAGAAGGTCCCGGGGAATCCCAGGACCCCAACCTGGAACTGTGGTCCATGAGGGATTTCCCTTCCCATTTCCAGATTCCACCTGATGGTGGAGTGTCTACAGCCATCTCAGTTCACAGTGCTGACCTCTGAGCAAAGAAGGACTCATGTTCACCAGAAGGATGACTAACAGGGGACTGGAACCATGGGAAACTGGGGTGTTTAACGCAGAGACCACCCCCCCCACCCTGAATGCCTAGAGTAATGGGCAGGAGCCATCCTGCCGCAGGATGCACCCTGAGCGCCAGGAGGCAGGACCCTCCTGCCTGGAAGGAGGCTGCCTGGCTTGTGAGGGGATCAGGAGAGGTGGGAAACGAGCATGGGATTTCTGTCTGACAAGCCAGGATGGCACATCTGGGGACAGTGGTTCAATCTCGGGTCTGATTCTCATTACAGCACCTAAGGCCAGCCTGTGGGACAAACTGACATTGCTTGTTTTCAAAGAGATGAAAGACAATGGCTTAAACTGAATGGACAAAATAAAAATAATTCAAATATCTTTGTTAATCAATTATGAGACACTTCGGCAGGCAGCAACTTCACCTCCATTCTTGGTTTATGTATAACAAGGAGATTTGCACGAATGTCTCCCTTCCCATCATGCACCTCTGCATTCACTCACCCACTCTCCAGCCCTCCATCTAGCTTTTCCGATGGCATCTCAGTGCAAGGCCTCCATCCCCATGCCCACAGGGACTCCAGGCCTTCACCTCCTGACCCTTGGGTTCAGGTGGCCACGTGGACACTGGGGGAGGACAGGCACTGAGCAGCCACGATCCTGCCTGGATTCTCCCAAATTCCTGGCCCATTACCAGCTGTAGCTCTCCCTTCTACCGCATGTCACAAAGGTGGACCTAGAGTCCCAAAGTCCTCAGGTGCACCTGGACATGCTGCTCTGGCGTCATTCAGTCTGCACAGCAGCACGTGCTGTGTGCTGAGCTGGGCCCTTCTCCCTGCACTGTGCAGCAGGAGCCTGAGCCCCTTCCTACGCAGCATGCCCCTGCAGCCTCGTGTGGACGGCCCCATTCCTCCACCCATGCCCATGTGCACGACACACACACACGCCACACGGCTTGACCCAGTCACTGTGCAGCCCCACCATCCAATGCCAGGCTTTGCGCTCTCTGAGGATGGAGGCCAGAAGAGACTCAAGCAGCCTGACCTGGGCTCACGCAGATGCCAACATGTTCTGGAACCCAAGCAAAGCACAAACTCGGACAGTTGGAACAAGTACCCAGCGCTGACCTGAGTTGGGATGTTTTGTAAAGCTTTTGCTCCATGGTGAACCCAGAGAGTTCCAAGCATCGTTGTGCTCTGAGGTATAGTTTTGGGACTGTAAAGTCACTGCTGTGCTTGGGATTTTTAGATCTGAGGGGCTGGACACAGGTTGAAGAAATCCTTTAGCTAATATGTCCTCCTCCTAATCCTGGAGAAACCACACCATGATGACGACGATGGAGCAAGAAGCATAAGAGCAGAGGGGTGCGGGGGACAGTAGAGGACAGGGAGAGACTGGCGGGGGAGGGCAGGGGGATGGGCTGGTGGCCGATGCCGGTCCGGTAAGGGCCCTATCAGGGAGGGCAAAGGCAGCAATCACACCCGGATGTGCACTGCCAAGGTAGAAGGCCCTGCTTCACAGTGGGGCCCCGAAGCCTGGGACTGGGTCGTGGTTCTCCCCCAGCAGAGAGAGCGGCGCAGGCCAGGTGGCCCGTGAGGAAGGTGCTGGGCTTTGTGGTCCCTCCCTCCCACCGTCCTGGTGCCGGGGCGCTGTTTATTCCTTATCCTACAGGGGCTGCTCTGAGCTCCTGCTGTCTCACAGGCCCACAGCCTGCAGACTGTGGTCCTGACCCAGCATGGGCGACACAGCAGCTCTGTGCTCCTGGGCACTGGGACAGCATGTGGGCACAGAGTACTGATTTCACCAGCTGCCACCACCAAGGCCACTGCACAGGGTCAGCGGCTTGACTATCCCTAGGTGCCCTGTGGGCATAAACCCCTACACCTAGAAGCTCAGACAGACCCAGCTGCCCCTATTTTTATATACGCTCATTTTACAGACACCGTCAATTGTGGTAACCCTCGAATCCATCCTACATTAATGATTCTGCTGTCTGCTGGGAAATGCGGGACTTGCCAGGCCTAGCCCTATGCTTTTTCCTTAGGATGCTATGGAAAGATAAGAGGAAACACCAAATCATGAATCATCAGTGTCAATAAGCAGTATATTTAGCACAAAAGTTTCCAGCTACCCACCAGCCATTAATTTATTTTTCTTTATGAAATATAAAGGCGAGAGACTTAAAGCCCGTAAATAAGCTTCTCCTGAGCACTCTGCGGCTTCACTGATTATAAATGTTTTTCATCACGGAAAGTTGCTCACTTATAAAAAACGCAAACTGTGTGAACGAATTTCAAGTGCAGAGAGTTGCGCCCAGAGCCCCCTGCGGAGCGCCCATCCCCCCTGCTGGAGCTCGTGGGGGTGGGGTGGGTGGGGGAGAGCCCACCCTCTCCAAGCTGAATTCCAACACACGGTGGTGCTAACGCTTACATAAGGGTCCATCCCAGGCACAGAAAGTGGGAGTGATGCATGCAGTAGGTTAGGGGAGGGGAGGGCACTCTGGGAGGCTGAGGCAGGAGGATTGCAAGTTGCAGCCCGATTTGGGCAGCAGTGAGACCCTGTCTTAAAAAATAGAAGCTGGAACTGGGCTGGGGTGCATCCTGCACCTTCCCTTTCCAGGAGGTCAGTGGATAAGGCTGGTCTTTGTGGTGAAGTGTTCTCCCCTGTGGCTATCAGGGTCCACTGACCAGAGCAACCACATTAGTGGTGACCCTAGTGGGTGGAAAGGGGCTCCTTATGCGTAAGCAAAGACACTTGCACCCAGGAGATCCCACGGGTTTCAGGAGCCCTGGGCCAGGAAGTGGAGACCAAGACCAAGTCTGTTTCCTAAGGTACGGCACTGTGCGGGGCGGTGTGGGGGTGCCTCACTTCTTTGCACACCTGTCCAGGCTCTGTGGTATGACAGCTGTGTCGGAGGCATGGCCGGTCAGTGTTCACAGGGACCTAATGCATGTAAACCTCTATGCTGCACCTGCAGGAGAATCAAGGGCCAGCAGCCACTGTGACAAACTAGTGTGTCCCTCAAAGCCCCGATTCTGGGCTCCAAGGACAGTGGAGATGGCTCAAAGAGCAGAGAGGTTGCAGAGCCCAGCGCTCCCCAGAGAGCTGTGGACAGCACTTGGGCTGGGTGGGGGTTTCCGAGGCGGGAGTGGGAAGGCCAGACGCAGCTACAGATCTTCCCCCATGCAAACTGTTCTTCCTTTAATGTCTTGGGACTAATTATTTCCTTGGTGGTCTAGGAATCCAGCTCATTAGATTTTTTTTCTTTTGAAGCCTTTTCTCCAGATTTTTATTTTACTACCACATCCTGGATTTTGCACAGAGATGGACAGTTTGTTTTTGACTATTGCTGACACTGCATGGAGGTGATGAAAAGAAGTGCATGCGTGAGCATGCTTCTCGGGAACATGAAGAGGGGAGAATCTGCCTACTCACACTTTAGGCTTCTCCCACCAATTGACACCTGCAGACAGCCAGCTGCGTGATGAGGGGAAGCGTCTACACCGCCTTCAGATGAGCGGCTCTGGACGCCAGAGGAAGCCCCCCACCTGCTCCGTCTGGGGGGCAGCCCCTCCTCCACGCTGCTCCACCTTTCCCAAGACATGTCTGCTTGGGGATGTGCTGTGTCGGGACTGGGCTGCTAAGCAGGCTGGGGTGTGAAGCACAGGCAGAGCAGAGCAGAAAATGCAGAAAGCTCTGCTTCCTCAGGGAGACACGGGGAGGTGAGAAGAGATGAAGGATGGAAGTGAAAACCAGCTTGGAGCAGGTGCCCAAGAAACATCTCTACCCAGAGCTTCCACTCACTGGGTGAGCAAAAACTGTGACCCGCCACGCATCCCTGTATCTGTCTGCCTGGTGTGGTGGTGGCTCACAATCATCTGTGTCATACACAGCACAGAGGTGATGCTAGTGGCTCCTTACGGGCCGAGTTCTCTGAGGTAGACATTTGGCAGAAGAAATGGCAAAGGACTTAGCAGGCTGAGGAGAAGAATGAAGAGTCCAGAAACAGATGTGCAATCCCTACCTCACACCAAGGCTAAGGCACAGGTTAAGTTAGAGACCTAAGGTTAGGTTAGAGACCTAAATGCAACGTGTGAAGTCAAAACATTCCCAGACTCCGTAGCAGGCTGTTTGAACTCAGGGGGTAGGGAGAGAATCTTTATGTTTTTATTTTTAATTTTTTTGTGTTTTTGAGACAAGAGTTTCACTATACAGTGCAGGTTGTTTGTGAACTCACTTTGTAGCCCAGGCTGGCCTTGAACTCACAGCAATCCTCCTGCCTCAGCCCCCTTGGGATTAGAGGCGTACGCTACCATGCCAAGCAGGAGAGAGGATGTTTATATAAGACCCAAGGGCCTAACCAGTGCAAGTGAACCTGAGGCACGCGTGCCACCATGGCACTGTTTGCTATCACTGAAAGCTCTAAAAGGTTCGCCATCACTGATCTGAACATGACATGGAATGAAGCCTTTTTCACTTGGTAGCATCCATAACTGATGAAGTTAATCAGTGAGTACCAGACCATAGTCTTTCTTTTTCCCTTACTTCTTTCCCTCCCTCCCTCTTTCTCTTTCTTTTTTTTTTTTTTTTTTTGTGCAGCACTATAGATTGAATCTAGGGCCTCCTCACTGAGCTCCATCTCCAGCCCCTTTTGTTTTACTTTTCTTTTGTTGTTGTTGTTTTTTTGGTACTGGGGATCGAACTCACGACCTCATGCTTGCCAGGCAGGCGTTCAAGCCGTTGAGCTAAATCCCCGGCCCCTTGTTTTACTTTTTAAGACAGAGTCTGGCTAGGTTGTCTAGGCTGGGCTCAAACTTGTGATCCTCCAGCCTCAGATTCCCAGAGTACTGGGATGAGAGATGTGAGTTGACAAACCACAAAATCTGCCAAAATCAAACTTACATTTAACATCCAAAACACCTTATAAAACTACAAGAATAAGAGAGGAAAAACAATTTTTATCAGTGCAAAGTGCAGTGGAGAATTCACAGACTAAACTCAAATGATAACTAAGGATGTACAAAGATGCACACAGAGAGATACTGTAAAGAGACCTAACGTTTCCTGGGTTCGTGAGAACAGAGGTAGCCAGGTTGGCCATCAGCTGCCCAGGGCGAGGGGCGAATGGGTCTCCTGGAGTTGGCAGGGAATCTGGTGCACGTCTTGGGGGCTCACTCCTCGCCCTCTCTTTAGCTCACCTCTCTCTACCTCCCCAGTTAGGGTTAAACAGGTGACTTTCAGGGTGGGGCTACCATAGCCTGTTCTTTCGGCATTTGTTTGGCTTTACGGTAAAAGAAACAACACACACACATGTGCATGCACACGTGTGCGCACACGCGTGCACGCGCACACACACACACACACACACGGACCACACACAGATGAAACCCCTGCAGTCTGCTGCACCACTGGACTGGGCTGCCTGGCACCACACAGGGAGAGCCTGCTGCAAAATCAGAGCCAAAGCACCGCCAGACAGAAGCTGCCCTGGTCGCAGGGCCCAGAAAGGCCTGGAGCAGGAGAAACCAAACCTTTTCAGGGCATAATTTTCAGCCTCACATTTATAGGGATGAGCATCCAACAGTAAAAGGCTTTAACACGCTCCCCAGAGTGTGGATTCGTAACAGAATCCAACGCCCCTTCTGATGGTCTGACAGGAATGGCTGTAAGCCCCACTTGCATGTCCCGAACACATGATGCTTTGAAGGGTTCGTGCAGTCCCCAAACCTGAGAGGGGAACTGGTCCGTGATCAGCGGAAGATGGAGTCACTGGCACTGAGCTTGTCTGGCGCTGCCCTCTTGGCCCCAGAAACATAGGTTTCACAACTTGGCCTCCACAGGTGCATCTTGCTGCAGGTGCCGCAGAGCAAACGCTGTGGCCTCTGCCAGGGGCCTGGACGCCAGGTCTGGCCCCACACGTGGAATGTGGACATCTGCTGCTCCCACACGGGAGGTCATGCTCAGCCCTGCTCTGGCTGGTGGTGTGACAGCTTCATTGGCAAAAGCCTCCAGAGACTCAACTGTGACACCTGCAGCCTGCTGACTGCACACCCTCAGCCACGGCGCAGGTGGTCAGACCAGGGCAGAGCTGGCACCTGACCCGCTGAAAAAATGAGGCACCAGTATGAGCCATGTCCTTGGCTGTCCCAAATGCTCCTGCAGCATAGAGCAACACCGAGAGGATGAAGGGTAAAGAACAAGTGCCAGACTTAGGCTGCAGCTCCAAATGCACTGAGGGACAGGGTCCTTCCACCCTGCAGGGGACCCCTGGGCTCTGTTCAGGGTCTGGAAAATGGGTTAGGCCTGGTGGATGCTGGTTGGTGTGGCCGCAGTTCCACGTGGATGAGAAATGACCAATGTGTTGGCCAGGGAGAGAGGCTTCATGGGCTGTGCCCACAGGAAGGCCCTTCTCTGTTTACTTTTTGTGGTACTGGGAATCGAACTCAGGACCTCGTGCTTCCCAGGCAGGCACTGTGCTGCTGAGCTGTGTCCCTGGCCTTTCTCTTCTGCTCTGAAAATGACAACTTCCATTTGATGGAAGCCATTTGGTAAATCTGTGAACACTTTTTGGCAAGATCAAGATACCGCCCTGCGACCCTGGGTGGTTTGAAAGTAAGTCTGCCCTTGGCCAAGGTGGGCGTGCGTGCTGGTCGGACGGGCTCCTCAAGCCCTCAGACGAGCAGCAGGAGCAGCTAGCCTGGCTTCGCCTTGGCGTCCAGCCCCGGGCTGCTCAGCAGCATGGTGTGCGCTGGTGATGGGGGTGCGGGAGAGGAGGAGGAAGGGAGGGAACGAGGCAGATGTGGGTGTTGGGTTGGCAGAGGCAGCACAGAGGGAGGCGCTGTCAGGCACTGCAGGGGGGTCGGGGGGGCTGGCGGGTTCTGGCCTTGAGACCGGTCGCATGCCCATAGCACCAGAGCACTCACCCTTCTACCTCCAACAAAGACGAGCCTTTCCCGTCTCTCCTGAGAACCTCCCCAAGCCACCTGTGCATTACTAGGGTGCCAACTGCCCAGGAGCTAGGACAGTCTCCAAGAGGGACCCGACCAGGTACAGGGGTGCTGGGCAGCTCTCGGGTCCAGGTTTGATGACCTCAGTATATCTTCCCCTCCCCCACAGGTGCTACCACGAGCCACAAGTCAGAAAAGCTCCTTAGAAACAGCCATGCAGTTTTTAAAACCTAATCCTATGACATCGTTGCCAATTTCCTGGCTGCTGAGCATTTCGGCTTGTTATCTTCACCCTTTTTGCACTAACATGTTAGGTTTTGCATCTGTTTTTAAAAAGTCTATAAGAAAAATAATTTATGAGAAAATCATAAATAATGGGTTTGGGGCATCAGCTGTGTTTTCAAAACCGTACTCTCTCTTAAGTGGAATAAAAGCTTTTTGAATTTTTTTTTTTAAAACCTCTTCCAGAAAGTCATGGTGTTATTTAGTGCTTTTATGAAAGGAAACATAAACAAACAAACAAACCCTACAAAGGAGCATATCTCAGTGAGTGCATGGGGTGGAGGAGATTTCCACCTCCTATGTGGGGCTATGAAAATCTGTTTAGCCCTGCACGGAGGGGAGTGTTTGTTTTTCCATCTGATTTGTATATTTGCTTTGTCATCTGGGCTTTGAGTCCATGTGGTGAAGGCAGATTAAAAGTGGGTGTTAAAATAAGATTGTAAAGGTTAACAGACCAGGAAATGGGCAAATTACTGTCACCCACGCGGACAGGCCAGTGGCTCCACCCCTCCTTTGTCTCTCCTCCCTCTGCTCATCAGGCCTTTGCTCTAGTTGCCCTCAGGCCAGTCAGAAAAATAATTTCTGGACACCAGGGCCTCCCCAGGGCATCGCAGCAGGTGCCTCTCAGTCAATTTGAAGGTGACAGTATCCAAATGTTGTCCCCTTCCTGCTCATCCAGCCAGGTCTTCACCACCTGGGGGCAAACCATGCCACAGTCTGCAGTGTTTCCATGGGGGCTTGACCTGGTTTCCTGCTGCTTCTCCCCTGCCCTGATCACTGCCAGAATGATTTTCCACTCTTGCTACAAGGATCCAGATTCTAGCTGTTGCACAGACGCTTCATCCTCATGTAAAATCTGCATTCTGTGTGCAGAATCTGCCAGGTAACAACCTCTAATGGCACCCTGCTTGCCACCCCAGGGGAGCAGAGGAATAAGGGGGAGGGGGAGGGAGGAGCGTGTGTATAGAGTGAGAGGGGGGAAGGAGGGAGGCAGGCAGGGAGACAGGAGAGAGGCAGGAGAGAGACAGGCATGACAGAGAGAGGAGACTGAAAGAGGGAGAGAAACAGAAGAAGGGGAGAAAAGGAGAGACGGAGAGACACAGATGGAGATCCAGGCAATGAACAGCACTGCTTCCCACCCTGGGGGCAGCAGGCTCCGTGTCCTTTGCAGGGACCCTCATGGCCAGAGGACTCCATGGACATCCATCGAAGGCCACATTTCCTCTGTGGCAGAGTCCTCCAAACCCATGCTTGCAGGGGGTGGCAGAAGCCACTGCCTCCCATGGCAGTAACTCAGGCCTGCCCTTAGCGGTGACCCCTTCAGAGCCTCTGGAATTGCATTCGGGGAAGAGAACAGAGGCCCCTGGAGAGTTCCAGCCCCACCTGGTTCACACCAAGACCGCCTGCACTGAGCACTGTGCGAGCTCGCTCCGCCATCATGTTGACAGGGCCAGCCCCAGCCCCATTTCGCTAAGGGAGGGGCTGCGGCAGGGCAGGAACCTTCCCTTCACAGCTGGGCCTCCTCCTCCCCTTGTCCATTCCCTAAATTACACCAGGACCCTGGCTGTTTCCATTGCTTTCAAAGGAATGCGCCCGGCAACACCGCCGGGAGCTTCGTGCCAAGACCCCTGGTGCAAACTACCGAGTGCAAGAGCAGCTCACAGGCAACTGTTGGGCCAAGGGAGGGTGCTCAAGCGTAAAGCCACAGGCGTGCGTCCGGGGAGGCGTGTGTGCCTGTGCAAGTGCAGACATGCGTAGCCCACGCTGGGCAGACTCCCCCTTCTGCTCCCGTGGAGCAGAAGGCATTTGCCTTCTGAAGACGAGGCTAGGAACCCCTGGGGAGCAAAGCTCTGCACTCTGGCTGGCCACAGGGAGAGGCTGGACACAGAGGCACCACATAGTTGTCCTGCTTGGGGCCTGGGCTGTTCTGCAATTATTCAAGCTGAACCCCAGTATCAGTCACCAAGGGAGGGTCAGTGTCAGAGTCCAGGGGGCCTCATTAGGAAGGTGCCATGGCTACCAGCAGGGCATGGACACCACAGCACACTGCGTCCTGCCCTTCCCAGAAGACCTCAGCCTTGAACCCAGCAGAAGCCGCTGTCTCTGTACTTCCTCTAGGGCTGGGAAGGGCTGTCTTTGGCTTTGGACACAAAAGTTAGTTGGGGAGAAAGCAAGGCTGGAAGCGTGTCAGGCCGGGCATTCGTTCACCTACATCTGGGATGGCAAACCTTCTGGACCCTTTAATGATGACACAGGCTGCTGAGGCACGCATACCACAGGTTCGCCCCCGCCAGTGAGGCCTGGCCTCATGTGCACGTGGGTAGGGACCTGTCAGCGAGCCCGCCTGGAGGGCTGCAGAGGGCTGCAGAGGAGACGCCTGCCCCATCGGGGTGCATGCGTATCTGCGCACATGCACACAGGTGCGGCCAGGTGTGCCTGTGTCTCACACACCCTCACACAAGCACGAGCACTCCCCAGGCTCGCTGCACACTTCGTGCCTCCCCTGCATGGCCTGTTATTATTTTTTTCCTTAGTCTCAAAAGGGCAGAGCATCTTCCCCCCTTTTGGCTTCCTCAGCCAGTTCGCATCACCTCCTCCAGGAAGCCTGTGTTAGCACACCTGGGGATGCAGGGCCCGCTGGAGGAGCCTGGGACAGGCCATCTGCTTCCCTCCTGGCCCTGGCAGGACACATCTGTACTCCCTGACCTGGCCTGCTCCCTCTTCTCAGCTCCTCACCCCGGGGACCTGCACCTCTGAAGAGGGGCCGTCGGAAATGATGCAGAGGCTGGGAGGCCACTGCCAGGACTACGCAGGACCTGTGTCCACTGCCACTGTGAGCTCTTTTACCTGGTCTTACTTTCCTTCTCTCCTGGAAGTGGGATCCGGCTCTGTCTGTGCTGCTCATGGCTACGCCCCAGCATGCAGCGTCAAGCGACAGAAGCGAGTGGCTCTCTGGTGACTGCATGAAGCACGTGTGTCCATGGGCCCCACTTCCTACCTGCTGGGTTGGCTGAAAGCCTCCAAGGCCAGGCCATGGCTCACCTCTGAGTCCCCCCTATACAGCAAAGGTGCCAGGTCACTGCTCAATCAGAGCTGTTCTAATAACCGGAAGTCAGGTAGGTGCCACGCAGAGTCCAGGGTGGGTCCAAGTCCTGCACTGGCAAAGGGCTCCGGCCAATGCCCACACTGCTGGTCCAGGGACCATGCTGAGCAGTGAGGAATTAACACATGTTTATTAAGTCATGGGCCCTGGCACACGTCCCTGTAAGCAGGTGTCCTCCATACTGTTTACCATCCCAGCTACGGTACGGTCCTTACAGAGCAGTGTCCTCTCTGGCCTAGTGCACTTGGGGCACAGCAGGTACCAAGTATTTTAGGAACAAATGAATACCTGAGCCCACCACCAGAAAACAGCACTGAGGACTGGTGGCAGCCCCCTTTGGGGCTCTCATCTTACGGACCGGAGCAGCCTCCCTCTGCTTGTCTGGCCCGTGTGGACAGAAACTTGCACAGTTCAAAAGGATGGCTACACTGTCACTGTGACTCATTCTCATTACTTTACTCCCCTTTTCAGCTCTGACTCTTCGCAAGGCCTTTTCACCCAAATGTCTGTCCCGCCTGCCTGTCCAGCTGCAGAGTCAGAGTGGCCTCTGTGGCCAGGATTCCAGCTCCCTGTGGTTTGCTTCCTCCTGATGACCTGCACATCTTCAAGAGCAGATTTCCTTCCAGAAGCTTCCGATCTTCTATTCATTCTCTGGATGGCCAGTGGCCTGTCACAGAAGCTCGTGAGAGGAAACCTTCACGGTCACCACTGCTGGTGGCACTGGGCAGTGCTGCAGGGGACATTCTGCTGCTCTCCTCCATTCTGGCAGGCAAGTGTGGCTGCTGCAAAGCTGACTTTTCCACAGAACTGTGTTTCCGACTCGGCGTGATACTTTGAATGTGCAGTGGTGCTGTGGGCACCTGTGCTGAGAGCTCCTGCTCTCCGAGGGCCAGGGCAGGCTCTCCTGAGGGAGTGCATGGGGCACTGGGCTGCAGGCACTGACCCAGTGCCTGCCCACGCTGCCAGACTGGGGCCAGGAAAGGTCCTGTCTCTGCCTCTGCCTGTGCCCACTCTGGGCGTCTTCGGGGGAGCAGAGGGCACAGCTGCGGCCGTCAGGAGCTAGTTACAACAGGCCACAAGCAGAGCTGAGCTGAGGGTCGATGGTTCCTGGCCCATCCGGGAAGCACCATGGTGGGCTGCCTTGGGAGCCTTGGGGCAGAGCTGTCCGGGCCCAGGTGAAGGGTGTGCGGCATTGGAGCCCCACGGAAGGGAGTCGGAGAAGCTGTCTTGGGAGGGACAGTCGTACAAGGCACCGAGGTCTGACGGGGGTTGCCAGGGGCAAGCGAGGTTAGGAAAAAGGCCCGCGCGGTGACGGCAGTGGACACGGCCATGGCTGCTGAGTGTGGGCCCGGCCTGACGGGCTTCCGGGGTGCCTTGATGGCGTGCCCTGCTGGGCTGGGTTCTCAGCCTTCTCCAGGGCAGCCTGTGGCTCCCGCTTCAGGGCTGGGTACCCAGGCACAGCCCCGTGGAGGGACTTGCTCAAGCACTGGGCTCAACTGTCACACAGCACAGATGCTACAGCAGTGGCCTCAGGCGATGCCACAGCCAGCTCTTCAGGACACAGCCTCCAGGTGCCGACAGGCTAAGCCATCTTCCTCCTCTGTCCTAGCACTCAGCTCTTGTCTTCTGGTTGATGCAAGCACTGGTCACTGCTGGGACATGTGCATGGGTTCCTTTCCCTCCCTGGATGCCTCTGCCTGGCATCCTGACCAGTTTTATTCTTACCGGGACTCCAGGCCAGCTGGTTTTGAGAAACATCTCTGCATAGCTGGATCGTCTGTTTAAACACAGGCTCCTAAATTATCACTTCCCACTCTCTGGTCAGCAGAGCCGGGGTGTCATCTCTGCAAGCCAGGAGCCAGGGCACCTCCCTGCACTGCCCGCTGGGGCCCTTTCTTACTGCCTCCACCTTTCAGGACTGGTGAAGGTGGCTTTGGCTGGGCTTTATGCTTGGTGAAGGGAAGCAGCTTTCAGCTTCACTGGGGGCAGGGCAGCAGCAGGGTTTTGAGGGGAAAGATGCAGGGACACAGAGCCGGGCTAGGAGGGGGGTGACAGCTTGAGGTCGGAGAGCTCAGGGGTCTGCGGTCTTGGGGTGAGAATGTAGTCCCGGCCAGCTGCGAGACACTCTGGCGCTGATTTGGAAAGATGATCAAGCCCTTGGCCTTGAAGACAGCAGGAAGGGCCAGGGTGACCATAGGGCGGAGGAGAAGCTGGTTCTCCAGGGACCACCCCAGGGGAGGCCCATGGGCAAGAGCCCCAGCCTGGGGGCTGGGAGGAGAGAGACAGGAGCTTTGCAGGTGACAAAGGTGGGTCACAGGGGTCCATGCACTGTGCCGATTCAAACAGACATTGAGGTGCTGAAGGATTCCCAAGCCTGCCTCCTCCACCCCCACCCCAGTGTTTGCTCTGTAGGCCTTGAGATGCTTTCAAGGCAGCAGGTCCCCGGCAGAAGCCTCCAGATGGGCCACAGTCCAGGCCCAACACCGCCAAGGGCAGCAGAGGAACCCACGGACCCTCGGTGTCCTGCAGTGGAGAAATGAGCACTGCTGCATGTGGCAGGGCGCTCACCACAGGCCAGCCCTCCAGACCCCCACTTGGCACAGCTGGGACTTTGGGACAAAGGGAGGAGATGTAGGAATACAGTGAGATGTGCTGCTGAGTCTCAAGGCACAGGTGGAACTGCTGGGTGGGGCTGGCAGTGCCCTCCCTGCTCCCCATAATCCGGGGGAGGCCGGGCTCAGTGCCCCCTTCCTCCAGGGGACCAGCAGCTGGCCAACAGGGAGGCAGAAGGACACAAGGTGACCTCAGGAGGGAAGGAAGGGATGGCTGTCTCTGCTGGGGTCCTCAGGAGGAGTCTGAGGTGCATGAGCTCCAGGTGACCTAAGGATCATAGAAAGAGGCGTGATGACAGTGAGGTGCAGCTTGGTGTGGCCCTCCCAGCCACGCGTCCCCTGTCACAGCTCTGCTGCCCTCTCTGCCATCCTCCTGTAACTACGAATCTCATGATCTCAGCCGCTTGTGTGGTCCCTGCTCCCATGGCAGGGGACACAGTCTTGGGTTCCAGGGATTAGTCCTCGCCTCCCTTTGTGGGACAGAACGAAGACCCGGTGATGTAGCAGCGGGGACGAGGGCAGGAAATAGAGTGTCACCATCAGGTTTATGAGTTCCTGGTAACCGAGGGCTTCTCAGACGAGGCTGGCAGTGATGTCGAGGACTGTGGCGTTACAGGCTGTGTGAGGGAATGCTGCTAATGCAAAAACCTGGGCTTCCAATGGCGAACCCAAGGTGCGCGAGGGTTTGCACGGGTTACAGACCTGTCCAATCAAAAGGGGCCCTGAGGTTCAACTGAGCAGAGCAGGAGAAGCTCACGATAGGGGTTCGGGTGCCACTCTGCAAGTAACCTTTAAGTAACCCCCGCTGGTCTGCGTTGGATGCGGTGCCGAAAGAGAACTTCCGCACTCACTTGGGAGGGCGTTAAAAAGCCCTTCCTTTCCTCCGCACCTTGTGCAGGGCTGGGTCTTCGTACGTTTCATGTTAAAGCTTGCAGCTCTGAGCACAGCACAGCCAGGTCCTCCACGGTCTGGGGAGCCGGGTCCATAGTCACTCCTTCCCAGGTGGTGGGTTTTGCTGGGGAAAATGGTGAGTGTGGGTAAAATATGTTTTTGTTAGCACGTGACAGTTATTGTTATTTTAAAATGAATCCATTGCTATTTTCAAAAGTCTTCATTTCAATGTCCAATAAGCAGGCACCCACGGAGCTTAGGTCTTCCATAATTTGTAAGAGCATGAAGGGGCCCAAAGGACCACTGCAGAGAAGAGCTGGTCCATCTTTGTAGGGCATTATGGGGTGCTGCCCCATGGGACGAGGCAGGACAAGGGGCTGGGTGCTGGTGAGGGGCAGCACTCTCTTTCAACAGGGGGTCACCGCAGGTCTGTGTGCTTCCCTCAGAGTCCCACACTGAGGTCCAACTCACAGGACCTTGGAATGCAGCTGTGCTTAGAGACGGGCCCCTTATGGATGTGGTTCAGTTAGAAGTCGGTCACTGGGTGGGCCCTGTTCCAGGGTAACCGAGTCCTTGTGTGAACAGTTAGGGCATAGGCACAGAGGGTCAGTGACATGAAGGCACAGGAGGCAGCATCGACAAGCCCAGGACAGAGGCCCCAGCACAAGAGGAAGCTTCCCCATAACACTGAGCCCTCGGACTTAACCCTCCAGGCCTGGGGATGGCGCACCCCCAGGGGAGGGCCCAGCCTATGGTCCTCGAGATGGCAGACTAGCAGCCACCAGGGAGTTAGGCAAAGCCGGAGCAGGGGGGCATAGTAGGGCCCCAGAAGCAGGGCTGTTCCAGGCATGGAGTGGCCAGGGCCAGGGCTCCAATTTGGGAACGCCACATGCCTCGGCCATGAGCCAGGAGGTAGAGCTGGGACACTGGCGATGTGGGCCAGCCAGGCTCTGGTGTTCTGTCAGGCAGGAGGCCTTGTTTAGCCAGGCCAGAGCCAGCAGACGTGTCCTGGCTCCCACCTTCTCACTTTCCTCAGTGATTTTTTTTTTTTATTATTGCAAAATACTTGGCATAAAACTTGCTGTCTAGGGGCTGGAGACTTAGCTCAGTGGTGTAAGCGCTTGCCTGGCACCTCACTGAGAAGGCTTTCCTAGAGCCTAGCCTTGACCTCAGGAGGTCTGGCAAGAGATGGTTCTGCCCCCACTGCTCACCCTGCTGGACACTGCCCTAAGTCTACCCAGCTCCCTCAGCAGCGACCACAGTTATGCCTCTCAACTCAGACCCATCCTTAGTCCTGCATCTGTGTTTGGTTCTGTAAAGGCTCTGCCACCTCTATGACCATCTTGCAGGGGTGGCGCTAATGGCCCAGCTGGTGTGGTCCCATCTCTTCCACCCTGTAACCAAGAGCTACCCAGCATCGGCCCTGGCTCTGAGCCAGGTCCCTGCATAGACTGGGCAACACCCAGTTGCAGAGCAGACAGTCACTGCAAGAAAGCAAGGAACACACACAGCATATGCCTGGAGAGAGACGCTGGGACAGGGAAGCCGCAGTCTCTGCAGTTTCCTAGAGAGATGAGTAGGCGGGCAGGGCGGGTGTCTCCATAGCATGTACCGCCCACGAACAGGCACTGAGTTCCACCCTGGCCCATGGCCCCTGGGGACACACCATGGACTCCTGTGAAGAGGGGAGCCAGGTGTTGTCTCCTCCAGCACTCACGGAAGCACCCCAAGGTCCCTTCAGAGGTGCTGTGTGTCACAGGCAGGGACTGAAAGGCAGCGGGCAAGTCTGGAAGCTTCAGTAGCCACTCAGGAACCTGTGAATCTTGTCACCATGACCTGAGGGTCTGGGTCACGGGGCATCCAGGGAAATGTTTGTGTAGCCGCAGGCACTAAGCGGGGCAGTGACAGGAGCCTCAGGACAGGAAGCCAGGCTCCCTGCTCAGCGCAGGGCTGGAGGGGCAGCCGTGAGCCAGGGACCCCAGTTTGGGCTCCTGCATGGGCCAGACTCTTGAAGATGGTTCATGCTGCAACTCCAGCCAGCAGTGCAGGGACAGTCCCGCCTAGGTCAAGGTGTTACCCAACACCCAAAGGCAAGAAAGGAAGGTGCAGTACAATTGCTCCCCATTCTACCTGCTGCACCTTGCTAGACTGTCCTGCTCTGCAGAGGCAGAGCCACACTTCATTTCTATGAACAGCTGAGGTCACTGCCAGAGTTGGCCCTGAACTCTGAGCTGGCGGTCACATGGGGGTGTATGTGACAGTACTGTTCCCAGCAGCTCTGTCCCGCCCAGGGTGGGGGCCATTGGCACTCTCCAGCCTGCAGAGCCCAGTGCAGAGCAAACTTCAGTCACCTCTCTGAGGACCGGCTCAGCCCCCAGGGTTCCTATGGGCTCCCTCTGTGCTGGAATTCCAGCCCCGTCCCTGTCCCCATTCCTCCTTGTGGCTCTTTGGATTTCCCTGAATGAAGGGCCGACTCCCCTCTCCCTCTGCTTCCCATCACCCCGTGCATCTCCCCACAGCATCCAGAGAAACCCAAGTTATCAAATCCCAAAACCATTTATCCTTTTAGTGGAAAATCCTCTAGCACTTTCATGGCTCTTAAAGTTGAAAGGCTCAGCCCTCTCCTTGAAACGTCACCTGGTTTCTGCCCTCTGTGGAGCCACTGAGCCTTTCCCCACCTTGGGGCCTTTGCACCTGCCTTCTCCCCAGGCCACCTGTCCCATCTGGGGCACTACAGCCTCCTACTTGTGACAGTGGTCACCCCACTGCCACCTTCTGTGCTGTCCTGGCTGAGCCCTCCCAGCACTGAGAGCAGTTAGTTTCTGCTTGTGGTGTTTGCCCTTGTTCTGTGTCCTCACAGTGGTCTGGGGTGGACACAAGGGCCTGGGAGCTCCCTGGGGTAAACACTCTTTTAGTGATGGCCTTGAACTCTCAGTGTGTAGCACGCACTTGGCACAGAGTACCCATTTCACAGAGTCTGAAGGAAAAAAAGACCTACGTTTTCCCTCCTCCTCTTCCTTCTCCTTCTCTTCTTTTGTAGCAGTACCGGGAATCAAATCCAGGAACTTGGAAGTGCAAGGTAGGCCAGGGCTCCACCTCCGAGCCACGCTTTGAAGCATCAGTGCTTTTATTTTTTATTTTGAGACAGGGTCTCACTACATTGCCCAGATTGGCCATGAACTTACAATCCTGCTTCCATCTGTCTCTTGATTAGCTGGGATCACAGGCGTGTGTCACCACACCCTGCTGCTTTGGACTATCCTTATGGAGCTCACCTCTCTTCCTGTGTGTCACCTGTTGAATTATGTGAACTATGGCATATTATATTTACAATGAGATCTTCCACTTGAGATACACTGGAGAGTTTACACATGGGAAACAAAGTGAAATTAATTGGATGAAGCAAGGCCAGCCAGTTGCTAGCCTTTTGCAAGCAATTGAAAACTCTGACAAAGAAGAAACCACTCCTCACTCCTGATGAATTTGATTCTGTCCTATGTCCAAGTTGAACCATTTTGTTTTAACATCATTTAACTTGTGGGTAGAAGGAAATGTGTTTTCAAGAGAAATGCTCAATCTTCTTTATAGGTCACTAAGCAGCAGGGCGGAGTCTAGCTAGGATGCTTGTTTGCAAAAGTTAATCAGAAACTAGAGATTAAGTTTTTCCTTTCTATTAGGCACACTTTATAGTTACGAAGAAAAAAATCTCAGCAAATAAATCATGTTTTACAAATGACTAATACCCAAGGAACAGATTAAGACATGCAACGAAATCACATTGAAGTCTCTGATGTGTAGGTGCAAACACATCTCTGATCTATCATCAGCCGGCTCTAAATAAAACAATTATAGATGTTTGCATGTGTTTATTTTCTCGTGGGTTTTTACGATCCCAGTGCCAAGAGTGTGCCTGGAGCTGAACAAGAGAGGAAACGGGATGAGGTCTCAGCCCGCAGGCTTGCAATCAAAGTGAGACAGATAAAACAACTCAGACATGGAACACATCAGTTGAAAAGGTTGTTAAAATTTATAAAGTGTGAGGTTTTCTTAGCTTTTCCAAGGAAAGGCGGGACCCAAAAGGAGGCCAAATGACAGAAATCTACCACGGCCAGCAGGTTCTCGGGGGAGAGTTGAATACAAGCTGCAAGTGCCGGGAGCCAGGTGTGGGTGGGAGAAGAGGAGGGTCCAGGGCTCAGGAAAGCCCAAGGCTGCAGCTGTAGGCACCTCAGAGCCAAGGACAACTCAGTCCCCGCCACCCCTGGCAGCCGGCACTGGCTTAGGGTTATGACGTGGCTGCCTGTGTCTGGAACTGGTCACTGCACGTGGAACTCCAGATTTGGTTCTCCAGTGCTCCCTGCAAAGGACCACATCTGCTGGACATGGTGAGGAAGAATACCCTTCCTCTACGCCCGCCTCCCCTGCTGTCTCCGGAAGCAGGACCAGTGCCCTGTGTGTGACCCAGCACTGGCTCTCCATGGGAACGCCCGAGTCTCACTTCTCACCTCCAGTGTTGCCTTGCTCTCACCATCTTGGAGACCCATGTAAAAATCTGCAGCTTTTGTAGCTGGCAAATCCCGGATCTGTCTCTCTCCCCATTTGGGCTTGCTACAATTAACAATAATAACAGGTGACATTTCCAGAAGGCTGAAGCACGCTCGGCGCTTGGCTCCGTCTTTGCCTCAGCGCCTCTCCAAGCAGCTCTAAGGCTCGCTGTCAAATGGGAAGCGAGCTCTTTATGTCAGCTCCAGTGCACCGTTGTATGTCTTAAGTGCAATGGAAAACAAATCTGTGCACATTTATGTATATTTTTAACTGCATGGGAAAGAAAACACATGGAGCAGAAAACACTGGTTGACTGGGGGAGAACGGATTTAATGTGGGATCTGGGAGAGGGATGGGAAGTCGCGCCTGTGTTGCCTGTGCAGCGAAAGCATGAATCTGAAACAATAAATATGGTGGAAGTGACTGCTTCCCGCTGAGGCTCCAAGAATGGGACTGGCCACTGTGGGGCCTTGCGGCTTAGATCACCATGGGCAGGGCCTTCCACACCCGCCTACCTGTCTAGGCTGTCTCTGATGTGGAGGACACCAGTGGCTCTGCTGGCTGCAGGGTCAACTGGGAACGGAGGAGAGACCAAATGGAAACACTTCTCCCCGTCCCTCCCTTGCTCTCTGCCCAAGCCCTGCTCTGGAGGCCAGACTACCACTCCTGGCAAGTGACCTCACACACGGATCTCCACGTGAAGACCCCAGCCTGCATCCTGGGTCAAAGTGATTGGAAAATGGAGCTAAAAGTTCAGCAGAGGAACTGCTGTGCTCTTTGTTTGCCCGTTTGGGGCAGCAAGCCAGGCCTCTGTGAAGGAGGAAGGGGAAGCTCCCTCTTTGGAGCATTTATCCGCCTGCCCTTGCTGAGCCCTTCAGTGGCTGTTAAGCTTAACTGTCAAGTTGAGTGGCTTGGGAGCCACTCACAGGATTCGTGAAACACACTTCTGGATGTGTCTGCGAGGGTCATGGAGGCACGACCTCAGGGCCTGTACTGGTTCCTGGCCACTTCACCTCAGGAGCTCATTCCAACCTGCTCTGCTTCCCAGCCAGCACGAAGTGAGCAACCATCCTCCACCAAGCCTCTCCATCATGATGTCTCTGCTTTGAGCACATCTATCATGGACTGAGCCCTCTGAAACCATGAGTCAAATAACCTCTCTTTTAAGTTTGAGTGTCAAGTATTATGTATCAGTGATAAGAAAGTAGACCACGACAGTGAATACCTTTTCAAACCTCCAGTTCTCCCAATCTTCTCCTACCAGGGGCCATGGGGGGGGGGTGCAGTGGCCAGGCAGGGTTGGCCTCCTTGTTACTACCCCACTCACCTCTGGACTTTTCTGAGTCTCACTTAGCCTTTGCTCAGCAATCAGATGGAGGGTCTTGAGCCCAGAAGTGGCACCACCATTCCTAGCCCTGCTGACATACTCATCTTGATTCCTCCTCATTCCTCCCCAAGCCTCTCTCCTGAGCCTGAATCTTCCAGCAGGGCTGAAAGCCCTTTCCCTCTCCACCCCACTCCACAAAGGCACAGCTGCTTGGTCCAGTCCTTTATCCCCAGGCTTTGTGCACAATAGCTACTCAGATGTTAGATGAATGAGCACATTAATTAATGAGCCCCGGCAGATCTTCCTCTGAACTGATATTTAATTGCTGTGCATGTGTGCACGTGTATGCTGTCTCTCTATAAGCCAGTGTGATCTCCTAGGGCAGGCAGGGTGATGGCTGACAGTGTGTCCTGTGGGTCCAGGTGGCTGGGGCTTACAATTCCAGCTCTGCCACTCACCGGCTGGGAATCCTGGTGAACTTATCCAGACCCTCTGTTCTCAGGTTCCCTCTCTGCAGAAGGAAGATGCTTCATAAGGTTATTGGAAGCATCAGGTGCATTAATGTACAGGAAAGGCTTAAGATCATGCCTGGGAACCTGTCAGTGGTAGAGAATATAAGGTGCAGTCATCATTGTCACCATCACCATTGTCATCATCATCATCACCTTCATCACCACGCCATCATTACCTCTAATGTTCCACTAGGTCCCAGGAGAATTCCACAACAGCCCCTCTATGAAATCATACTGAGTTGAATTTGACTGAATAATTAGATAAAGCTTCCTTTAACTACGAAGATTGAAAATTAAGAGGGAAATGGCTCATAGGTGACACATACTTTGTAAAACACAAAAAATCTATATATCGAGTACCACAGGCCTGCTCCCAACAAGACCTGCAACTCCACTGGTGGGCTTTCGATAGGACAGCCAGGCAGACAGCCAGACAGCCAGGGGACACGCGGCAAGGCTAAGAGAAGAGGCTGGGAGCGACCGGGAGTCCTAGAGCTGTGCCTTGCTGCCCATGCAGCGCTGGTCTGTGCAGCTGGTAGTTCCTGTGGAGCTGTTTCATATTGGAGCATTTCAGAGCAGAGCTGAGGCTGATCTCCAGCTCTGCCATTTACTATGCTGGTCACCCTGAGCCAAGATCCCCATGCTCTGGAGTCCCATTTCCTTATCTGCAGTGCACAGGAGGAGACGTAGACACAGAGGGAAGCCGGAGGCCGGTGAGCTCTGGGGGGACAGTGATGGATGCCCACAGTAGGGCAGGGAGGGAGGGAGTGCAGGGCGAGGCCACCACTGCTCACGAGGAGGCTCTGCCCACTTGACTCACTCCTCTCAGCATCCCTGTGTGTGTGTGTGTGTGTGTGAGAGAGAGAGAGAGAGAGAGAGAGAAAGAGAAAGAGAGAGAAAGAGAGAGAGAGAGAGAGAGAGGGAGCAGGAGCACTGCAGCCCAGTATGGTACCCTACAAAGTTCACCTTGATGGGGTTGGCACCCTGTGGGCTTGGGTCCCTACTTCCCCCAGCTTGGGGTTACTTTTCCTCATAACTCACCCCTGCAGCTCCCTCCAATCCACACACCCACCCCGCCTGCATTGACTCACGGGGGGTCTGTTGCGTCTGTTATATATTTGACTACGGTTTTAGCAAACATTGGTTCACAGATTTATGCTGTTGAATTCCCCTTGCACCCATGCCAGCTGGGCAATGGCCAGACAGTGCGACCTCCACTGGAGGTAGAGCAGTAGTGGGAGAGGGCTGTCCCTGCCTTGGGTAGGTGTTCCAGCCGGAGGCAGATCTGAGTCCAGGGTCAGACAGACAAGACTAGGCAAGCTGGGAAGGGGACATACAGAGAAGGCCTTTTGGCCTGTAAGCTGGTGCAGGATAGCTGGCTGAGAAGGAGCTTCTCACACAGATGTGCAGGGGCAGATGCCAGTGTGGCACCCAGAGGCTGAACAGAGTGTTCCAGACCCAGGATGGCAATTGTAAGAGCTGGAGGAGGCAGAATCATTTGGGGCTGTGGTGGGAGGGCTTTTATCCCAGGAGCAAAGGGGAAGTCACTGGAAAGGGTTCAGCCAGGAGCCCCCTTCTGGATGCATACTGAAAAGGTCACACTATTATTCTCATGGCCTGCAGGTGGGGCAGGTGGGGCCTTCAACAGCTTGGAGTAAGGGGACAGCACACTTGGGGAGGACTGTAAAGGGGATGGAGGATCTTGCAGTGTCCTAGCAGGAGGCCAGGCCCAGCACCTGGAACAGAGCGCCCTGGAGGCCTCCGTGCCACCGCAGACGCCATGTGGCCCTTTCTGCAGGGTGTCATCCACACAGCGTCCAGTGATGTGTACGGAGGCCCCTCCGAGCCTGGGGGTCCAGGTGCTTCTCCACACTAGGTGAGCCCAGGCCCTCAGAGCTGCAGTTAGGGATGGGAGAGGAAGGGGTGCTCCTCACCGCTGGCTGCTCATTTTGTAGTGTGGCTTCCTTTCTTGGGCTGTGCTTGGAACAGTGACCTCAGAGTGTTGGTCACTGATATTTCAGCTTCAGCTGGAAGCACAGAGCTCCTGCCTCAGTGCAAATCTCAGAAACCAGGAGTTTTCTTCAGTATGGGAAAGGTTAGGGCATCGGCAGGTGACTTCTCACCAAGCTGTGAAAGGCTTGAGCCACACCCTCGTCACAAGGTAGAGAATGATAACAAAAACTTACGTAGTTTTTAAAAAGACAGATTGTCTTGACTTTATACAAGTTTCCCCCTTTTTTCTTGTATGCCCTCCTGAGTCTGCAAACCAAGGCCTTCGCCCTGGCTTGCATTATGATTTTACTGCAGCAAATCAGTTGTGTTCTATCAGATAAAGATGCAGCTTGCATAGGAGGCTGGATGAACCTCAAGTGCACAGATGTTTATTTTTCAGGCTTTTTTTTTTTTTTCAAACTCAGAAAGTGTATGCAATTTAATTAGCCATTTTATTTTGAAAAAAAAAGTGGTGCACTTTGGCTCTGAGAGCTTCTGAGTAACTCAAATACAGAGGGACATTTGCATCCGTAATGAGCCACTCAGCCCTGCACTTAGCTTTGCCCAGGCTCCAGCAGGAAGGCAGATATCATGTAGCTCTGCATGGAGATTGAGGGCAGTTCAACTCCCTGGGTATTTCCAAGGTGCCGCCCTGCCCTGGGGTGGGGCAGGTAGGTGCGTATGCGGGGGTGGGGTGGGGGAGGCAGGTGTAGATCACAGCCCAGCCTGATCAGGTCTGAAGGGGATCTGCAATCCACCGGAGAGTCAGAGGCACCTACCTAGACTGGATCACTGGGCTGGGCGTGAGTTCCTGTGGGCTGGAGTGGGCAGGAGGGGTCCTGAAGACATGAGGAGTTCAGGGAGGAGACAGTGCACGTGCCTGCCTGTCATTTTGCACTCTGGATTTCCTCTGAGGAGCCCCTACCCCAGTTTTGGGTGCAGGGTTTCAGTAGGACCCACTCAGGTCCCCTCTGTCCCACAGGAGGCCTTAGCAGGTGTGATGCTGTCCCCTTACCCTGGGGTGGGTCTGGAAAGGAAGGGCACCTCTCTCTCCAAGACTCCACCCTGCTGGTGGGACTGCCAGTGTGGAACTGCTTGACTGGAGGCTTTGGATCTGTCCAATGCCAGGCAAGTAGAACCTAAATCTAAAGGTTAAAAACATGACAGGAGGTGGAATGCAGAGACACCTGTGCTTTTAGGGACGTTAGTGCTTATCAGCTTGGTTTGGACGTGGTTTTGTGCCAGGCTGAGCAGGAAGTAGGAGGAAGCTGGGTGACACAGGATGAGAGAGGCTGTCCAGCCCTCAGGACAGCTCCTGGGAGCCATCGGGGCAAACGCCGTCTGCAGGACGGGCCCCACACCAGGGGAGCTGGCCGTCCCAGGAGGTCACTGGTACCGAAGCACAGGCACAGCAGTGGCAGCGTTTCCTCTGTGAGGAGCCCTAAATGGTCTGACAACTTTCACCCTTTGCTCAAAGTTTAGCTTGTGGGCTGAGAGCACGTTCCAGGGATTCTGCATTAATCTGAAGAGAAAGTCAACAGCTACATCAGTGAAAGCTCCAAATGCTGTAGCACGGGAAGCTTCTCGGAAAAGCACAAAATTAAACCGTTTTGGAATCCTTGGGTCTGTCTAGCTCTATCCAGTGGAACACAATTCATGCCACAGGGCCCAAGCCTGTTTCCCTCAGCCTCCTCCCCAGGCTGGCAGTAATGGCCCCGAGAAAGCCAGCAGGCCCTTCCCAGGGGTCACCAGCAGAGAGGGGACTCAGGGAGCTACCGCCGGGTGTGAGGCAGGCTAAGGCTGGGTGCAGATGGAGGCGCCCAGGGACGACTGGTGGGGGCCAACAACCTGGTGGGAGGCTGTGCAGGAGCAGGCCCCGGGGCACACGGTGAGATGTGAGATGGAAAGAATGAGGACGAGCTTTCCCCTCTCCCAGCTTTGCCGCAGGCTGGCGTGTTTCCGTGTCACAGAAGAAGGGAGACAGCGATCAGACATGTTAATCATGACCAAGCAACTCTGGCCTTGTACACCAGCGGCTTGTCCTGTGGGTCCTGCGGGCCACCACCTGGAGACTCCTAACGAGGATGGAGCCATCACCTCCTACCACCTGGGCCTCTGCCAGGCATCGGAACATGGGCCTGAGTGCTGTTTCCACCATCCCTACTGGACCCAGGGACCTCAGGCCCATGGCTGGACCACGACTAAGCCTTCTGCCACACAGATCCACCCGCATGCAAGCAGACCCAGGCAGGTGACTCGGGCAAATATCTTTGTGAGCTCTTTGTGTCCATCAGCTGCATTTTCTGCACGGCTTTCCAATTTTCTCTTGTAGTTCATGGCTCTTGCAATGACATTCTTGTCTGGCATTAAAAATAAAGAAACCTTCCAAGGCCCTAGAGTCCCAAGGCTTAATGGAGCTAATTGTGGATTTGCATTTTTGATCTCCCACATGAAGGTCTGAAAGGACAGTCATTGCCATGGAGAAATTCACATACCTCACACAAAGCCTCTTGCCTCTGACGTCCCAGCATTTCTGAGCATCAGATCTAGAGCAGCAATGGTCTTTTCCCAGGTACCTGGGAAGGGGGTGGTTGCCAAAGCTCAGAATTCCATCTGGGCCCAATCAATCTGGAGATTGATTAGTGATGTCTGCCCAGGTCAGGGACAAGGCGCACAGGTATGGATATGATACTTTTCCTACCCCACATCTATGGTAGTGCCGCACTAGGTGCTAGTGAGATGGTTAACCAGTTTGGTGATTCACAGGAGCTACTGAAGCTGAGGACATAGGTTGCTTGTGCCAGTTAACCCATGGTTGAGCTGTATCAGGCTTGGTTTGTCAGCACCAAGGGACTCTTTCTTCTCTTCTGACCCTGACTTACTTGCTATGAACACCAGCAGCCAAAAGAAGGGCTGAACAGAGAGTTAATGATTCTGGGAGTATAGGATCCACTGTCCTTGCAGGAGGAAACTTTTGTTTCATGTTCACAGATACAAACAAAAATAAAAGTCAACATAAAACCTGCCCGAGAAGCCACACTCCCTGGAGCTGTGCTCCAGCTCTGGTTGGCAGCTTTGATTCTCAGCCCACGGCTCCCCGGTACAGGCCGGTACCCCTGGATTCCTCCTTTCATCTTTACTCCACTGTCGCTTCTCTTCCCTTCCCCTCTCTTCCCATGCACGACAGTCAGCCCTAAAAGCAGCGCCCCATCTTAGAGCCAAAGTCCCCTTAGGACAGGGTAGAGGGCCGAGCAGGTGGCCCATCCCACTGCCCCCCTCTTGAGTTTAACCCCATTTATTCTTGAGACCCCACTTCCCATGTCTCCCCTCTGAGCCTGGCTCCTTCCTCATGCGCTCTGCAGCTGGAGTGGGCACCTGTGACCTGGAGAGGGGCAGGCAGCAGGTGTCTCACTCCTGCAGTCACCCACTTGGCTGTTGCGGTGAGAGGCAGCCGCAGACAATATGCACACAGTGGGTCTTGCCGTATCCCAGTAAAGCTTTATTTATAAACACAGACAGTGGGCCAACTAAGGCATGCGGGCCACAGCCTGCGGATGTATAGGATCATATTCCTTTCTTTTTATTACACATTGCTTTTTCAATCCAGGATTTTATTAGGCTCTGCATGTCCCCAGCAGATTTAAATTCCATGGGTACTGGTCTGTGACTGTTTCTTACTATCATAGCTCCTCCATCAGACCTGTTTGAGAAGCCACACTGAGCCTGGTACTGGGACTATGCGTGACCCGTAAGCGCGTCCCCTGGGGCTTGTATTAACAGTGCCGGGAGAAACCTCCTCCTTAAACACAGGCACAGTCGGGCTGGGATCCGCCCTTGCCAGCTCACCTCCTTGCGAGCAGAGTCTGATCCACCAGAGGCAGCCAGGCCTGGCGGAGGGAGGCCTGGTCCCGACCTGCAGATCAAGTGGCACTGAAGCTGTCCCCTGGGTTTCTGTGTTACATTTTTGGGTTCACTCCGAGCTCAGGGTTGCCCCTTGCCACTGTGAAGACACAGGGTTTGACCCTGCATTGGCACCTTCCTGGTGCCTCATTACTAACATGACGAAACTCTCCATGAGTTCATTACCAGGGGTGCGAGCTGTCCTGGCCATGGCTGCTGTAACAGGGGAGCCTCTCCCAGCAGAGGCGCCTCCCTGGGATGCTGCCTGTGGCGCAAGGCTCACTGTTGCTCCAGCTTCGGCCCCAACCTTTATGAGGGGGTGGAGCATGCAGAGCGCACAGAAAGGAGCTCAGGGACTCTGACCCCCAGCTGGGCCAGGACTCCTGGCTGGAGGGTCCGCGTGCGCTCCCTGGCCCGGCTACCACTTCCCATGTTTGGGTCATCTGCTGAAGCTCTGGAATTTTTTTTTTTTAACTCAAACCAAGAAGTATTTTTTTCTCTGTTATTAAATAATATCCACAAGGTTTCAGCAGCATTCACAGATGGGGAAGGAAGGCAGGATAGGTTAGGCTCGAGAATGTGAACTGGATAAAATTTATCTTCCAGAAGCAATTTAAAGGCTGCGGCAGTGCCCCTGATGTTCTCTGTGGCCCCCCCTTCACCAAAATCCTGCACCCTTTTTCGGCCCTCTCTGTGGCTCAGGCTGGCGCAGGCTGCCCAGTGCAGCCTCCCTGGCGCTGTGCGTTTGCCTCCTCCATGGCTCTGTGGTGATGGCAGATCCCAGGAAAACGGGAACCTTGGCTTGGTGACACTGGGTACAGAGAGGAGTTCTTTTGGATCTGACACATGTACCGGCCCATGGGAAGGAGGATGGGACAGCACTTTGGTGGCGCAGACCCAGCAGATGGCAGGACTGGCACGGCAGCTGGTGGAGGTGGCCCCCAAGTCAGCTCCGCTGTGGTGGTGCTATCTGGTGGAAGCTGGCCTACAGTTAAAGCTCCACCCTCTCGAGTCCAGAGAGGGAGAGGAGTGCAGGAGGGGAGCAAGCCCAGTCCCTGGCAGCCTCGAGATGCTCTCCGCGCACACGGCTTTCCCGCCATCTGGCTGGTAGCTGAGTTTACCAAACCCGCACGTGTGTGCAGCCTGCGCATGGCCGCGGCCGCCTTGGATTGGGATCTTCGGCACAGGAGCCCGACATCCGCAGCCACACCTCTCACCACTCAGGGCAGGAAGCAAGGAGGCCAGGGTGAGGGAAAGGTCCTGGTCTGGCTCATACTGCTCGTTGGCACACGGGGCCACAAGTCCCTTTCACTGGCACTGGCTGGTGGTTCCATGAGTCAGGAAGGCCCCAGGGCTTTCAGGGCAGTCCTGGGGACACCCACACTGGGCATGTGGCCAGGCGGACTCATCCCTGTCAAGCACCCTGGGTGATCCCCTGGGGCCCTACCTGTACCATGTCTCACCCTCCTAACTGGAAGTCCAGTCACCATGTGTTGTGGCTGGTATGATGCACTTCATTGACCGGGAAATGCTCGCTCACTGACCTTACCTCAAACCCCCAGCTGTGTTTCTAACTGAGCAGACCTTGAGGCAACACCCATGGGTCATGGCCCTGACCAGGTCAGGCACTGCGCAGTCACGGAGACCGTGGCCTCCCCTCCTGGAAACCAGGTGCTGTGCAGCCTCCATTCTTTCTCTGGGGAGCCTGGGCTTTGCCACTGCAGAAAACTGACACCGCCTTCCCAGCAGGAAGGCCAGCGGCCAGGGTGTCTGACTGCAAAGGGCCACACCAGCCACCTGACCACTCCCTCAGGGGCCTGGGAGATCCTTCCTACGACTGCAGTCAGATTTGGGTTGATCCTGTCACCCACCTCCTCAGGGAGAGAAGGGGCAGGCTCGCACCATCACCCATTATCACTCATCTCTTCCTGAATCTAGGCCAACACTCTTTCTTTCCTTCCTCATCCTGCCTGCCCTTCCAGCTCTGCCTGACCACCCAGGGACACTCTCGCCTTCATTTTTGTGGGCTAAAATTGTTATGTCTGCCTGGGTTTGTGGTCCACACATTTAATACCAGCACTCTGGGAGGCTGAGGGATGAGGACAAGTTAAGGGCCCAACCCGGGCAACTTAGTGAAACCTTGTCTCAAAATAAAAAGGACTGGGCTACAGCTCCGCTGCAAAGGCCCTGGCTCAACCCCTAGCACACAAAGCTATGCATATATTTGTATATGAAAGAAACCATATATATCATGGATTATTGACATGTGATTAATATAAGGGATATGCATGTATCAAAGAGATAGGAAATTCCCACAGAGCTGATACACTAACTTCGGTGCTCCCTCCCAAATCTCCATGTCTGCCAGTTCCTTCCTGTGTCTGGCCTGCTTTCTGGAGGCTGCGGCCTCAGGATAACAGTGCCTGTGACTGCACGCTCACACCATGTCTGACTCACTTGTTAAGGGTTTGAGTTTGAAGGCAGAAATGCTCTGAGGCCCTGGGGAAATGAGTCTGTTGGTTTCCTCCTCTGAAACCTGAGACTCACATGTGAACGCCCATTGTTTTAGCCAGCTTTCCATCGCTGGGACAAAACACCTGAGAAACTCAAGGGAAGAAAGGGTTATTTTGGCTCAAGGATTCAGGTGGTGCAGTCCAAGGCCACTGGGCTCCATCTCGTGGGGCTAGGGGAGGAAACTTGCCAAGGTGGAAGCTGAGTGGTGGAGCACAGTGGTTCATCTCAGGGGAGCCACGAAGGAGAGATGGGAGAAGGCAGGGGACAAAATACATCTTCAGTGCACAGGCTCAGTGACCTGCTTCCTCCAACCGGGCCTCACCTTCAAATTTTCCACCACCTCCAGGAGCCCTGTAAGCTATGAATCAATCAATACATGGGTTAACTCCCTGCTGAAGCCAGAGCCCTCACAACCTTGACACCTCTCAAAGGCCCCAGCTCAGGGCGCTGCTGCTTTTGGGGGATCAAGTCTTTAACACAGGAGTTTTGGGGTGGCACTTCAGATCCCCACTCCATAGAGCTGTGGCAGTGCTTCTCTGAGACCACTCCACGAATCACCAAGCACCCCTGGTACGTGGAGAGCAGGGAATCAGGGCCAGGTGGAGAGGGGCAGGGGAGGAGAAGAAAGTGCTTCCTGTTTGGACAGGAAGCCCTGACTTTATTTTCAGACCCTAATGAATTTTCCTCAGTGGCACCTCTGGGGCTCAGCAGGCTTCTGTGAATATCCAGAGCGTGAAGTAAAGACCTAGTTCCTGCAGGAGACCTGCTTGGGTTCCTAAAACTCACAGGTGACTTTAGGCACCAGGTCTGTCTGTGAATCTGGAAGACCTAGTGTGCATTTCTGGGCTCTCCCTGGTGGGTCCTGGCCACTTCCAGCTCTGCACGGGCCCAGCGCCTCTTCTCAATACTGAGGAAACTCCCAGCGGTTGAATGCCTTCAGGTCGTAATGAGTCTTCTGAGACAATAGTGGCTGATACCTGTGGTGTCCACAGATGTCATGGTCCTTGTCATAGACATCACAGGCCTTTGGGGGTACAGATTCTAGAATCCTGTTCAGATCACCACAATGTGAATGCAGCAGACTCCTCAGAGTCGGAGGCTTCTGAGCATAGCGGGTGGTAGGTGTGGGTGGTAGGTGTGGGGGAGAGACCCCCAAGGAGGAGACCCCAGGCCACGTAGTCCGGCTTGTCCAAGGGGAAGGGTGGCAGCTGCTGTCTGCCAACTCCTTGTGGATAATGCAGGGAAGCTTTCCATCCTAAAGCTCAGTCTCCCTGCAGCCTGCCCTGGCCCACAGAGGCACGTACGCACCTCCACACTGATGCTGGCTGACAAGAAGCTCTCAAACTTCTTCACAGACACTACACATCCACATGCAGTGCTCTTGGAAGAGGAAGACAACACCAGCAACCCCACAGTGCAGCATACAAGGCAATTAGCATTCATTACCAGAGCATCACAACAAACTCCAGCTAAAGAGCCTGACCCCTGTGTTTTCCACTGCCATTAAGCAACCCCAATTTATTCTGCCATTGCGCCCCCTCACTGAGAGCCAGATCTGCACCCCCGTGCCACTAATAAAAACAAAGTCCTTTGCACATCCCATACACACCAGAAACCTTTAAGAGTGAACCACTGGGAGAAGAGAGCCACATCACCTTCCACCAGACCCAAAGCGGGTCACCTACCTTCCCCTTCCAATCCCCAAGAGGGGCAGCTGCTTCAGAAGGCCCAGTTTCTGGAAAGAAGTCACACAAACCCAGGTTGAAATGCACCAGAGCTGCTGAAGCCCTGGACCCGCGCCGACTGAAGCCCGCGTGAAAGTAATTAAAGCAGTATTTCCTGTATGGCTAGGGAAGTGGGCAGTATTCATGGGTCTCATAAGTAATTCTGGCACCCGAAGACTGTTTCTGAATTTGAAGGAAGACACATGCACACACGTATTTATGAGTGCCTCCTGCAATGCACAGATTGAATGTGGAGCAGGTCATTAGAGCAGCACTGTGGTCTCATAATGCATCCTCTGGAACCGTGTCCAGCCCCATGTCCAGGCCCCACACAGGCATGGCTCAGTGCCCTGCTGCACTAGATAGCAGCTTCTCTCTGTGAGTGTCACAGTGCAGCAGTGACTGTTCTGTTCATGTCACTCCAGCCAGCCACTTGCTCCTTCGAGGCAGGACTGCTGTGTGACCTGGTGGCCAAGATACTCCCCTCTCCCTGGAAGACTGGCCTTGCTCTTCCAGGAGGAGACTGGCAGGTGGACATTTTAGCTTCACCCAGAGACCCTGGACCGCCCGGAGCAAAGGTGCTCTGTATAGCACTGGGCCTGTGCTCTGCAAATGGCCAGTGTCAGAAAGGCAGGGCAGCCGAGGAAGGAAACCGAAGGGCACTGGCTTTAATTCCAGGCACAAGCCTGTGGGGTGAGGCATCCACAGAGAATGATACCCAGCCACTAGTGACCCTGGGAGTATGTGGGCCGGACAGGAATCTCACTGTGGCAGTGCTTCCCTGTGCACCGCTCCAGGTAGAGTGGGGCAGCGGAGGAGAAGACATTTGGTGACTGCGATATACAGTCTCAGGAAATGCACACGGAAGAATTTGAGAGTAAAGGTGTAGCATCCATAACCGTGCTCACTGACTCGGGAAACACTGAGTTTTTAGACGGGGCGGGGAGAGAGGAGAGAGGTCAGGCACTCACACGCAGATGTGTAGGGAAACGGCAGGCGGCGAGTCCTGGGGAAGAAAGTACGCATCTGTGACTCCTGCAGTTTCTCTAAATAAGAGTTAAATTGATGACCAGAGATGAGAATCAGAGTGGGCATTCGCTGAGCCCTTACTAGGTGCCGTGGGTAGCCCTTGGTCGCCGTGTCTGAGTGTGTTTGATCTCCGCTGCTTCAGTGGGCATCTGAGGCCCATCTTGTGGATGAGTAAAGCAATGTACAGGGACGCACAGTGGCTTGCTCGCAGCAGGACAAGCGCAGTTTGGGTCAGAACCCAGAGCTTTGTGCCCTGCCCTGCCGCCCTGGGACCCACGTGGTCCAGAGGTCCCTCGACTGGGTCTCCAGGCTGGGGCTTGCATGCCTCCTCTTAAGTCTTCCTGAGGCCCTGCCCTGTCCAGGGCTGGAAGCACATCACAGATCAAACAAATGCTTCCAACACCTCTCACTGAGTCAGAGAGAAAGCCAAGAGCAAGCCACGCATGCGTAGTACAGACCACAGGAGCTGCATCTGCACCAGAGACGAAGATGACAGGTGGGGTGCAGAGTCTGGGGGTCTAGGTTTAGGCAGGTCTGGCTAAGCCAGTGTGTGAGCAGGGACCCGGAGGAGGCGTGGGAGCTGCTGTGTGAGGGGAGGCTTCCTGCTGGACAGAAGCGTGAGTGCAGAGGTTCCAAGGCTGGTGTGGGCAGGGAGATCCGGGGTGCAGCACTAAGTCAGAGTCTGTCAAGCATCTTCCAGGAAGGATCAGAAACAAGATGGCTCACACATCTGGCTATGCTTGTGACATAGCATCTCATAGGAGAGGGTCATTCTGTCCCAATAGGGACCACGAGATGGCTACTTCAGGATCTTCTCTATTTTCTGGTTTTCATCAGAGTATTCACTTAAAAATAAAATCACTTAAAAATAAATGTCCCTTACAGGAACACAGAAATACAGATTTTCCTATGCCTCAAGGTCCCTTTCTCCAAAGTGCTCCCCAGGACTCGCCTGGGTTACTGAGGTCCATTGTGCTGTGGATTGAATGTCCCCCAGACTCCTATGTTGAAGCCTAACCCGTGGATGACAGTGCTAGGACAGGGCCTGGAGGTGATCAGCACGCATTCACCCCCTCCCTTTTTTATTGGTACCAGGGATCGAACTCAGGACCACATCCTTGCAAGGCAGGTGCTTATGTTGCTGAGCTAAATCCCCAGCCCCCATTCACCCCTTTTTAAATAGAGACAATGAATGGCGAGTTTTGGACGGTGGCTTGGTAGGACTTAGCGGGCTGGGGTGGGTTAATTCCCGCACTGAATCCCACAGGGGTTTAGAACACTACTACTCTCCACTACTACTCTCGCTCTACTGAGCTCCAAGCTCCAGGGTGTCCACACAATCCCGCCTCCTTCCTGCATTTCCCTGAGCCAGGGAACCCTATCACCCCATTAACAATAGCTGGGGGCTGACGGGCAACAGGATGTGGCTTGTGTTGGAGGACACGCGGTCCACTCTAACCTCTGCTAATGGGCTGTCATTAACAGACACAGTGGCAAACCTAGCCCTGCCCCAAGTGGGATGTGAGAGGGACCAACACAGCTGCTCAGGGTCCCAGAATCAACCTCGCTCAGCTCTTGGGGCCTTCACACTCTCAGGCCTCTTGTGAATGTCTGGGAAGTTAGCAAGTGACTCAGTGAAATCTAGGTAAATGTGGGCAACTGCTCAAGCTTATGGGCACCTGATGGATGCTGGCAAGTCCTTGGGGCCGCAGATGCCCTCTCCCGCAGAGTGCTGGGCGCTGCAGACACACAGACACCACTCCCCCCACCCCATTCCTAACCAGGGCAGTCCATCTTGCAGCAGGGTGACACAAAAACATACTGGGTTGAAAAACTAAGAATGTTTTCTACCATGGAAGTTGCCAAGGCTCTCTTGCTTTGGGAAAATAGGTGGATATTTACTCTGCCAGTGTACAGGCAGTTTTTAGTCCAATTCATCATCATTGGTACCAAAATTGACAAATAATGTGGAGGAAAATCACACCATTTTCCAGTGTCTTTAAAGATCTTTGGAAGAACCAAAAATTGTGGAAAGGTGAAAACGCCAAATTCTTTGTTTTCCCTAAAGAAGGGGCTCAGGGTCAGCAGGGTGGCAGGCAGCACGTCCCTTGTGGCCAGGCAGGTTGGAGCAGTGTGCTTCTGCAGTGGGCGGTGTTATTGGGAAGTCAGTGGCGGCCTGACGCCATGTCCCAGAGCCCACACTGTCCACCCCTTCCTCTCTGTGTGGGCACTGGGTCACCATCCAGCATCCCCAGAAGAACAGTGACACAGCACAGGACAGTATGTTAACACAGAGCCGGAGAGATCACTCCACGTAATTTTTACTACAGTACTTTGTATATCACTGTCCCATTGTTATTAGTCATTACTGTTAACCTCTTACAGAGCCTAGATATCGGATTCTATTGCAGGTATGTACACATAGGAAAAAAGGGTTCTATGTAGTCTCAGTACAGCCCATGATTTCAGGCACCCATGGGGTCTTGGACAGTGTCCTCTGCAGATGAGAGGGACCATGGCGCAGATTTCCAAAGGCTAAGGCTAGGGGAGAGGGGCGGTTGGATGCTGGGAGGCTGTGGACTCCTTTGCCCGCTGCATGGAGACCAAAGTCCCTTCTCCCATTGCTTTCCAGGAACAGGACTGGAAACTAATCTCTGCCTCTTGAGAATGCCTCCTTTCACATCACTGTTCTCAAGCTAGCAAGAGGACACTGGAGACAAAACCAGAGCTGCCGCCACACAGGGCTGAGCATGCGCAGCCTGTGAATTCACAGGTCCAGCCGCTGGGCCTGGGCAGGGGGAGATGATCTCGCTCTGGGTGAGGCAGAGAGCCACTGTGCCCCATGGCATGGCCTTGCTGTCCTCAAGCCCAGAGTCCTGTGGTCCTGCTGCCACATCAGGATGGGGGCCTGGACAGGGCAGCGCTGTCTGCTCAGGTGACAGCCTGCACTTGTTCGCCCGTGTGATAATTCATTTGCCAGTGATTTACATATAAAGACAGCTTATTTAACTTTTGAAATTAATGCTGAAAAACCCTTAATTAAAATAATAAATCAGAGAGCCCTTCCCATGGGGGGTGGGAGGAGTCAGCAAAGATTCATTCCTGGCTGCTGGGCTGCTGGGAGCCCAGCAGACACTGAGTCAGGGCAGCCATGGTCACAAAGGCCAGTTCCCACCAGTTCCCTGATTTCCCCCAGCGGGACTGAGTCCTGAGAGGCATTGGCCTCTACTTTAGGCAAACACATCCACTCTGCACTTCTGGGAGTCAGTAGGTTGAGATTTCAGCTGGCACAGCCACATCCCTGGTCACTGCCCAGAGAAAGGGCGCATCCAGCCACTAACACTCAGAGGAGAATGGCTCCCCAGCCCAGGAAATGACGCCCTCACGTGTGGGCTTGGTGGCTTGTTTGTGTCTCTCTTCCTGTCTGCACAGAAAAGCAAGGATCAGCAGAGATTTTCTGTAAAGGGCCAGATAGTATATCATTTTTGACTTTGTTGCAATTACTCGAGTGTACTATGATTTTAGCACAAAAGTAGCCATTGGCAACACAGAACCAAATGGGCATGGTTATGTCCCAGGGAAACTGTATTTGTAAATGGGACAGCAGGCCAGATTTGGCTCAGGGCTGCAGCCAGGCCCTATTAGAACCATGGGAACACAAGTGGCCTGACACCTGCCCTTATGTTCTTGCTGCCATATCTTGAAGAGCAATCCTTCTGTAATCGTATCAGACACCCATGGTCCAATGCCTGATTTCCATTCTTGATCTGTGTGGCCTGGAGCAATTACCTGCCTGCTATGTGTTTCTCTGCCTTACCTGAAAAAACCCCGAGGAAAACAGCATATTTCTTCCTAGGGCAACAGTGAGGATTCAGATGAGCCAGGGAGGGATGTGCCTGGCATGGGTGTGGCTTATGCCTGGTCACCAGATGCACAGGATGTGCACAGAGCTGGCATTTGATTCTGTGTTTTTACTGGAACACCATGGAGAAATGCCTATGGTTTTCTAAGTCTGTATGCTTCCCCACCCAGGGTCTCAGGGCTGGGCTGGAGGCAGTTGCGTCCATCAAAGACAAAGCCTCAGACTACAGATGTTCAGACACTTGCAGTGTTTTGTCCTTGGGTAGGGACCAGGGCAAGGGGTAAATCATTGGCCTTTACTCTGAAATTACAGGACCATGACCCTTACTTGCTCATCTGCCCAGCTGGGTCAAACACCAGTCATGAAAGTGACACCTCGCTTGTCCCTACTGCATGAGCATCTTGAAGAGGCCAGCACAGTGTCTAGAGGCCTGAGTCCCCACGGGCCATCATGTGTGTGGGTGGTGCTCCTGATGAGAAGGCTGAGCCTGTCCCCAGAGGGCCATCTGAGGCTCGCATTGCTCAAACCCAGGCCCCTCCAGGGATGTGGCCTGAGGGTAAGGTGGTGGCTGGCACCCTGGGATGGTGCTGAGGTCGCTGGATACAATCCCAGAACTCGTGAACAAACCTGCTTGGCCCAATCAGAGGCCCACAGATGGGTAGTGTTGTCTTCCTCTTCCAAATGGCAGTGAGACACAGAGGGTGAGTAACTTACATTAACCATGGGATTGGGGCTTGGACTTAGGAAGTCTGAGCTGCCACTTTTAACTACCTGGACATACTGACATCCCCAAACATCTACTGAGTAACTTTTACCACCAGGGTGGCATGTAATTACAAATCTTCCAAGGCCTGAGTAAGTTAGAATTGTTCTGAAACAACTGTTGGTCATGTTCTGTTTTGCTTTTCAAAGAGGCACAAGCTGTCATGCTATTTGAAGGAGCTCCCAGGGTGGAGGAGTTGCTGTCCGTGGTGCTGATGGCCAATCTCTTGCCTGGTTTTTAGCCTGCTGAGGGCTTTATCTCCACTGACAGTGCAAGCTGACCAGATGATTGAACGTGGGCTTTGCCTGCTGAATGGTTCATCTCATCTCTGCAAACATTGCTGGTTACATGGGCTGCCTAAGACCTGAAAGCAGAACCTTTGGGCCTTCAGTGGGTGGCACAGTCCATGGAGTCAGTGTGGGATGCTTTGAGGTTTGGAGTGGGAGTACCTTAGAGTCCTCAGCTCTCCCAGGCTGGGAGTCAGCATCTGCCCATGAGTGCTGCCTTGGCCAGCGAGGAGACCCTGGGAAGCCCATGACCTCCACACCCAGGAAAGAAGAAATCTAAGCTGAGGACCCAGGGTGATCCTTAGCTGCTGGATCAGATGCAGTGAAACTGCTTCTCCTCTTTCACCAGCACACTGCCTCTTGCTGATGACTCACAAAAATCCTCCCTTCCCTCAGAGTGGACCTCAGCGTGGCCATCAGTGTTACAATGATCCCCAGGCTTCTGTTTCCCCACCGAGTCTCTCCTAGGCCTGACAGGAAGAGAAGGCTTTAGTCTTTAAAGCCACTTAGCACAGCTGGTGGCCCATCAAGCCTGGGGCCAGCTGGTAGCCCATTAAGCCATCAGGTTGTTCTGCTGTGGTGCCTCTCGTGGACCAACTCACCTTCTGGCCACTCTGGAGGTGAGAGCTTCTCAGGAGGTGGCTGGGTGTGCTGTGCAGACCTCTGTGAAGGCTGGTGACATTGTAGTTGGATGCATTTGGATTTCCAGGGTAAAGGGAATTGTCAAGCCCCCACTCCCACCCCCATTCAACGGATATGATGCTGCTACAATGAGTGAAGGGAGTTGGCAAAAGCAGAGGATTCTCCACACATCTGGTGGGATCTTCTGCAACACCCCAGGGGCTCCCAAAACACTGTGACTATAACAACCTTTATTCATTCACATACTTGGGTTTGCTGACCATCCACTGTACCATGCAGCACTGGGGAGAGGTGGGGAGCAGACAGTCACAGGCCAGTGTGGGCTAAGCATGGACAAATGACCAGTGAGAGCTGCAAAATTCTTTGCTACCCCTCTAGCATTAGAAATGAGAGAAGAGATCTACACTGACACATCTTTTGCCCTGAAACGTCTTTCTCATGGGTACCAAGGAAAGTGGAAATGGAACTTTGGGACCCAGGTGCAGCCAGCAAGGGCATTTCTGTAGGATAGCACCGGACCCAGGCCAGCTGTTCCTGCAGGAGGGTGCTGCTGTGAATTAGTGAGGTTCCTCTCTGTCTTGGACATAAAGAGCAGTGTAATCTTAGACCAAGAACCATTACCAGTTAAGTGGAGTGAAAGAGACACCATTGTATTATAAATCAATAATCACAGTTGGCCCAACTCTGCTATTATCACAATGGTAAAAAACTTGTTCAGAATTTAATGAAAATGGGTAAAATTAGTTCACCAAAAATCTAAGTTGAAGCATAGTTGTTCTCATTCCAACTGGCAATCTCAGCACAAACCCCAACTACCACCAGAGCCATTTTATTGTCACAGCTTGAAATTTGTTTTGAATTACCTTGATAAAAACACAGCCATTCATTTAGCAATGGCGCACCACACAGCTAATGGATCTCAGAGGCCTAATTTCCAAAATCCAGTGCTACATAGTTATCGTATAACTAGAATTAGTGATGCTCCACCAGAACAGAATGGCCCAAATTTGTCTTTGCATGATTAAAATGCAGGTAGTTGCACATTACTGTTGTTGACAAGACTTTCTGGATTCCGACAGAGCGATCCCTTGGATGTGGGTGGGGGTGGGGGCTTGACAATTCCCTTTACCCTGGAAATCCAAGTGCAGTCAGAGATGTGATTCTATTAAAACAAAAACACAATTTGGAGTGAGACTGTAAAACAGCAGCCATTTTGCTCATGGATTTTATCTCAGTTCATTCCTCTGAGCTATCTGTATAACAGCTATCACATTAAGAAACCCAGTTCATATATGGTGCTGTATGTAGACCTGCAGCCTATAGTAAACAGATCGAGGTTCTGGAGTGCATAAAATTTACTCTCCAAGCGAAGACAACCTGGAAACTGAATTTGCTTGTGCAAATTCACAAAGTCACATAGAGCTACAAGTCCCTCAGGCTGGTTTTGGAATCAGTTGCACCCCCATCTGCTCATGGCTGCTTTGGGGCCCAGCTGTGCTAGCAGCCAAATGGCCACAGTGCCTAGGGTTCTGATCCTGGGGTCCGTTCCTGGAAACATGGCTGCCCCAGAGGGGAGTCAGAGGCAGGAGCTGGGGAGTTAGAGAACCTGGGAGTCCTGTCGTCCTAGACATTTTGCTTTTTTAGGCCAATTTTAACCTTTTTAGTTATCAGCTTCTGGCTCAAAGGATGCCTACTGACCAAGGACACAAAACCAGAAACGCCCCACAGCAAGGTTAAAACTTAATAAAATTTTCACCAACTCATCAAGGGATGACCTTACATTTGGAAAGACTCAGAAATAAAATTCTCTTTTGATTAAATTGAAAATCAATTTCCAGTGACATTTCTATCCATCAGGTCCCACATAGAAGCTGGGACCAGAGCTGTCACCAGGAGGATGGGCCTGCTTTGGGCAGACAAAGCCCACTGGCCACCTGTCTCAGATGTGGACCCACTGGCCACCTGTCGCAGATGCAGATCCACTGGGCACCTGTCTCTAGGACAAAGCACCAAGTACCTTACCTGGGGGGCATCAGAGAGCCTTGTGGCTTTATGTGAATGGAAAGCAGTGTTTCCATGTGAAAGCCACACCCCTCCTGTCCCAGAGGGGATGCTGTTAAGGATGACTATCTCACAACACTGCGGAGTGATGGGAAGAGGGTCTTGCTTCCTACGGGCCCCCAACTGTGGCTCAGGGCAGAGTGAGTGTATTCAGGCTGATGCTGGGCTGTGGCCATGCACTCAGAAGCTCTTCCTCTGTTAGTGACTATGCACAGCACCCTGAGGTGCTAGCAGTGATTCTAACGCAGCTTCTCCTTGTGGAGGACTGATCATCACCTGACTGCCTGCCTCCTGGCGCCTTTCTCCCCATGACTCCTTTCTTCAATCCTGGAAAGGTCTGAGGGACTCTGCTGTGCATTCAGCACCATACATGCAGAAAAACCAAGAGATCAAGGCCTGCATCTGCTCAGAGCATCCTGACTCAGGGGGATGGGAGTTTTAGAGGAGATCTAAGCCCTGGAAACACAGCAACGCTCAAGTGCACATTCTCAGTACCAACCCCTAGGCTATCCTGGGCGAACCCCCTGGGCCAGGGTGCCCTGCAGAGAAAGGCGGGAGAAAGTGTGCTTCCTGTGCAGATGCTGAGGAGAGGAGAGCCAGTGGGAGGTACAGGGAGAGTGCGCCTCGGTGCTCCGAGCCACAGTGACGAGTATGTCCGTTGTGGCGTCTCCCTTTAATACCATTTTTAATGTATAATCAATCTTTATGGGCTGTCCCCACAGGGAAGACAGAATGGAATCAAGTTGTCACACAACTGCAAACCATGTGAATCCTGTTAAAAGCAGGATTGTTTCATATTTCCTGGAGCAATACCGATGATTCCTTAAGGTGAGTGCAAATTGTTTCTAAAAAACGAACACTCCGTGTGATTTAAATAAACTTAACATGATAAAGGAATGTTCTGGGCTATGCTAATGAGCACATAACTCATCGAACAGGTCCAATTCACCCCAAACAGAACTGCTGCTTATGTGGAATTTGTGAATAAAGAGTGTGATTTTGGGATTCATTGCATCAAATCTGTTTTAGCCTCTGCACAAATGGCTCCTGAGGTGAATATAATCAGGAAGACAAAAAGGGGTTGCTCTCCTGCAGGTGTGGAACAGGACGATCACAGCAAGAAAGCAATGTGTGTGTGTGTGTGTGTGTGTGTGCTGGGAGGTGGGCCCCATGCTCAAAGCCTCCTGCCAGGACAGCAGCCCGTCCAGATCAGCCTGCAGAGGTCACCTGGTGACACTCCGAGCTCCTGTACCAGACCTCACTGTGAGGAGAGACCCAGCTGGAGGCCCAGCCTGGAAGAGCACCGCTTATGTGCATATGTCAGGTGCAGATATGCACATGCATGGTCACGCATGCACAGGGCTGAGTACACAGATACACACGCACCTCAGCCACCTCCGCACAGCTCTCACATGTACATAACGCGCACAGGTACATGGCGTTTGTGCACTGATACCTCCATACACATATGCACACAAACACGTGTACTTATTCTCACATATATACTTGCACATACCACCCACAAAGCCATGTGGATTCTATGTATATATGTGTGTGCATGTGCTACACATGACACACCCAGGACAGGTCCGCGGTGTTTCCCCTGCTCTGCTGTCTGCCTGCCCAGCACAGGCTGCTCTACTGCTGCAGCTTCCCAGCCTTCAGTGCCGTAGGAGTCTGGCTAATCACGTGCTATTGGCTCAGCTCGGTTTCTGCAACAAACCCCAGTTCTTTGGCCAGGGCTCCCCAGAGTGCTGAGCCCCGCAGGAAGTTCCTCCTGCGTTCTCCCTACACGCAGCATTCTGATATGCATTTGCCTCCTGAAAAACCAAGAGGAAATGGGGGACTGACCTCTGGGATCCCCGCTGGTGGCTGCAGGTAAGTGCTGAGAATTCAGCTGTGTGGCTCTGAGCCCCTGCCTGCAGCTGTGGCACCCACGCGCACCTTGCTGCAGCCAGCATCACGGAGCAGTTCACCTCACTGGCGGGTGCCGCGTTGGAGTTCAAGGCAGATGTAAATGGGCAGAAAGTGGAAATCAGGCCTGATCCTGAATAAAGCATGCAGGCCAGCAAAAGGACTGGCCCTGCAGTTTGGCAAGTGCCTGTGGCTGTCTCCAAATGAAACCCCACCCCGATGGTTACTGATCCGTGCACAAGCAGGTTGCCCCTGCTGACGGAGAGGGGAGAGCCCCTGCCTGCCCTGGGGAGGCCTGTCCTGCTCTCCAGGGAAAGGGAACCCACAGGTGTGAGGGCACCCAGGGGAGTTTCTTCAGCTTCAGACCTGCAGGCAGAGTCAGCACAATGCCACAGAAGGGTAGGGGCATCTGGACCCGCCCAGGCTTACGGCCACAACTCAAATTGGAGGAAAGGTGGCCCGGGATTCCCATCTGCTTGTTTGATACACACATCTGCAGTGTGACTTGGGACCACAGAGGGGCCTCTGGAGCTATGCAGGATTAGGGTAGGGAGTCTGAGAGCTCCCAGTTCCCAGCAGAATGGATAAAGCAGGCAAGGCAGGGCCTATTAAGAGCAGGGTGGCTGAGGGTACAACATGCTGGTGTGGCACTGGTGGCGGATAGGTCCTACCTCTGGGAAACACATTCAGCCATGCTCATAAGGCAGGACGCAGGTGTCCGCAGGGCCCAGAGCCTATCCACAAAACACAGATGTCCATGCGCTCATCAAATCCCATGCAAGGATGTTCGTGTGTTTTTATGCATGACAGCTCCAAACACAAACAACTCAGGCCATTTTATCTTTTTTTGAAGTTATGGTACAATTTCCACACTACAAATTAGCCTTTTTGGTGTACAACTCTGTGTTTTTTCAGTACATTCATAAGCCCATGCAACCACCATCACAATCTAATCCAGAAGCATTTTTCACCCCAGAAAGAAACCTTCTGTTATGGATTGGAAACTGGTAGTCAACTTAACGCCAGCAGAATTAAATCACCATGCTGCTGAGCATAGATGTTCCACCTGAGGAAAGTTTCCAGCATAAACAGAGACATGGAGAAGGAGAAGAGAGGCATTGAGGCATTGTGAGTTCTCCTACGTGTTGCTGTTTGAGCCATTAGGTTCTCCTGGAGAAGCTCTGGTCCTCACACTGAGCATTGCTTCCCGGCTCTGGAAGCGAAGATGTATGCTGCTTAATCTCCAGGATGAACTCGTCACGCTGGCTTCCTGGCATGGACTGGACTATGCTTATTGTTGAAGGAGCTCGGGGCCCCTGTGTTGCTGAGGATGGCTGTGGTGCTTTTCAGAACAGCCCTGGTCTTTGTTTGGAGCGTGACTTCTTTGCTGCAGCATAGAACCCTCAACCTACCAGCACGGCTCCTTCACCTGCTGGCATAGACTTTCTTGCTTCCACCACTGACCTTTGGGCCTTCTCAGAATGGATCCGTAAAACAGACCGGTGTGAGTCCTTCTCGTGGGCTCTAGACCTCCAGCTGGACTCGTTGGAGGCACTGTCATGGACTCTGGGTTTTCATCTGGACTCATGTAGGACATTGCTGTGGGATTCAGGCCTTGACTGACTATTCCGTGTCTTTGGTTTGCACAGATTTCCTGTGTTAACTCTGGGTGTCCATCAAAATAATATCATAAATTCCATGTCCTGCTTTTAATTGTTCTCCTCCCAACCCCTGACTACAGCACCTTCTAGCCCCCAGAAATCTCTCCCCATCTCCCCTTCTTCCATCCTCTAGGACCCAACAGTATGCTTTCTGTTTCTATGGATTTCCCTATCCTGGCATTTGGATGAATGGAATCACACACTATGTGAGATTGTCTGACCTTATGAACTTTGCATGTTTTCGAGGGTCATCTGTTTTGTGACATGCAATCGTACTTTTCCTTGTGGCTGAATAGTGTATCGCTGTAACATCTTCAGTTATCTACTTACCAACTGTTGGATATTTAGGTTGTTTCTACTTTTGGGCTGTTGTGAACAAAGCTGCTATGAATATTCATGGAATGCTTTTGTGTGGAGTGATGTTTGCATTCTCTTGGGTAGATCCCTAGGAATGAAAATCCTGAGTCATAAGATAACTCTATTTTTAATCTTCTGGGAAACTACCAAGCTTTTCCGACAGTCTCTGCCCCACCTCACATTCCCTCCTGGAATAGTCCAGAGTTGCAGTGTCAGGAATATCTTGTTGCGGTTGATCTGCTTTATTATAGTTACTGTAGTGTGTATGGGCATCTCACTGTTCTTCTGATTTTCATTTCTCTCACAATTAATCATCTCTAATAGAGTTTCATATGCTTGTGGGACACTTGTATATCTTCTTCTTTATTGAAAAATTTTCTCATTTGAGAAGAAAATATTTTCCTTTATTATGTAGGTGACTGGCAAATTTTTTCTCCCATTCTTTGGGCTTTCTTTTGTTTTCTTTTTTTTAAACTAGTTTTTCTTTTCACTGACATTTTTAATGTTGAGGAAGTCCGAATGGTTTTTCTTTCTTGCATGTGTATTATTTTTCATATGTAAGACGTTATTACTTACTCCAAAGTCTTAAGGATTTACACTTAGGTTTTCTTTGGAAAGTTTTATGTGCATAACAGATATTGTGAAACAGGAAGTAACAGTTCAAAGGGAAAGGGGTGTTGGGAGGATGGGAAGGAAAATAAAAAATGAGAAAAAAAGGATAAAATGGAAACAAAGCCCTGTAAATAAGGAGAGGGGAGGGAGATGGGGAAAGAAGAGGCACTAAGATGTATCACGGACAGGGACGACATTCCTGTGATGAATAGGAAAGCCTGTCTAAATTGCACCAATAAACTTAATTATAAAAATAATGAAAGTTTCATAGTTTTAATTTTTACATTTTGGTCTTTGCTGCATTTATATATGGTGTGAGGTAGGAATCCAGCTTCAGTCTTTTGCATGAGGTTTTAATTGTCCCAGCACCATCTACTGAAGGGATTCTATTGTGCCACTGAATGGTCTTGACACCCTTGTCAACCCAGTAACCTTAGATGTATGCATTTTCTGGTGTGCTCTGAATTTACTGCTACTGCTCTGTATGTTGATTCTCATGCAAGAACAACACTGTTTCCAGTACTGTAGCCTTGTAGTAAAGTCTGAAATCAGGAGCTGGAGATTTTTTATAGTGCTATGTTTTCTTCTACAACGGGATACCATCTCCTGAGTCAGGGAGGGGGACTAGCCCTACCCACAAATGGGACGAACCTCGCCAGCACACATGGGTGAAGGAAGACCTCTGTGGTGAGGGCCCTGTGCGGCGGTGCTCAAACGAAGTTTATAAACACAAGGGCTACCTGTGCTGTGGCAGTTCAGGGGAGCAGCTGCCGCAGTGTGGAGACAGTGACTCAGGAGGAGGTGATGGGCTTTGGGGGTCCGGGGAGCGTTTGTCCTTGATTAGCTGCTGGTTACACATGGGATCTCATTTTGTGAAAATACATGCAGCTGTCCACCAGTGACTTGTGAACTATTTTATACAACAGTGAAATTTATCAGATAGAGTAAAACACTGAGCTGACGTGACAGAGACAGGGAGGACAGGCCATCACGGCACATTCAGCACACATTCATCATGCATAGTACATGCTCTGCAGGAAGACACATAAAATAATAACTGCATATTCATCAGCTAACAATTACTGAGTGCCTACAATGTGCCATTCATGAATCTAAGTGTTTCATATTGATCCTTTCATTAAATCTTTATAAATCCTCAGGAAGAAAGAACTACAATGACTTGCATTTTGCAGTTGAGAAAACTCAGCCTACAGATTAAGTGATTTGTCCTGAATCCCACGGGGAGTGGGTGGCACAGCCTGGATTTCAATCTATCACTGACTGAAGGATCCACTGTTTGCCACGCTCCCCTCTCAGCCTCTCCTGGTCCCTGGATGTAGGTGGTGACTCCATCAGAGGAGTTGACCATGGGTTCTGGCCATATGACCGCTTCCTTTGCAGTGATGACATCAGAAGGCCATAGTGCAGAGGCAAAGGTAGGACCTGGCCCAGAGGCTATGTTGGATGTAAGGACTCTGTGGAGGAAGTGATGGCCATGGGGCACCTGCAGCCTCAGGGAGTCCAGAGAACAGAAGCACAGCCAGAAGTGGTCACCAAGAGCCCTGGGGTGGATATGGGTGAGAGATTTGAGGTCCTGTAGGATGTGGTTCATCATGAGAGGAAGGCAGGACATGTCATATGGTGAGGGAGGGCATGGGAATGGGTCCAGCAGAGGTGAGGGTCAGGCAGGTGGCTGGGGTAGAGGGCTAGGGACAACTGTCTCAGAGAGGTAGTGGGGAAGCAGCCCCTGGGGGTCACAGGCAGGCACCAGACAGGCTGTAGGGTGGCCAGGAGCTCTGATGGGGAAGGCCTTCTGCAGGAAAGAAAGGCCAGAGCTTCATGACTGGCTGGCCCCTGCACTGAGGGAGGTGAGAGCTAACCAGCAGGTCCAGGAGGAGTCCATCCTGGGTAGCAGGCCAGCCAACCTCAGTCCCAGAGTCCTTCCTCGTGATCTGGGGAATGTTCCCTGTGTACTAGTCACCCACGTGACGACAGTGACCCTGCCACATGCTCTGAACCAGCGTCTTCTGCACAGCTGAGACTTCGCTGTTCTGTCTCTTAGCATCTCCCAGACACTAGCGACGTGGGTAATGCCGCATCTGAGATCGAACTGCTGACCATTTACACCCGCACACATGCAGAGACACAGGAGGACACTCTGAATGTAAAAAGTTTGTCCACAAAGAACACAAACCGCAGCCAGGCACGCCCCTCCGCGGCCTGCTCCCCATCTGTCCTGCAAAGCACTGTGGTATGCTGTAAGGACAAGGGCCCAGTCCAGGGCAGTGGCCGTCAAGCTGGACCTGGTTCTTGACAGACAATGGTGGGGTGGGGTGGGGCAGTATTTAACTGCCACGTTCTGCTCCTCATCAGGCAGAGGCTGATGCTCCTCGGAAGTCTCCAGCCTTCATGATGGAACGGGCGGAGGGGGCTGGGCTGGGCTCCCCATTTGTCACTTGTCCCCCAGTCCATGAAACTGCCCGTGCTTTACCCTGCCGCCGACCTGGTGATGTCACACGAGTGGCCACTCGCTTATCCTTGGTCAGAAGCACAATTTTTCACCACTGTAGGAAAATGACTTCTCACCAATACCAAAGAGCAGGACATGGAAATGCTGAGACGCATTTGCGGAGTCGAGACTTGGTGAGACAGAGTGACGCTACTTCAGTGACCTCGTGTGCCTTTGTCCTGCCCCCACCGTCTCCTTCCCCTCTCCCACGTTTCCATCCCAGCGCTGCTTCTGCCCATTTCTCCCAAAGCCAAAGCGGCATGTGCTTTTCTGAGACAGACTCCCTGCACCGCGCCCCAAAACCTCAGCCCCACGGCCTCCTTAATCTGTCTCCCTGAACAAGCTGCTACCCGCCAGTCTGATGATGTTTATTCCGTAATACTCTGGTTCCTTCTTTCTCCATTTCCTAATCTGTGGCATTTCTTTTTAGGGAATCTGTGTTTGGCATACCCACGAACTGTTCTTTAAAATCTTCCAAGGTTAGGCTGTGCGATCAGAAACTACTAATTTCTGACTTCTCTTTGAATTGCTAAAAAAGTGTGTGTTTTTAGAAGCAATTTATTTATGACACCCTGAGAATTTACATTTCTGCAAACATGCTTTAATTTTTTAATAGATATTTTTAATCACTAGAATGCAACCAATTGGAATAAATGTTGCCTCAAGAATTTTACTTGTTTAAAATTAAATTTTAATCTGTCCTAGAGCTGTGATGGGAAGGATTAACCCTGATCACAACAAACACAGGCACTGCTCACTTCTCTGTCCCTCTGCACCCTTCCACCCCTCCCCAGCCTGTCCCTAGCCCTCAAGTCCAAGCAGGATGGTGACCAGGCTGATGGTACCAGCCCCCACACTCCCCAGCCTCAGCCTGGAGTTCCCCTGACACTCTAGGCTCAGTGATCAGCTCTGGAAAGTTCTGAGGTGAAATAGTTCCCCTGACTATTAATTCTGCCTGTGTTCAAGTATTTCCCAGCACATATTCCTGTGCCAGGTACTTCTCTCCTATTGCCACTGTCTTTTGAAGTACCCAGGGGACGGGACCTCACGTACCCCTCAGAAGATCGGGCCACTTTGGGAAGTTTCACTTTTGCCACAAAAGAGGTCATCCATGAATATGATCAGGACTCCAGATCCTGCCACCATTTCCCAGGACCACACAAGACAGAGGAGCTGGTTAACTACGTGAAGCCGGAGTGGCATAGCGCAGCCCGTGAGAAGCACTGAGGTCAGGCAGCACTCCCTAGCCCATAGGCTGAGGGCCTGCAGAGGGAGGGAGGGAGGCAACCAGTTCTCTGGAGCCTTCATAGGCACATCAGCCTCTCAGGAGGTGCCCGCCTCACACGCATTCCACATGCTGTTGAGACCACAACGTGTGGAGCTGAGTCCTCTGGACACCACTGGTGGCTCTGAAGAGAATGGCAAGCATCTTCCTGGACTGTCTACTTTGGCTCCAGGTGCCCATTTTCCATGAGAAAAGGTTTTTACAAACAGCCCTGCACCAAGCCAAAGGTGGTGCTTGATGTCCTGCCACCCCGCAGTCCCTCCTGCAGTGTGAGGACCTCCCTCTAAGGATGAGTGCAGAAGCTGCTGACAACTCTAAGGGACGTGTGGCTCCACTCCCAAGTCCACAGGAGCAGACAGAGCTTAGTACATGACCCTTGTTGAACTCAGACCACTCATGGGTGCTGTGCTGGGGGGGGGGGTGTGCAGGCCCAGCCAGGAGGAAATCTACAGAAATCAGTCTGAAGAGCTGAGGGCCTAGCCAGGGCACCAGGAAAAAGTGAGGAACAAAGCTGCCTGGGCATTTGCTCAGGAGTTGTGATTGGATACACTGTGATTGGATGAACTTGAGAAGTCTAGAAGCTTAACTAGGTAGCTCAGTAGCTCTGCCTCCTAGGGTGTAGAGAACATGCCCCAGGGCAGCTGTTTACACTCCAGGATGTTGTAATGGTTGATTCAATGTGTTGGTAAGTTTAACTAAGTGATTCAGCAGGGGGCTGGAGCCTCACTTTGTAAACAACATCTGAGCCTGTGCAAGAGGAGGGCATGGGGATGGTGTGAGTGCTACACCCACCTGGGGGAGTGGTAGCCTGCATACAACATAAGGGAGGAAAAGTTGCTTTCCTTCCTTGAATAGCTACCCCTCAGCCATGCTACTCTTCCTTGCAGCCAGCTGATCATGAAAGGAAATCTCTGCAAACTGTCAGTTAAACTTTTCCTTCCTTAATTGTGAACCTGGGATATTTTGTCTCAGCAACAAGAGAAAAGTAACCAAGATGGGTAGAGAAGCTTCACAAGGAAGAGGCATGTAGAAAGGGGTGTCCCACCGACTCTGATGATAGAAAAGAAGAATGGAACTCAGGGAAGAAGAATGGTGAACAAACTTCTACAAAATCACAAAATAACATGGCCCACTTAGGAGGGAAGGGAAGGGAGGGGTGGCTCCTTCTTATCCAGAAAGGTTTAGAATCCATAAGTTCCAGAAAAGCAGCACTGGACAGCTGAGGCTGCTGATGCCCAGGAGGGAGGACAGGCCACTTGATGAGAAGAACGGCTTTCACTGTTAGCTGGCTTTTTGAGTACCGTTAAGCTCTTAAAATCTTCACTGATCAAAACCATAGCCGGGCTCCAGACAAGTGAGGTCCCAACTCTTCAGTTGAACATACTCTACGGACGTCACCTGCTCACTCTGGGCGGCCACTTTTATTGGGTGACACAGGGGTCTCAGGCTGGGGGAAGGCAGGTGTTTGATCACGATCAGACACAGCTGTGTATGAAGGGGCCATGCATATTATAATGGTCTTTGGAAAATAAAGTAGAAAGAAAACATTATTTCATTCTTAAAAGCATGCAGAAAATAAAGAAACTCCAAAGATGTTTGGGCCTCTCCTGCCCACCCTGTGGATGAGTCCAGCAGGCTCCACACCCAAACCAGTGGTCACGTCTGCTGTCCCTTTCCTTCTGCTGCCCGTGGGGCTCCCATCCCTTCTCCACAGCAGCACAGTTGGGATGGCATCCCAGGAGGACACCCTTTTGGAAAGGAACCGGGCAATTCCAGGAGGGACAGAGGTCGCTCCCTCGACAGCCAGGGGAGCACTGGTGACAACCTAAGCCACATGAGCTGACATGGTAAATGGACAGGCAGCCGGTGATCCGTGGCTCAGGGTGGCTTCTGTTCCCAGGGATGCCGCCCTGTGTGCACTGTGGGTGGCAGTGGGAGGGTAGGGACGGTGCCATCCCTTGGGCTGCCACTTGCATTCAGATACCAGTGATGGATGTGCTATTCTCCAACCTCAGGCAATTGTGGGACCCCAGGAGGAGGGCGGCTCCTGCCTTGCCTTTGCTGTCCCTCCCCGGCCTCTGTGAGTCCCCTCTCCACTTCTTGTTCAGTGACACTGCTCATGGGGCACCCTGAGTGCTTGTGCCCAGGCCACACCCAGGGGCGGGGCTTTGGTGTCTGCTGCCCTCCTGCCTTCTCAGCTGCCATGGACCCAAGCCTGCTGCCTCCTGCCAACCTGCCCTGCTCCTCTTTAATGAGGCCACTACCCACAGCCCACCCAGGCCCTTCCTTCTCACTGTCCCTCCAACTTACAAATGGGCTGGCTGTGGACTCTTTGCTCTGTCTTGGCCCTTTGCCTATTGGGACTGCAAGCTGACCACAGCATCCAGGAGCTGTCCTAGCACTGACCAGAGCAAAGCTTAGTGTGAGGAGCTGTGGCTTCCTTAGACACGAGGGCTGCACAGAGGCCTGGATCTTGGAATTCTCCAGAGGACACAGGCTACGCCTGGGGCATCCAGAGTCACCAGGACACAGACTGGCCCAGGAGTGACTGTAGCTCAGTGGTCAGCTTGCCATTTCTGCAGAGCACCGCTCACCAGCACTGATCCTAAGATGGGACTTCCCAGCACACCTGCCCCACAGCTGGCTTCTGTGAGAAATGGGTGCTTCGATGCTCAGCCAGCCACAGAGCCACAGTGAATGGGACAGAGCAAGAGCTGGGTGGCTGTGCCAGCTGCTGGGCTCTGGTATGCCCCTGAGAGGTATTGGCTGAGTTCTAAGGTGACCACATCCCGAGGTGCTGTGATGTGTGTCTAAGGAAAACTCTAAGTACCCCAGTGTGCAGTTCTGAAGGGTAACGTTAAGTGCATGCTTTCGGAGATGGACAGGGCAGAAGCCTGACCAGAATGAGTTTTCCATGGGGTCCACTCTTCCTCCAAAGCTGGAGAAACATCTTTGTAGTCCTCCCTGGGGCTGGAAACTGGCCCAGGGACCCAGATCCCCTAGGAAAAGAATCTGGAAGTGAAACACCAGATTCTTAGCCAGATGCTGTAGCCTTCTTGCATTGGATCCTGCTGGACACCAAGCTCTGCAGGGCAGGGCCTGGCCACTGGTCTGCTGGGGCTTGTTCACCTGCTGGGCTAATCTGCTATACCTGCCTACAGAAACCACTAGAAGCCATTGGTCTTAGCAGAAGAGAAGTTAAGCAGGCATGTGGGGAGATCACCATGGGTCTGAGATTCTGGCTGGGGCTCCACAGTGGGCGTCACAGCTCCAGGCTGTGCAGAGTTGCCCTTGCCACCCCATCCTCACCCTGCCACTGCCTGTCTCGAGCCTTGGTCCCCAGCTTGGGCCCTGAGCCAGGGAGCTGCACCTCAAACACAGAGAAGGAGCCAGAGTGGGGTTCAGCATTGCCTAGCAAGGAGACACAGTGAAGTGGATGCAGCCAGTGCTCCCTTCTCTGAATGCAAAAAGCACACTTAATTTTGTGTTTGTTTATTTACAGATGTGTATACAATGCTTACCCTGTGCTAGGAGACTCTGACATAGATGTGACAACACCTGACTTAGCCCCTTTAACACCCATGCAGTGTCACCATATGTCAACATGTACACTTGCTGGTATACACACTTGCATATGCATGGGTCTGCACACACATCTGTGTGCATCTTACAGGGCAGGTTGCCTTGGGATGCCTGGGGATCATTGTCTGACTCGGCAAATGAACATGTGGATCAGGGGAGAAGATGATGCTCCCTACACAGAAAGGATGGACAGGGAGTCAGCCTGTGGCCGCTGACAGCTTCTGACGGCGCCTGTCCATCGTGGCCCTCAGCTCTCAGTTAGCCTCTGTGCGAGGGTGTGGAGAGGAGGGCCTGACTTCCCTGCGTGTCTGCAGGGATGCCTGAGAGTCAGTGGCTGCCCTGCCACCTCCCCTCTGCACGGCTCCAGGTGGACTTCCACCCTTCCCATCCCAGGGGTCGCCCCGGGCCTCCTGGCAATGTCTCTTTTACTTCTAAATCTCAGACCAAAGGGTTTATCACCTCCAGGCTGGGTCTCCAGGCAGCAGGAAGCCACTTTCCCACCGTTTTCACAGTGATTTCTAAGAGACCTCATGTCTTCTTCTCTGTGGCATCAGAGAGGGACAGGAATACACACGCATGCACACATACATGCATGCACACACTGCCTCATTTTCCATGTAAGAAAACTGTTTGAGAAGTGTGAAGGACTTTAAAACGCTTCAGTTAACCAGGTCCTCAGGGATGGGAGCTTGAGACAAACAAGGCAGCTGGCGGGGATCACAGAGAACCCTTACCAAGAGCAAAACCCTGCACAGACGCCTAACACACATGCACAGGGGTGCACCCCTCACACCATGCACACGCACTCAAGCACACTGTGCATACCTCCTGCACACTCATTCACACGTGCTTGTGTCCCCACGCCATATGTATGCATGTACATGTGCACACACACCACAGCCCAACGCCCGAGTGCAGACACACATCTGGAGTCTTGGTGTGTAGAACAAAGCCCGTCTGCCTGCCAGTGCCAAGCATGAACGGTGCTGCCTCTGGAGGCGTCCTGCTCTCTTGATGGCCCTGCCAAGGCTCTGGCGGCTGGACAATGAGGACTGACAGGGGAACTGAATTTGTACGCCGGTTGTGAAAAGAGAACCCATGTCACCAGCTGGCCTTTACAAGACAATGGAAGAGTGGCACCCAGACAGATGACCTGATAGAGACCCGTGCCAGGGAAAGGTGTATGGGCAGCCGCGGTGTGTGCAGTCCATGGCAGGGGGCATCCGCCCCCGAGAAACCAACTCTTCTGACCCTAAGGAAAGCACTCTTGCCACTGCCAGGCCGTCAGGCTTTTACTGCACGGCTGGCCAGCAGCGCTTGAAATGTTAATTGGTCTTTCATAGAATTTACTGCCACTTCCCTCACGTACACGTGTTGGTTACAGCCATCATTCCAGCATTTTAAAGGTAATTTTTAACATGGCAAACTGGCTGGTCTTTGCGAAAATCCGTAGTCCTTCCCAGCGGGGAGTGATAATGACCACATTTCCTAGCACTCCTTGGCAAGGCTTGCGGCTCACACACGAGTGCTGGTCAGGGAAGTGGTCCAGGCCCCTCCAAGGCCCCTCTTGTCTCAGACTGGCCAAGGTGGGGCGGGGCATCGATCAACGGAGCTGTGACCCAGCAGGGTCCGGAAACGCTGCCATGGATCCCGTGCGCTATCTGCACCTTTACATCCTTGCACACAAACTTGGCTTTATCTAGCACTTGTGTTTGCCAAGTCCCAGGCCCCCAGCAGCAGCCCCTTCTCCATGTTTAAGAAGCATGAGTTACGACGCACACATGAGTCTCATGAGTGTCCTCAGTGGTGGCCAGCCAGGTGACCTGCATGCACGCGGCAGGCTGCAAGTGGCTTTCGGCTCTGGGTCCAAGTCTAGCTCGCTCTCCAACCTTCTACTCCCCAATGTTCTCAAGCTGGGCCCCCTGACTCTTGTGGGAGGAGTAAAAGTGGGGTCAGGAATTGGCAGTGGGGCTGGGGCACAGCAGCTCAGTCCTATGTGTCCCTTGACATGTCCCATTGCAAATGCAGGTCACTCCACTGTCATTTCATGGGGAGACTCTGTAGCCACCATCATGAGGAGCGTTTCTTCGCAAAGACTCTGGGATATCCTTGGATGCTCTGAGCTCCCAGCACGGACCACTTGCAGAGCTGCATCAGAACTCACAGGCCTACTCCAGGCAAGGGAATGTACAGGAAGGGGTTCTTAGTGGCCCAGTGACATCTGGACTGGGACAGTTCTCTGTTGCTGGACTTCCTGGGCCTTGTAGGGTGTTTGCAGAATGGCAGTACCACCCATCCTGAGGTGACAGCCACATATATCTCCAAGCATTGCTGGTGTCCCTCGGTGAGGACCATGGATCTAGAGACCTGCATGGCCTGCTGAGCCACCTACCCATGATGCATTTCTGCCAGGGGCCACCTGCAGAGGCTACAGGCATGGGGTGGCTTTCCTCAGCACCCAGAAGAGGCTGCAGAGCCATGCTCCTTCAGCTCCTGGCTGATGAGAGGTGGAACCCAGCTTGGTATCAGGGGCTGCTCCAGAATCCCTGGGAGTGCAGCTCACAGAGACATGGCTTGGGAGCAGCTCGGCTGGCCAGTGCCTTTCCGTCTGCCTCCCCCACCTTCCCTACAGTGGCCTGAGGATAAGGAGAGTCCAGTCGGTGAAATCAACATTCTGTTTCCCAAGGCCAATCTGCACCTGCAGCTCACCTGCGGCCACACCTGCACCAGTGCTTGGGCGGAAGCTGCTGCGCACCGCTTGGCGGAGGCCTCCAGGTGCGGCTGCCTGGCTACGCCACACCCTGCTCCAATCCGCCTTTGTCTCAGTTTGCAGGGAGTAGAGGTGTCATCTGCTTTGTTGCTTTTGATTTTCAAAAATTTTATAACTAGGTTAAAAAGCAAAATAGTGCTTGCCTTGGCAATACTGTATGTGACAAATGAATCCTATTAAGGTTGTGAAACTAGCAGATCTAAGTGACATCAGTGAATTTAGCCACATTTTTATCAGTCAACAGAATGCTGCCATCTAAACTTCTACAGACAAAAGAAGCCATAGCTTTTCTAAGTCACAGGAATATCAGCATCTCCGCAGTCATGTCTGGCACTCACAGAGGCGTGTGTACTCCAGCCTGCGTCTTGTGGAACAGGCAGACACTTTTCCGACGAACCTTACGATGCTAGGGTTATTAAAAGAAGAAGACAAACCATTTCTAGATTTTGGCTTATAAATATTCCCCATATTTTTATGCTTGTTTCTGAGCTAGTTAGGACTTTTTCTTTCTTATGCCAACAAAAATTCCCCTCTATTGTGCAAAATATCATTCTTGTTCATGAAAAGAGTTGTTACTTTCATTATCAAAGAAAGCTGTAATATTTGAGAGCCTCATAACCCAGACCATATCTACAAGAGTGGCTCTACTGCAAATTAAAGCCATGAAATAATTAACTGCACATTCCTCCAACTGGCAAATGTGTGCAGTCCTAACTCCTAACTGCTGGGGCCCCCATGGAGGGCAGCGCCCCTTAGGTGCTGCAGCGGGCAAGACCTGGAGAGATGTACTGGGGAGCAAATTGGGAGCTGTGGGAAAGCTAGAAAGGCAGCTGCCTTTCTGCTCAGCAAGTGCAAGCGACCTCTTTAGGGAACTGTGACAACGTGGGCCAGGCAACACACGCGGTGTCAGTGCTGCTGCACTATTTGTAACAGCTGGGAAGATCACAACCACCTCCCCGAGTCAGGACGGCGTGGGGTCTGAAGCCCTAACAACTGCACCCGGTTTCTTCCCAGCTGGGGCAGACTCGGGGCCCAGCACCTCTCCAGACCAGCTGTGTCCAGGCAGTGGGCTCGACAGTCTCAGGGGCACTGATTTCCGGGGTTTCTACACAACTCAGGGGGCCCAGGATGACAACATACAGGCTGGAAAATGTTTCGGCATTTGGGGACAAGTGCCATTTCCCTTGGGTTTCACTGCCAAACCGAGCTCAGTGGTCACACCTAACTGCAGCAGGCAACAGAGAGGGTCCTCCCAGGGCACTGCAGGAGGGCAGACACTCATGAGACACAGCAGGGGCCCCCACAACCCAGAGTCTTTCTGTGGGCGAGAGCACGTGATGCACCCTGATGGGCAGCTGCTGAAATAAGTAGGTGACATAGACCCAAGAGACTCAGAGACAGCACCGTTAACTCCAGCTGAGGAATGCAATGGTAGATACCATTCACGAGCTGTAACAGAATTTCTGTAAGACTCTGGCATGTTTCTGTGTACACACAGATAACAAAGATGCGAGGGGTGGCTGGAGGGGCACATGCAGTGGTACTACTCCCGTGGAGGGAAGGGGGAGCGGAGGACGTCATGAGGTGATGAGGGTCTTATTTCTTTTATAGATCTGAGCTCATGTGACCAAACAGTAATATCTGCTAATTCTAGGTGGCAGACACCCCAGTGTTTGCTGTTTCACTGTGCTCTTCAGAGCTTTGTGGAATTTTTTTTAAGAAGTGAAATTAATCAGCATGCTTACTAAAATCAGTGCACCCCACATGGTGACACCAAGATAAGGCAGAGAGTGCTGGCCGCTCTTGGCGCCCCCAGAGGAGCCCCACCCATTTGGAGATGAGGTCCCTGCATCAAATTTTTCAAACTCTTGAACCATTTGCTATGGATGAAGCCACATGCACAGTGGATCCTCCCCAGGAGTAGCACAGCAGATGATGGCACACTCTAATTTCGATTAATACTCAGTAAATAAACTTGGAATTCTTGAGAATTCTGGGATATTTAACTATTTTTTGTAGAGAGAGAGAAAAGACATTAACAGTTCCCTTCTGTAACTTGCCAGGCACAAGGGTAAGCTGGCAGCTAATGAGCTATTTTAGTTAGCCACGGGGAATCTTCAAATTTTCCTCCCACCCATTCTTCTGTCTTTGACAGGTTGTGAAGAAAAGGACTGAGTTCCAGGGGTTGCTCTCAGCATGACACTCAGGGATGCCCTAGGCTTCCGGAGCTGGGGAAGCGGGGGAGTTTCTGATTGGTCACAGCCCCGACAGAGCCATTTGGGACCCCTGTGGCCACTGAGAGGCGGCAGAGGTTCCAGGCAAGGCCTGTCAGGTGTGCCAAAGGTGTGAGAGCTCCTGATGCTGCCTCTAACCTTGACGATACAAAATAACCCGCCTCTACTTTTGCCACTTGGATTTTATCAAAATCTTAGAAAATGAGAGTGTTAGGAATAGGCAGACTTATGGAAAGTGACAGCTGTTTGAACTGTCATTGCTCACCAAGGGTGGCTTTAGAACAGCCTCACTGGGACAGGAGACCCCCAGCCCGTCTGCACCCCCAGCATTCTGTGGGGTGTGGAGAACATTGCTGCTCAAGAGTAATGAGCTGAACCAAAGCCCTAAGCACGGAGGTTCTGTGACAGAAAGCACTGCACCTTTTCACTGAGGTCCCCGGGAGTAGGTTTTCCAAGCACTGGACTGCGAAATCCAGAGACGTGTAATCTGTAGCCTCCCACCTCAAGCACGGCTCTACGCGACCTCGCAAGAACTTGCCAGCCTCATTCCCACTCCCACCCGGAGCACGAGCTCCACGCTAACTGATACACTGAGGCTGGACTGCGTGCGTCTTTTTACGTATCTTTTGCTTTCAATAAAGACAGTTCATTCATGGTGCTGCTGCACATGAGATCTTCCTAACTGCAGTATCTCAAAGGGATAATAAATAACAGGTTGCCAAGTGATTATCTGACCATCAAGCTTCTTGAGTGTCCCCTTGCGTGGCCCTGTTTTAGGTGCCACGGTCTGGCTGGGCCAGAAGCCTGGCCATGGGGTGACTCTTCTTCAGCATTGTATGCCTGCCCGCCCTCCAAACACACATCCCACCTGACCTCTGACAGGGTGTCCAGCCGCCTTGCCTGGACCAAGGCTACTCTAGATGTGTGGGCAGCAGCAGCCAGAAAGGGGAGCAGGAAGCTGGGAACAGGAAGTTGAGAATGGAGAGAGGTGTACACATCCTGGATATTCTCCAAGCAAAGCCCCCAGGTGTGCTCTGCTCTCCTGGGTGCCACGGCCTCACCCTCCAAGGCCTCCAGAATGAGGCATGGCCACGTGACTGGCTTCAGCCACCAAGGTGTGTGCAGATGGGATGCCACTTAAAAGGACCCCTCAGCTCTGCTCCCTGTTCCCTCACAGTGATGACACTTGTGACATGAGAGGCCAGAGCCAGCTGGTGGCCAGCGAGTGCCCAGAGCAGCCTCCGCTGTGCTGGCTGAGCTATGGAACAACTCAGGAGCTCAACTTCGACTCAGATTCATTATGTTAAAGTCTTAACCCCAGGACCTCTGGATGCGACTGTATTTGGAGATAAGATCTTTGAAGAAGTGAGGTAAATTGAAGTTACTGGGGCCTAATCTAGTCAGCCTGCTGTCCTTAGAAGACGAGATTAGGACATGAACACACACACACACACACACACACACACGTTTCCACGTGAGGACACAGGGAAAAGGTAGCCATCAACAAGCCAGGGAGAGAGGCTTCAAGGGAAACCAAACTACTGAGATGCAGTCTCAGACACAGAGCCTTGAGAACTGTAAGATAATGCATTTCCGTTCCCCAGGCTGTGGTATGGCAGCCCGAGCCGGCCAATTCACCTGCACTGTGGTCACTGTGGCCTTGAGAAGCAAACTCAGCTGGGTTAAGCTCTAGAAATTTGTTAGGGGGTGCAGATTTGTTAGAGGGTATGGGGGCAGGAGGAGCTGGGCTTGTGCCAGGAGCCTTATCCTCTGCAGATCCTTCAGGGTCCTCTGGCCCTGCTGGTAGCTAGCAGCATTTGGACATTTCCTAGACTAGAGCCCAGCCAGCCCTGCACCTGGCCCTGGAATCCCCGTACACAGCAGAGTCCGATCTCCAGCAGGCCCACATGCGTAGCCTCCGTGCCCACTGGGCAGACACACCATGGCCTCCTGCACGGAAGAGCCCATTGCATTTCTGCCCAGCCCAGGGCTGGCCAGCCTCACAGACTCAGCAAGCGTCTGCTGGTAGATGGCACATCTGAATGGTGGCTGCCATCCAAAACACAACTGGACCAAGGTCTGGGAGCAGTCACAGCTTTAGGGAAAGTGTCCCCTCCACTGTCCCAGAATGCTAGGGCAGAAGAAGACAGGCCAGGGAAGGAGCCTCACGAGGGGTTCAGCAGAGGTGGGCCTCAGTGTTAGACCCTGCTCCGAGAGGCCCAGGAGGAAGGTGTGGTCAGGGCGGCTCACCTAGATGCCAGGCCGGGGGCTAGAACCCGGGCATCATCAGCACAGTCTTTCCTGCATCACAGAAATGGCTGCCCATGCCCTGGACTGGACAGGGCACTGTGAGTGACATGGCAAGGACCCCCTGCTGGGTGCCTGGCCCTCTCCTAGTGCAGAGTTGGCAGCAGGTAGGAAGCTCGCTGCTCTCAGGCCAGCAGCAGTAACTACACAGGTACAGTGACATGGCTGAGGCCTGGCTGGCACCTACCTCTGTAAACAGCCCTACGTTTTCCAAGGCCACAGCCCTTCCGCACTTTTTGGGTCTGGACAGGGGTCTGCACACACAGATTGTGCTCTGAGGTTCCCTTGACTGTGCCCTTGTTCAGGGTCCCCCCGTCTGACCCTGTTCACCCCACTGTGGGGCTGCAGGGAACCCAGGGAAATGACTGACCTGCCGCTGAAATCAGTAAATTGTGAGATCACACTCCTGAGTCTCAGCACCCTTGGCTGAGAAACAGGCACTGTGAGACCTGTCCAGCCTGGTCTCAAGGCTTCTGGGACCAACAAGGAGAAAGAAGGTTGTTGGCATCAGCCACCTGGGAAGGGAAGATTGTCTCTGGGGTGGAAGCTCCATGTGCTTCATTGTGCCATGGCTTATGTGAAATGGGGCCTCTTCTGACCACCTGTCCCTGGAAGTGAGATGGTCAGCACTTGGAGGCACCCAAGAGGAGAACCCCTCTCTGGTGCTGTCATGCAGTGGCTGCCACGAGGGGCCATCCTGGCAAGCAAGGCTCTTGGGTCTACTTGGATGCCAGTTTAGGGAAAGACCTCAAAAGAAACAGGACCTGACCAGGGAGGAAGTTGAGGATGGCAAACAAGAACCACAGCTCCAGCCTTGCAGTGCTAACCCTTCCAAGCAGAAAGAGTTCCTGGGCTAACCTTAAGCCTGGGCACAGTTAGCCTGGAGCTCTTTCTGGCTGCCGGCCTCCGGTCAAGGGTAGGAGCCTGACATTTGCTGTTCTACCAGCTTTTAAAAATACATTAAATATGGAATGCATATAGCAAGCAACCATAGTCATGGAAACCAAGTCAACATTGCACTATTTTTTTAAAATTTATTTTTGCTTTGCCTCTTGCCCCTAGATGTTCTTACGCCCCATATTTTCATTCTAACCCCAGTTATGATCCTGGATCCACCACAACATTCACAATGAGGTATGGGAGGAAAAAATGGAACAATCTCAATCATATTTTAAGCTACAAAGTAATATTTCCATAGCAGAGTGCAAATAGAATTTTACATAATGCACAGAATAAATGCCTCTGAAAATCAATATTTCCAGCTGGATGTAAAAATTAAATGATGATATTCAAGTGTGAGATTAAAACAATGATTTAAGATAGGAATTGAGTTATGCTATCTCATGCCTGCCTACCGCTGAATATGTTAATAGAACAGATTTGTTAGTACCCAGTTCATTTATCTCCCTAAACAGAAGGAGGTGGAGGCTGCTGACTGAAGGTGAGAAGAACCGTCAGAAACACCTCTGGAGGTAGATCTGAACAGCAAGGCTGCAGAGCCAGATGCCTGTGTAGGAGTCCAGGCCCTGGGTATTGTTTATTCTCCCCTTTTGAGGCACAGTGGGCTCGATTTTTCAGAAGCATCTTGGGTTCTTCTCACACCTGTTTCCATCAGAGTCTCCTCCTAGGACTGCTGGCAGCAGCCCCGGGACAGCAGCAGGTGTCACTCTTGTGAAGCTCTGGACACTTTGCACAGCTGAAGATCCCCGATCAGTGCTGAATCCTCCGTCAGGTTCCACACTCGAGCTCGGGGAAGATAAGAACAAACTTTAAAATCCCAGCTAATCCTTACTTTGCTCATAAGCAGTGTTATCTAAATCCTGCTTTTAAATTGTGCTCCTCCAGCTGATGTTGGTGGCACAGTTTCCACAGCCAATGTCAACCTGCATTTGACAGCATTAGTCCTCGGGCTTTGCACCTGACCAGAGCTTGATTCAAAGCCCATCACAGTCCCCACAAGCTGGGACTCTCCACGGCACAAGGCAGGCAGCCAGGCTGCCCTGGCAGAACTCAGAGGTGTCCTGTCTCCTGGTGCTGGGCATGGTCCCTGCCCGGTGCCCCATTCAGAAAAATATACTCATTTAAATTAATTCAGCAGCCATTTGCAATACATGTCATCATGGGCCAGATGTTCCTCCACTTTAATATTAATTTGTTTGATCCTTGTAGCAAGTCTCAGGTAGGTCCTTTGCTCTCTCCACCTTAAAGGTGGGGAAACTGAGGCAAGAGGCAGTCACTTGGCTGGTGAGTTCTGGAACTCAGATCTGTAGTCACTCTTGGTCTCACAAAGCAGCTGTAAGCAGTAACCGCTAAGAATTTAAGGAAGTTTGGCTCTTATTTTTCCGCTCCCACGTATGGGACCAGGAATGAACTCCTGGCAAGGGATTGACTGTCCTAACGGGAGCGATGCTGGGCACTTTATCCATTCAAATGTGTGCTCAGCACGTGTGTGGTGAGCAGGTGGTGGTGGACAAGAGCAGGTGAGAACCCTGCATGACGCTCACAGCCTTGTGCAGCGCTGGGCCGGCTGCAGCCAGGGCTTCCTTCCCCGGCCCTCAGACTGATCTCACCTGCTGCAGGCTCTGCCTCTGGCTCCAGGGGCTGTGGCTAGCGGAAGAGTTCTGTTTTCTGGTGCCTCCAGAGCAGCCTCTGCGAGCAGCAGCACTGCCCATGTGCTTCCATAGTCGCGGACCTTCCTCGCTCACCCTGCCTGACCACTTCCAGGACATCACCTGAGTGCCAGCACGAGGGGCTGTGTGCAGGGCACAGGGCGTGGGTCGCAGTTGTTCATCACTGCATCGCTGTTGACTCAGATTGGCCCAGGTGGCCTTAATCTACACCAAAGGACCGCAGATTGTGTCTGGATAAGATCCCAAGAAAGGCCCATCTCGGAATGACATTCACAGCAGCTGAAGAGGAAGAAGAGCACCTAAAAACACCCTCTGCTCAGAAGACACCTCTCGTAAAAAGGGACCTCCAGGAAGAACATGAAGCTCCGAATGGAAGCTCCCATTTTCTCAAGAGGTCATGCCAGGGCTTTCCTGCGATGATTCTGTGGCATGTTACAACACCTTGGTATGAAATTAGAAAAACCAATATTCACCTCGGGATTATGCAATAAAGAGAATTTATTAAAGTACTTGTGAACTACCTCCAGTGAGAGATTCATCTTTGATCCAGATTTTAATAAGGATTATATAATCATAATGAGCCATAATAAAAGAGCCGAAGCTGAATAATCCAGTTTATGACCAGTATTATTACAAGCCCCCATTTCTCACAATTCGTCGGATATTTAAAGCATATGTAAATGTTGCAATATGAAATAGAGGAGGAACAAGAATTACGGTATATGTCTGTGTAAATTTATCTTCCTGACATCTAAGGTCTCCAGACCCCTGAAGACCAGGCAATCAAAGGGACTTCAGCAGAAGAAGGTTAAAAAAATGTGTCTTTGGGTCTTGGGAAACACAGTGAACATCTCACTGCAGAAACGGCCATTCCTCCCTGTACAGATGAAATCTGAAGGCTCTGGGATTCACTTTTTATGAGGAATAGAACACGTGTAGGGTAACTGAATACTGAACTTTTCACCAAGGGCTTTAGATCCCATCTAAACCATCCAGTGCCCTGCATTAGTAGGTCCACTATACGGAGCATGTGAAGCCTCAGTAATCAGAGCCCGGGTCCGGGCAGCATGAGAACAAAGCAAGACGGCAGCATGAAGACCGAACGCCCTGTCCCCGCGCTGCATCTGTGCCACCGGCCAGGGCCTGAGCGTGGCCTTAGTTGGGTTCTCAGGTGGATTCAGGATCATTTTCATCATCTTTCTCCCACCTGAATTCCCAGCTGTGGCCTCTTCTCTTCCACACTGGGCACTCTGCCCTCCCTCAACTGCCACATTTCATTTTGATGTGCCCTCTCCGCAAGTCACGCAGGAGGAGGAGGGGGAGGAAGAGGAGGAGGATGAGCTGGCCAGTGTCTCCTGCCCTGAAACCTCTGAGTGACATCCAATGGCATAATGATAGGTCACTGTGCTCTCAAAGCCTAAGTGCTGCACTCAAGACCACGAGCCAGAAACGGAGAGAAGGGCCGGGTGGCCAGAGGCCAGTTAGTGTGGGCTCCTCTGCCGACTTCTGCTGCCTGGATGAAACACTGTGTCACACCGATTCGGTGCCCAGCAACCAAGCAAGGAACGAAACCAGCCACCTGGGCCGCCCACAGCTCCCGCTCACGGGGACCCTGGGGCGGGTGCTGGCCGTGCTGTCATAGGAACAAAACGCCAGGCTGGATATCTAGCCTCGCTGGGGCTGAATGGAGGGGCAGAGCCCGTGCTTTCTTAAAATTTTTTTTAAAGTTCTTATTTAGAAGAAAGATAGTGGCTCCCTCTTTGGGGACACAGCGCCTTGGAAAGGCTGGGGGGTGTCTGGGGTGCTGCCTGTGTGGTTGTCATTCCCTCCTGAAAACCCGGGGTGGGGGATGTGCTCACATTTAGTCAGTTTACTCTCTCTGTGAGCGCTGTGCTCAGGGACCATCTGCGAAGTCAGCATGTGACCCTCAGGCTCTGGAAGGGCCACGAAGGCCATAGGGGCCAGCCTACCGCCTGGGGAGGCTCTGGGGCAAGTCTCCTGCATACTGTCACCGCTGCCTTGGTGGCAGAGCACCCGGCAAATCAAACTCGAGTTGATTTCCAAAGAGCTTTCTGAAAGAACATAATTAGATTAGAACGTTACACTTGTTAATTTTTCAGTTGCTCATTAAAATTGACATGTCATTGGATTTTGACAGAAACCTTTTTATCTTGATGTAAGACGGTAGGATTAAAAAAAATAAAGCTATATTTAGGAAGTTCTGAAATACGACAACTGCAATAATGAAACTGAAACCAGTCTCCGTCATTCACATTGAAGAATCACGAGACGAACTATTCCTCCATCGCACTAGAGAAGAAAACCAACTGGGATGTGGTCCTTATTTAAACTTTTTAAACCCAAGTCCGTCATCAGGGGAAAAACCCAGCATGCAGACGGGTGAGTCCACTCCACAGGGAATTCCCCAAAAAGGCGACTGTGCTGTGACATCTGTTTTAGAAATTGTTCTGCTTGAGCTGGGCAGGGCGGTTTACACCCATCATCCCAGCTACAGGGGAGGCAGGAGCAGGAGGAACGCAAGTTCAAGGTCAACCCTGGCAATTTAGGAAGAGCCTGTCTATAATAAAATGAAGTAAATTAAAATAAAATGAGATGAAATGGTCTAGGGATGTAGCTGAGTGCTCCTGAGTTCAATTTCCAGGGCAATAAATAAATAAATAGAAAAAGAAAACCAAACCAGAAAAACTCCAAAACCAAATCACTCTGCTTCCCTGTGCACAAACTAAACCTCTCTGCCCTTGTCTAATGCAAACGTTATGGGGTGGAGTTTCTACACTGAGAAGAACTGAAATGCTGACAGAACCACTGGGCGGTGACTATTGGGGCACAGACAGATAGAGGGGACACACAGGGAAAGCAGAGTTAGGGTCCAAACCTCCTCTAGTGTGATAGCTACGTGCCCTGGGGCATGACGGCTAATGCTTACACGTCTGGGTTCCAGACCGTGAAACACAGGTAGTGAAAGCACAGCTTTGGGCAAACCAGCTCCTTGAGCAAGCAGCACCTGTGCTGTCCCCTGTGCAGTCAGCAGGGACAGGCTTCCTCCAGGGGTGCTGCAGGTGTGCGGTGGTGGGTGATGGGGTCCCATCTGCAGTGAACAGGAGATTGGCGCCTTCACCTCGGTCTCCTCCAGCTCCACCAGCGGGGTGAGAGGCCTGGGAAAGGTGGAGCCCTGGGATGGGAGAGTGCAGGAGGGGACACTGCCATGCCTGGGCCATGACAAGGGCTTGTGGAGCCCCTGGCTGTTCTGGGTTTGCTGTTGTAGCAGCCAATCAGCCAGACCATGCTGGCAAACAAAGATGGGACAGAGGACATCAGGGATGGCCAGGCACAGTGCTGTCCACACGGCAGGGCTTGGTGAGTCCATGTCCCTGCCTTCCTTCTTGGTGTTAAATGAGTCCCTGGCTCTGCAAGTCAGTAGAGGCTTTGACTCCAGAGGGGCTTGCATGGGACTGAGATGCTTCCTGGGGTACAGTCCCCTCTGAACCCCTCGAGGCCCAGTTCACTGTGTCCTCAGTCTCGGGGAGGTGCCTGCAATAAGTCACCAGAACCAGCTTCCCAGGCAGCGTTGTGGGCCTGTGAGCAATGGGACCGCCCAGGGCTGTGCCCTGCAGACCCCAGGATGCGGCAGAAGAAACGGAGCCTGCCTAAGTCTCTCCCACACTTCTCTAGCGCGTCCTCCGAGTACCACGAAAGCTCGTGCAAAGCTGCAGCTGCTGCTGCCCACTCTCATCCCGCCTCGCCCTGCTGCCCAGTCTCCAGGGCCAGAAACTTCCCACTGAGTTAAACTACATGGGCGGGGCACTTAGCAGCGGGCAGGAGGCTGCACCAGGAATCATGCCCTGCGCCGTCTGCAAAGGTACCACTTAAGCTTCCCAGCAGCGGAGGCATCACTGAGACAGTGATGCGCCAGAGTCAGCCGGAGCCTGCGGGGAGCCGGCCTGCGGGTGCTCACAGCCGAGAGATGGGTTCTTAGTGGAAGTGCGAGGGGTGGGGAGGGGGAAGACAGACAAGAGGAGCCACGTCCGTGTGGGCGATCTGGTTTTGCTGTGAAGAAGCGGAATGGAGAGTCTGCTTATTGTTTAACTGGAGAAATCTGTCCACAGGGGTGTCACCTAATAATGGAAAATAAAATCTCGGGAATGTCTGTTTACAAGACTTTGATTTCAAAGTGGTTTGAGACTTGGGGATGTTCCCAATGTGTTTGGGGAGTTGCCGTCTGCGTTTCTCTCACCTGACACCTAACCAGGGCTCCTGGCAGTCACTGGCCCCGAGGCCACCGATCAACCCCTGCAGGCCTCCTCTGGATTTCACCAGTCTTCACACCTTCCTTTAAGTGGGTGCATTTGAGTCACTTTATTCTGAATATTCCTCTGGCACAGAGGCATTTCCAAGAGGAAATGCAGCTTTTCCTCAACAATCTTTTCTTATCAGCAGCATAAACAAAAAGCAGAAGGACTGACAAGAAGCCGCTGAAGTTCAGTTCAGCTGGTTTTTGTCATAGTCACGAGGAAGGTGTCACTAAGCAGAGCCAGGCAACGCCCAGATCCACACCCACGCAGGGCTGCTCTGCTCTGGGCTCAGGACCCTGTCCCCGTTGCTGAGGCCGCCACTTATGGACCTGCTTTTTCTCCTGGCTGGTTCCAGCTCTGAGGGGCAGGGAGGGACACAGAGCAACAGCCCATCAGCGTGCACAGATGCCCGTCCCATCCCCGCTCCTCCTTCTGCAGAGCTCTGCCCTCTGAAGGCAAAGGCTGATCTCTGGTGGTGTCGTCCTACCCTGGGAGGAGCAGAGCTTTCTGACATTTTGGCTCCTGGGTCCTGGGAAAGGAGCAGAAACACACTTTTTCCATAATGTGAAGGCTGGACCCTCGGCACCTCCTTACTGGGCACCCCATGGTCACCTGGCCCCTTCTTCAAGTTGCCATCACTGAGGCTCAGCACTGTGGATTCCAGGGCTCTTGGCGGAGGGCCTGGCTTTCCCAGCCCCTCGGGTGCATTTCCTGGTCTGCTCTCCACTGTCTGGAAGTGAGTGAGTGCACATGCTGCAGCCTTTACCAAAGACATGGCATGGAGCAAGACCTCTGTGCATTTGAATACATGTGCCTGCATGTGCACGTGTGTGTGTGCATGTGGGAAAGTGTGCACTGCCCATTTATGTGTGTGCTCATGTTGGGCACTTGTATGTGGGCAGGTGTGTCCCAACACTTCTGAACTGAGTGTTGGGGACTCTCTGACCTACTTGTTAAGGCGGACCACTCGGATACCTGCAGAGCCATCTCCTCCTCTCAGGTCGGGATTCCCAGCAGCACTACTGCGAGCGCTCACCACGCAGGTGTCTCCCCTGGCCATGGGCACCTTGTTTGTTCTATAACACCTTCCCTGTGGTAAGGGCCAGGCAGATGCTGCTTTGCTCCAGACCATGGCCCCAGGAGGGCTCTGCTGTCCTCCCCAGCTCCCTGTGAAAGGATAGTGGGAGAACCCTGAACCCTTGGCCTCGGCTGTGACTGCGGCTGACCTCTGGCTGCTCAGAGTGTCTCCCTTGAGCAGCATAATTCAAAGCTTTCCTTCCCCTCAGGACTCGGGAAAGGGCACTGGGTGGGGCTCACAGGGTCCTGCCTGTCCCTCATGGGTGGACCCACAGCATCTCTCTAGAGGAGGTGAGGAGGATGGCTCAGTCTGGAGCAGACAGCAGTTCCTAGGCATTGTCTCTGTGGTGGCTCTACTGATGTCCTGTTTCCTTCCCCTGAGCTGTGACTTTCCACTGAGGGGTCCCTGGGAGCACAGGCAGTTATCAGCTGTCCCAAAAGGCAGGGGCAGAGGGCTGATGAGTGGATGTCACTTGACCCTGAGGATGAGCCCATTTCGGCCCACACTGTGCCAGGAATAAACGCTCAGGTAAACCCGTGCCCTGCTGTTTTCTTAGAATCCTGGCAGGCCGAGCCAATGCTCCATCTGCAGTGAAAAGCTTGTCACTTTTCTCATTGCGCAGAAGTCACCCCTGCCTGCCCAGGGACCTTGGGGCCATGTCTGAGCCATTTTCAGAGGTCGGAGCTGGGCTGATGAAAGGTCCTGGCATCTGGAGAGTGGGGGTCAGGCTGCTGCCAAGCACACAGCAGTGTGCAGGTCGCCCGGTCAGGCCACCGTGTCCATAATGCGAGGGGCACACACCGACTCCTGTCCTTGACTCTTGCAAGCAAAGACTGATCACCATAGGTTCTCATCAAATCTTCCTATTAAAACATTTTCAAATTTGGGGGTAATGGTGGAGGGAGGTTCAGAGAAAGAAAAAATAATAAATGTTTCACCTTAAGAATGTACCATTGACATAAAAATCCCACTTCCTTCCCGTTTCTTCATTTAAATATCAGCAACAGGCGGGAGCATGGACTCATGTGTGCGGCCAGCACTCACAAACTGACAGCCACACAGCTGTCTCCTGTCCCTCTGCCTCCCGTAGGAGGTGTAGATTTAATTAATTTATCAGTTGTTTTCCTTTGTTCCAGTTCAAGTTCAATTAGTTGGATTAAATGGCATAATGGATATGAAAAAGCTTTGAAAAGAGTTTAAAGCACGACACACATATAAAGTGTCATCATGAAAACCATGCAAAACACCTGTCTCAATTATAATCACACCGGATGTGCTTGGGGAGGCAGCCGCAGACCTGGGACTGGCAGCCCACCCCTCCAAGCCTGTGTTCCTGGGTTAGGGGACGGGGAGGGGCTGAGCAGCGCGCACCCCTCGGATCACACACAGCTTTCTCCAAGTTCAGGCCCAGCAGCCTCCTTCTCGTTCTGCACCCAGGTCAAGTTGACACCTGTCTTTGGACACTGTTCCCACTGTTTGTGGACAGTGCAAACCCAGTGGCTGGTTTTGTTTTGTCATTAGAAACTGTCTTTCTCAGATACAGCACCATTTACTTGTTTGGTAAAACAAAGCTCAGCAAAGGAGCGGGGTCTTCCAGTCAGGAAAGGAGCTCTCCACTTCGGGAGATGGAAGCAAAGTTGTCCACAGTGGCGGCCTGGGAGGAAGGGGGACTGTGTGTCTTCCCCAAGCGCTGAGCAGCGACTGCCCCTCACACCTGCAATTTGTCCCGAGGGACGACCACGACGCTGCCCAGAAGCCCATCAACTACAACCTGTCCAGGTGCTTACAATGAAGGCGACTGGTGGCGGAAGTGTTCCAAAGGTGCGTGCTGGGCAGGTGTTGGGGCCAGTGCCTTCCTGATCCATCAGGGAGGGGCAGGAAGGGCTGTCTATGTGAGCAGCCTGTGTCCTCAGATGGCCGCTTGCCACACACAGCATGTGTGAGAGGGCGGCTCGTCCCGTACAGGTCAGATGTGCTTGGTTTCATGGAGCAGCCCTTGGGCTCTGTCACCCAGAATGCATTTGCTCAGGAAGTATGAACAGGCCGATGCTCAGGCAGGGTCTCCTGAAGGTGAGCAGAGACAGAGCACCGAGCCATGGCCCTGAGATGGGGAGGAGGTGCATGGGTGAATGGTCAGTGCTAGCCAGCTGTGGGCAGCTGGGTTTACCCATCCATGAACTGGCGAGGATGAGGAAATGGGGACCATGGTGCTGAAAGGCGACCAGGCCAGCTGTGAGCAGTGCTTCCTTGGGTGCCTGAGCCCTATGGAGCCCCCAGCTAGACCGTAGGGCTGTGTCTTCAAGAGGCTGGTGCAGCAGTATCCCGATGTGCCCACAAGACGACAGCTTTGCAAGTTTTCCCCACCCTGCTTAAAGGAGAAAGTGCAAAGTGATCCAGGCCCTCTCCTGGTAAGAATGGGGAGAATCCACTGCCAGGAGAAGCTGACACTAACCAGCAAGGGGGCGAGGAGGTGCTGGGATGGGGTGGGCAGCCTTGGCCCCTCGGCCTGGAGAGCTTCTGGGAAGCCAGCTGCCCACAGCAGGGGCGGGCAGTGCCACCCACGTGCCACCCCCTTCTGCAGCTCGCCTGACTGAGGGGGAAAATGAATCAATTAATAAAAACAAATTACCTTTTACTAAGTTAAATAAAAGCTAATATAAATGAAGTTGCTGTGTGTATGGCAGATTTATGCTAACTATAACCATTCCATTCCAAGATGGGATCGTTTTAATGTGATATTAAAAAAGATCAAATTAAACTTTAATGAATGCGACACTCAGTGTCAGAAACAGCATGCCAGGCCCTCAGCAGCAGCACAGATTCCATGGACGGTGAGGCCACTGCCTGGACGGTGGGCTGCCGGGAGGGCGGGGCTGTGGGGAGGCCCTGGCGCTCCAATGGCCGGCTCCCTGCAGCCTCTGCTGCAGGCCTTGTCCTGGGTTCCATGGGAGGCAGGGGCCCAAGTCACTATGGACACGAGTGTTGGACACTCCCAGGTCCCTAGACTTCCCTGGGCCTGAGGCAGCAGAACACTTGCTACTAAGAAAGGACTTAAAGGTTCCTTCAGAAATGGACAGAAATTAATAACCTGAGCTTCCATCAGCTCCACCAAGACATGTGCTCTCCTCTGGCAGAAGTAACCCAGGGCACAAGGGACACTGAGGCTCTGGCTGTGGATTGTTGTCCTCGTTCCAGAGGTGCCAGGCACGTTTGTCCTGAGGCTGCTCTGAGGCCACAGGGGGCTAGGACCTCGGTTGTCGCCGCGCATGTGCGGAGCACAGTGGGATGATGAAGGCAGCAGCCTTCCTGGGGCAGGGTGGGCTTGGAGGAACCAGTCAGCACCTGGTCAGTTTCTCCAGATCAGAGCGGAACACACTTTAGGGTTCTCAGTGAACCTTGGTAAGGGGTGCAGGTTCTTCTGCTGCAAGGAGGTCCCACTGCAGTCCTGCCACCTTGATCCCTCCTGCCCTTCCAGGCCACCTCCTGAGTGTCCCCGCCCATCTGGCACCAGCCACCCCATTTCCCTTCCGGTCTGGTGGCTATATTCCTATTATCCCAGCCAGAGCAGCAGCTCCCTTGGGCTAAGGATGTCTCTGAGCAGTGGAGGAAGTGGGGGGGGGGTTGGGCCTTTGGGGTCTGGGGCGCCCTGGTGGCGCTCAGTGTGGCAGCTCCATCCTTGACCTGGAGTAGGCAAGGTCAGCACAGCCTCCATGGGACTGTCCAGATGACCCCAGCCAAATGCTAAGCGGGCACCTGAGCCCAGGAAGGACCTGGGCCTCCTGACACGGCCCTCCCAGTGCCAAGCCCATCCTGATGTGGAGCAGCGACAGCTCACTTCACACCTCTCCCACTGCCCGAGGAAGGTGCCAGGATGATCACTTTACAGAGAGCGCAGAGAGGCTCAGGAACCAGCTCAAGGTCACACAGTATCCAGGGTGGCCCTGGGGCTTGAGCCCGGTCATGGATTCTGGATTCTGGGTTTCTGACTGGAGGCTGCATCTCCTCTCTGTGCACAGCACCTGCATGGAGGGTCCTACTGTGACTGGGGGCTTTGCCAGAAGCTGCCCCCAGTCCGGCTCCCTCCAGGTGCTGTCTGTCCCACTTAGTACACTGAAGGCAGAGACCGGTTGGGCAGAACTGGTCTTCACTACTGTGGGCACTGGGCAGCACAGCTCCCACTGGAGGTGCCCAGCAGACATGGGCAGGGGACTGTCGCGACACACTGTCTTGATACTCAGTGGAAAGAAACTGCTGACCACTGCAGGAACAATCATGATTTCTTGAAAGGTTCTAAGGACCCTGGAGGTGGATTCTGCTTGGGGAAAACGCAAGGGCACCCAAGCAGGGGTCAGGTAAGTGGGGCCAGCATATCTCCCACACAGAGCACATGGACCCTACAGGGAGGCAGCCCTGGAGCTGCCCGGCCAGTGTGTACCTCCAGGGAAGGGCAGGAAAGGTCTGCGGGCTGCATGGGGCGGACCCGAGAACAAAGGTAACGAGGCCCCTTGCAGGCTGGAAGGAGGAATGCGTGGCAGCCACTAGGGCCAGAGCAGAGAGCGTGAACGTGGAGCCCTGTCCTAGCACACCAGGCGCTGCCACCTCATATGCTCTCCAGGAACCTGGGGGTGGCAACTCCGGAGTCCTCCCTGGCACTCTGAGGTCAGGAGGGACATTCGTACCCGTGGCCACCTGTGTAGCACTTTCTCTGAAGGCACACACCACACAGGCCCACTTCGAGCCCCAGCAGCCGTGCCCTGGAAGCACACACCTCAGAGATGCAAGATCACGTTCACCACAGGAGACACTCAAGCCTCAGCCCTGCAGCCGGATGCTGAACATGTCCCAAGGCTCAGCAACTGGTGAAGGAGGGACAGCGGTTGCCGCCGCTCCCAGGGGCGACTACCCCAGCTTTTGCCATCATGTTGGGCTAAAGAAGCCAGGCACAAGGAAACCATTTACCTGTAGCTCAGGCAGGCAGAACTAATCGAGACTGGAAGACTGGGTAGTCTCCCTTGGGAGGGAGAGGTGACCACAAGGGGCCTAGGGCTTCCTGGGGCAGACCCTGTGTGTGCTGATCCCGACGCTGGCCACTCTGGGTCTTCAGGCTGAGAAGAGGCCCGAGCACTGTTCACATTTGTGCCTTCTCCAGTGTGTGCCATATCCAATAAACAAGTCCCATGTTATGAGAACAGGACTCGTGGGAGGAGGCTGGACGCCTGTACTCCTGCCAGGTGAGGCGGCCTGGACGAGGGCGGACACTACCAGAGCAGGAGACGCTGCGCGACAGATCAGGTTTCCTAAAATGGCATGGAGCTGAGCAGCAGCCGGGCTCTGAGCTGGGAACGGTGCCCATCTGGCTATTTTTAGTGACTTCCCCGGAGCAAGGCCCTGGTTTGACATTTCATCCCGAGCCGGCGCTGCGCCCTGTGTCATTACAATCAGTCCAGCCTCTCCCACGGTCTGATATTTTGCTTTAAAATAGCTCAGCTGCTGAGCTTTCTGCCAGTGAACTTGTAAATCATTTTCTGTGGCGCTGTGACCCAGGGATGCAGGTCTGATGATGCAGTCAGACCTGGGGCAGGGACAAGTGCAGGTGCTGCCATCAGACTGCCCCCAACACGTGAGCCCTCCGGGTCTCTCAGCCTCAGTTTACAGGTCTGTGAAAGGGAAGGCCGCACAGCTCCTGGTTATGACTCTAAGAGATGAACACAGAGCTCTTCGCATGGTGTCGGACAGAGGCCATGAATGGATGTGCTGGCCCAGGACTCTGCATGCAGATCGAGGACGCTAGCAGTGGAGAGGGAGGGGACACCCATGGGCCCTCCTAGGGTGGGGGCGTACTGCCCCTGCTTCACTGCAGCCCTGGGGTGTGCCACCCACAGCAGCTGCTTGGGATTGAGATGCAGCCTCTGTCTCACCCCTGGGACCACAGCACGGCAGTGCAACGGGCAAACATGGTGTCAGGGACAGAGCAGAGCTATGGGCCAGAGAGTCTGTGTGTAACCTGGGGCAGCTGGTGAGCAGCACTGAAGCCTAGGAGACCGTGGAGGATGAGCCTGGCTGGGGACAGCAAGGGGAAGGCTGGACGGTAGATACCAGCAAGAACAAAAAAAAGCCAGATGCAGTTATGCAGCTGTCCTGGTAACTGCATAATCGTCTGCTTTCCCAGGTACCGCTCAGAGAGAGGCAGCGCCCAGCCTGAAGCCCTGGGTGCTGGGTGCAGATCCTGGTCCCAGGAATCTTATACATCCGTTCCTGGAGTTCTTCTGCAGAGCAACCTGGCTTGTTTCCATCTTTACAAAGGACAGAGGGAGGGAGCCCGGCTCCTGACCATGGTCACAGCCTTAAGCGGAGAGACGCAGCCTCCTGCACCACGCTGCTGTCAGCCCACAGCTGTGGACAACAGTGTCCCCTGTGCTCTGGCATCATCACACGGGGTGAATACAAGGTGATCTACCACAACCAGGTGCCCAAATGGCAGCGGACAGCAGGCAGTGGGCAGGACCTGCACAGCCCCCAGCAACTCTGGGATTCTAAAGCTTTTCTACTGTTTGGCAAATGTGAAAGTGAAATTGGTCCACATTAAATACATTTTTAAAATCCAGTTCCCTTTTCTCTCAACCCAACATAGCATGAATACGTGCTCTGTGCCAAACACTTTGGCAGAAGCACGGGGGCCATGGGGGTCCCATTGCAGGCGTAGGGCCCGGCCAGGCCCGCTGGCCCCAAAGCTGTGCGATGGCCCAGGTGGACCTGTTCTTGCCTCCTCTGCTGCTGACCTTCGGCACTCCTGGAGACACCGCATTTCCATCACCTACCCACTCCTGACCACAGTTCAGGAGCTGCTCACAAGACAGTGAATATTTGAGCCAAAATCCCATCTGCATTTCCCGAGGCAAAATAAATCTATGGCTCTCAACTCAGCTCCGCCGTGGAGGGTAGCGTCCATATATCACCTGCCACCTTTGGGCCCAGGTAGTACTTAGCTTCAGTGAAGACGTGGCTGTTCAATTAATGCTGCAGTCCTTTCACAGACCAGCGATGGGAGTGAGTAGGGGGGTGAGCAATGACTTGAAGGCCAGGCCCTGAAGCCAGGGATGAGGAGGGATGGACAGGCGGGAGGGGTGGCCCAACTGCACAGCCCATTAAAGACACAAATGGCCACAGGCAGCAGCCATCAGATGCTTGTGAGCTGTTTTCAAAGAAAAGAAAGTGGGCTTGGTTTCAGCACCCAGACTGCCTAGGGGACAGGGGGTGTGGGCGCACGGGGAGAGCTGCGTGTGTCGCCATCCGGGCCACGGGACTCCCAGCCAGGCTCCCCCGGGATGGCAGCACCACCAAGGTCAGTGTCTCCTTCCTGGGTGCTGTGGGTGACACAGGACACTCCTGAACAGCACTGGAACCTCCACGGTCACTGAGTCGTGGAGGTGCTGATGGCTTCGGAAGGGAGTCATGCCACACCTAGTGGCATCACAGCCTCTGGCTTCGTCCAGGTCATCAGAACCAGGAGGTCCTGGGGCAGAGTCAGAGTCCAGCTCCAAGGGGGCAGGGCCCAGGGCAGGCAGAGCGGCTGCGCCCTCCTGTGTGGCTGCCCTACAGACTCACGAGGAGGTGTGGCATGCGGACTGGGGCTCTTGGGTTCCTGAGGTTGCTGACTTTGTTGATGGTGTGGCTTCCACTGTGGGCTCTGGAAGGGGAGGCCCATGTCCTTTAAAAATAGAAATAAAGAAAAACTTGCCATTCTGCACTTACTAGTAAAAATAATTCAGATTTTGATGGACAGGGCTTATAATCTACCAAAAGAAACCGCCCAACAAAGAAAATAACCTCAATCTACCAGGCTCCCATCTCCAGGAACACCGAGGGGTCCTCTGTCAGGAATCTAAACTCCACAGAAGAGCTTCTGGGAGGAAGAAGAGGTGCATTTGCTCCTGCGGCCTAGGAGCTCAGGTCCCCAGCAGCCTGCCTGCCTGGGTCACCGTTAGCCCTAAATTACACGGCCAGCATCTCCGGAATCGCCATTCCAGTCTATCTGGTTAATCTTCAGAACGATCCTGGAAAGTTTTTAAGTGATGGCTCACGGAGTGACTTCCTCCCTTCTCCCGACCCAGCTCTCCAATGACCCACTTTCGGTCTCCTCTGCACCAGCCCTTGGAGAACTGGGTCACCACATGCGTGGAGCTTTGGTGATGGAAGTTTTAATAGACACAGCCGTTCGGGTTCCCAGTGTTCCAGGCCTTGCACAGGATGAAGTGTAATGAGAACTGGAAATGGGCAACTCAGAGGGGGCTACACTTAGTGGAGATGACCAGGCCTCATTGTCCCCGACCCTGGAGGACTTGTGAGCCTGGCCACAAGAACTCTTGGGGTGACCTCTCTGGGGCACCGGTCGGAACACACACACCCCACTTCCAGCTTCCTAGCGCAGGACAGGAGCCTCCTCCTGACTTATCCCTTTGATCCTCATTAAGAGCCAGCAGCTTGGCCTACTCCCAGGGATCACAATGGGCTTGGTTTGCAGCAGGAAGAAAGGGGAATAAACCAATGAGATGAAGGGGGTTCTGGCTCCCTGTGAAATTTCAGAACCCGGCAGGCGAGTGTTACAGTGCTCAGGGGCAGGTGGAGAGAAGGTTTCCTCGGTAGGCATCTTATCAGGGAGGGAGGGAGGGATTTTCCAGACATTTATTCCACAGGATATCTATGAAAAAGTGAATTTTATAATTTATCATATCAGCGTCCTCAGGGCAGAGAATCAGTGTTGAGGATCAGGGAGCAGCAGGGCGACTCTGCTCCTGATGGAGACACCCGGGGCTCTCTTGAGCGTCTGCAGATACGCGCCAGCCACTAAAAATCTCTTGGGCCTTTGTTTCTCCACCTGTGAAACAGCCACAAACTTGTCTCATCATAAACATATCTTATGATTTGTGAGCATGTTTCTAAGAAACTACAGATTGTCTTAAATGAAGGCTACAAAGTACAGGGTGCTGGTCAAAGTGGAGGTGAGCCCCTCTGGGATCTTCCTGGTGCCAGGAAGGGTGCATTTCTCAGCCCAGTGTCTACTGTAAACGCTTCTGCTGTGGCCAAAGGTTTTCTAAATGAATTTTCTGTTTTGGAGAAATACATGGGAGATAACAAACAACAGATTTAGAGAAACTTGGGAGGCGCTAAAGAAAATGTAAGACGTCTTCTGGGACCCAAGTGTCAGCTTCTAGGTGCTGGTGCTGTGTGAATCTGCACTGTTCCCCAGTGGAGGTGGTGACAGTCTGGAGACCAGATCTTCCTGCCCCATTTGTGCCTTTAGCTTCATTCCCCGAGGGTCCATTTCCCTTGAAATAACTTAGGACACACCCTGTCACCACTGTCCCCACTCATGCAATCCCCCAAGCAACCCCACTGTGGCTGTTCTAATAGCAACGAGAACCATCCGGTCCTGAGTCAGGCACCAGCTCCTGGTCCTCTGGGGGCCACTCAGTGGGCAGAGACAGTGGCAGAAACGTCATATGGAGAATGCATTTCCTTCACAGGAAGCTGCCAGGATGCGATGATAAGTGTGTCCATCTATGTCTCCGAGCCTCCACAACCCCCTGTGCCCAGACACTGCCCCTCACTCCTGTGACAGGAGTCACTCACAGGTGTTAAATCACAACCCTGATGAAAAATCACAACTCCCTGTCCCAGCACACACCCAGCACACACCCAGTGTGTGGTCCCTCCGGTGTTTTTCCCAGGGTGTCACTCAAAAGGCACGCCTGGAGGATGAGACGCTAGTGTGTTTCAAATACTAAATTTCTGGGTTGAAGATCTTTCTGATCAGATTTTCAAACAACTTTAAATGAATAACACTCCACCGAAAAACACAGGCAAAGCTACACAGGCTTCAACAGGAAAATTTCAAGTGCTGAATATAAATGCAGCTGATATTTACAACGATTTCCAAATGATGTTAACCCAGCCATTAGCAACGTTTACAATAGAATCTAACGAGAACCTTTACCATATGGAAAATCCCGCCCCCTTCCCTCTTCTTTTCCCCACTAAATGTGGCAGCCAGCGAGAGGCACCAGCTGCCGCCGAAGGGGCTGCACCTCTGCGTCTAGTTCAGCAGTCCAGGTGATGCTTGGCTGCCTGGCCCTGCCCACTGGGCTCTGCATGTCCAGTCCATCCTCCCCAACCCACCACCTCTCGCCGGCCCCAGCCTTCAGGCTCCCCAGGCGTGGCCCCTTTGGCCTTCAGGCTCCCCAGGCGTGGCCCTGGCACAGAGGTCTCCCACGCCTCCTCCGCCCCTTCCTTCCCTTCCTCAAGCTACTTTTCTGTGTAGGCAGGAGTTTCTTAGCCCCGCTCCGCCTTTCAGGCTCATCTTCCCTGTGTCCCACCTGGATTCCTTCTCCCCAGGGCCTTGCTGAATCCTCAAAGCCCGAGTCTCCTTCTAGCTTGGACACCGTTGGCAGCGTGGTGATGTCTTACACCACTGTTGACGGGGTGGGAGGCAGCCCCTCCAGGGAGGCACAGTTGTGCAATAAAAGCTGGGCTTCTGAGAGCTAGGAAAGGCTTGCGGGCCCTACTTAGACACCAACAAGCCTGGTCTGTTAGCACCCTGTGTCCCTGGTCTTTCCCTAGGGTGCAGCAAACCACTGCCTGCAGGGGGATGGATTGAGCGGTCCACCCACCCCTCTTCCAGGGATGATCCCTAGAACCCAGGCAGGAGACCCCAGGAGCCGGAGCCTGCCAGGGAATCCCCCATAGTACCTGGTGCTGGTGCTGCTGGCCAGTACATGGTGGTAGTGCCCAGGGTTATTGACAAAGAAGTCAGGGCTGCAAAGGAGGTGGGGTCCGGCTCTCCCTGCTTCTCTGAGCTGTGTGCTAACCAAGATGGGAGCCCTCCTTGCCTTCTGGGCATTAGGTAGTAACTCAGTCTCACCTTGGGGCAGCCCCATGTGTGCTGGGGTTTCAGTGGCAGCCAAGGGCAGATGGACAGACCTGCCTCAGAGGAAGCAGTGCTGGTCAGCACAGGCCACAGCTCCATTCTCTCTGCACCACAAAACTCATCCTGGCTGGCCTATGGCTGGTGTTGAAGCACCTCTACTCCGTGCTACAAGCACCCCTGCCACTTCCTCTTCAGGGATCCCAGAACCTGGGGCCCAAGCTGTGGCCTTGTCCATGATCCCACTGAGGCCATTCTGCACTCAGGGAAGTGGGCCTTCCTATATAGTCACTCACCATGGTCACTAGCTTGGTACTGGCCAGCAGAGGGCCCAACAGCACTGTCTCCTGTGGCTCAGCCTCTAACATGACGAGATGCCTTCTCCAGAGTCTGTCCCCAACACTATGATTCCCAGAGCAGGGGACATGGGCAGCCTGGTATCTCCAGGATCCATGACTCTTCCGTCCAGTCTCAAAGGATGCAGCGCTGATAAGGCGTTTGCTATGGTATCAGTCAGCTGACTGACCAAATAAATACATTTTTATTGACACACTGAGGCTGGTCATATCCCTACAAGGGGAGAGAGCACGTGCTCAAGTGCATGGCAGTGTGTACACAGAATAGAGTGCACAACATGTGCTCAGCAAGCTTTTTCCCCACAGTGGAATAGTGTGTGTGCTAAGTGATCCTGTTTATATTTTCTAAATGAGCCTGTCAGTGTAGAACAGGGTTAGATTTACAGGGAAGCTGTAACTGGTCCCAAGAAACGGAATACACTCTCCAGGGCCTTAACCTACCATCCACGTCTGACCTGAGTGGGGACGGCTGTCACAGTGAGGAAGTGAGTGGCGGGACGCATTTCTCGTTAGGGCAGCCTTGGTTTTCCTCCTGCCCTGTCTCTGTCTAAGACCCCCAGCACTGATGTTTCTGTCTCCTTGGGCTCCTCTTTGGCTGGAACGGCCTCTAGGGTTTGAGGAGTCATCTGGGATTCAGTAGAACACGCCATTTCCACCTGTGCTATCATCTGTTCCTCTTAGCGTGAATTCAGGGCTCAGACCCTGAGCAGCAGTCCTGCTGGACACTTGCGCTGGACCCTCCGCTGCTGGGCGTGGCTGTGGGTGCCAGGCCCTGACCCCGGGCTCCCTCACCTAATACCCTTCCTCTCCATTCAGATTCTTGGCTTCAAATGAGGACTAAAAATAAACCAAATCTACTTACAGAATAGATGTTGAGTGAGCCAATTTAACACCACATTATCTGAAGATAGTTATTATCATCAAGATGGCTCGATGCTGTTCTACAATCTCCTAATTAGATGTGGTACCAAAAGCTATTCTGGCTTGTAGAAAAATTACCTTTAGAGAAAATGTGTGTATTTGTAAGCGTCGCTGCGTGCGTGTGTCTGTATTTATTTTTAGTTGTTGCATCTGACTCAAGGAATACGTTTGGCCAAAAAATGCACAGAACACGTTGCCAACTCAGCTGGCAAAGCAAAACACTCCAACCTCTCAAATGGGCTTATTTTTCTAAAGCTGTGTCGTAGGGAAACTGGCAGGGTTGGGGGTCTTGAGTGGAATAAGTTTAGTCCTTCAGTGATCGTCACACCCACAGCCCTAGAAGCTGCACCTCCCTGATTTTTCACCCAAAGTTTTCTGAGTATTGAGAAGCCCCCTGGCCCATACGGAGCAGGGCTCTTGTGCGATACATTTCAATCCTAACTGTGCCTTCTTCTCCCTTTTCTCTGGTTCCACCCAGACCAGAAGCAGGAGAGCCCTCAGCTCAGACCCCCTAGGATCGCAGCACCTAGATCTGTCTTATGGCTGAGCTCTTTTCTCTCCTCAACTCACGTTTATGTTATTCACGGCAGAACTATATGAACCTAGTAGGTGCTGTATGAATATTCATTGAATTAATTCCCTTACCCAATTCAACCAAACTCAAAAGAGTTAGTAAAATGGAGGCTTTATCTTTTTTTAAGGGAGAAAGGAAAAAAAGTATGGATCCTACATAATATATTCAGAAGCTTGTTCTTTCAAATTTTTTACCATATAAACCCCAGAAAGCCAGCTGCAACCGACCACCATGGGTATAATGCGGGAACTCAAGAAATGCATGTGACCAAGCTTTTTAAACATTTATATCGCATTCATAATGCCCCAAGTTGAAGGCTGGGCGATTACTGTAATCGGATTTTAATAAGGACAGAGAATTGTCTAGAGTTATGTTTCCTGGTTGCTCCACAAGTGAAAACAAGAGGCCGAGCTTTGCTCTCTCCAAATGTGCGAGTTTCTCAACCCGTAATTTTGGAAAAGACTCATTTCTATCACAGTGCGTTGTGCCCTGTCTACTCCCCTCTATAATCTAAGTCAATATTTAGCGCTAACAATAAAGTCGCTTGATTTGTGCCGTTATTCCCATTCAGAATTCTTGTGGGGAGTAAATGGTTATGAAATCGTACAGAGTGTGAGATTACTTTATGATATTTTAATTGCATTTGTCTAATTCTAACTCCACATTTTGATGTCATCTCCAGATTTCCAACGCACTGTGCAGACTTCTGCGCATCTTAATTGTGTTCTCAACCTCGCAGTAGAATTTTCCACGGTTACTATTAGAGAAGAGTCAACACAGGCTGGGAGCTGCAGGTAGGCGTTGGTGTCTGCGGAGTGATCAATAAGCCCAAGTGCTGCCTGAACACACCAGACCGTTAACGGCTCCGGTGCGAATGACTGTTCTTGCTCATTATTCCCCGTTTTTTCCATTGGCACGTGTTAAGCACGTGTGGTTTGCCAGGCATGATACCAACTATGTGATCCAGAATGCAACAAAAACAGCCCCTGTGGCCCTATGGCCCTGCTCCCCTGGAGCAGGTCCCTCTAAGTAGGTGCTGACAAGGACGTGGGCTTTGTGGCCCCTGCACGGCATCCGGGCCACACACACAGCCCGAAGCCAAATGTCAGACTCCTTCACCGCTGCACTGGGCACAGAAAGCAAGGACAGAAGGACAGTCTCCCTCAGAGCTGCATCTTCCCCTGCTCTGTACCGCATCTCTCCTGACTGGACCCCTAGGGCTGCGGGAAGGTAGCGCTGCATCCTGGAGGAGCAGGGACAGAGCAGATGCAGTGAACTTTGGGAGTCACAGGGAAGCGACCGGTGACCGTCGAGTGGCAGAGCATCCGTCCCGGGGTCAGTGACTCTGCCCCACCTCCTACCCTCATCTGTGCTGCATTCTCTGTGGCTGCTGCCTGGCTGGGAACCCGAACACCCTGCCCTGGACTGGATCCCCGGGAATGAAGCAGGTAGTGAATTTAAAGTAATTTACACTTGAAAAACCGCTTTGAGTGCTAGATTGTAAAGAGTGAAACGGGGCAGGTGCCATGTACCCAGAGTGGGTACTTGCCTGACTCCTGGGGTGCGGGGGCGCCTCTGTTATCTTAGCCTTGTTCCCCTTAATCCAGACACTTCTCTGTCATGCCCTGGGGAGGAGGAAGCCAAGAAAGGGAGTGCGTGTCTCTGGCTGACTCTGCTGAGATCAAGGCGGTTGTCACCAGCCGGAGATCCTGGGGAAGAGCTGGCCTAATTGTGTTCTGATACCAATTAAGCCATTAGTCAGATTGAAACCTGACAGGAACACCGTGGCTGCCGAATTCAGAGCCAGCCTGGCTCATGGCTGCAGCCGGGGCTGAGGACCCGCTGCGCACCCCAGGCAGCCTGGCCTGCTAGGCCTTGGAGGGAGCAGCCGCCTGTGTACGAGGTTGGAAGCCACACACTTCCGGCACTGCCGCCTCAGGCAGTTTCCTAGTTACTCTGGGTCTCAGTTTCCCCATTTTCAAAGTGCAGGTAAGAACCACAAACACCAGGTGGGGCTGACACTTCCATGCGCTGGCGAATAGAAGACTCCACACCCAGCAGGCAGTGTCCTGTCTGTCACATTTATGTAACTGACACGGATGCTCCTGAAGGCTTCTGTCACCTGTAGCACAGGCGTCTCGATCACCGCCCTATTAACATCTAGGGCAGGAAGAGGCCGCAAGGTGGAGGGGTGTCCTGGGCGCCGTAGGGTGCTGAACTGCGCCAGGAGGGTCCCCCACCCTCGACTGTGCCAATGTAAATGCCCTGCCCCATCAGTGTTAAAATCACCCCAAGTTGGAACCCCCGAGTTAAGGGAAAAAGGCTGTCACCACAAGTAGCCCAGTGGTCGAAATCTATTTCAGGTCATCTACAAGCCTGTTCCCAAGCATCATTTCTAGAGCACGGGGTCTCTGGAGATGGAGAGAGGGAAAGAATAAAAGGTCTAAAATTTGAGTACCTAACAGGAGCCTGTGGGAGAGGAATGACCGTGCCAAGCCAGCCTTGTGCAGACACAAACAGAATGCCAGGGCCAGCCTCAGTGTGTGTCCAGCCCAGAGCTGTCCCCTTGTCCACCCAGGGACACTGCAGGGAGCCCCGAGCCCAGGCTCTGGAACTTGCCCGCCCTCTGAGACAGATGCAAAGAGTGAGGTCCCTGCGCGCAGGACAGAGGCCCCAGGACTGAGGCCAGTGCACGAGCATGGGCACTGCAGCCCAGGGATGTCAGGCAGGGGTGACGTGCATCCCCCAGAAAGCCACGGGCAAGGCGGGTTGACCCGCTCACGTCCCACCGCTGCCTTCCAGGGTGAGCACAGACGGTGCGAAGGAAAGCCAACGCTCAGGTGACATTCAAAGGAAACCATGTCCATTCTGTCTACAGACATGCGTGACGCATTAATGCCGCTGAGTAAATGGTGAGAACTGGGCCAGTTCACGCAGGGTGTGTCTTGTACACCTTGGATATTCTGAAGCTAGAATTCAAAGTCAATCATGACCTATGTCCTGATGACATATGACCTTTGACATATGGCCTATGACCTTTCATAAGACTTAGGGGGAACCATGGTAAGTGACCCTCCTCAATATCTGGGACACCAAATGCTGAGCTCAGGGTTGCTTCTTTAAAGGAAATTTACCAAGATTGCTTGATTTTTCTTTACCTTTATGATATTTTTCTACTTTCTTTGTTGCTTTTTGAGAGAAAGACCCTTACATTTGCCTTTAAGCCTGCATCTTAGAGTGTCTGGTGTCAGACACCGACTGGTACCAGCCCGATGTCCCTCTTCCACTCAGAACCCAGAATGGACCCTCCCAGCCCTGCCTCTGCCAAGCTTCTTTTCTCCTCTGCAGCACCTCGCCCTGACTATGTGTCCTCTTTCCAGAGGTCAGGGGTTCACCAGGGGCATGGGTAGTCCTGCCTCATGCGAGATAACACCACGCTGGGTGCTTCCTGTCCCATATCAATGTCTCCCTGGGAGACCTGGTCATGAAGCTGAACGCTTGTCTGCTTTTCACACTTTCCTGGGCTCTCCCCAGCAACCCAGCCAAGCCCCTGGAACAACAGTCATTTAGGCCAAACCAGCTTTCAAGGAGTGCAATGCTCTCAGTGAGTTTACGTTGTTATTCTGTTTTATGAAATCAAATGGCCCAAACAACCTCGTGGGATTGTCCCTCTGCTTTCTCTAGAAACAAAGAAAATAGCACCATCAAGTATTCAGCGTTTTCGGAGCAGGCGACGCAGTATGCATCATTCTTAGGGAGTAAGCTCGCTTGGGAAAGAGAAATTCCTGCCAGGAACACAAGACAGACAGAAGGTTTGCTCCAACTTCAGCATGTCTGCAGGGATTTTCACTGGTCCTACTCCCCTTCAGCCTCCCTACAGCAGGAAGCCTTCTGGTAAGGCTCGCCCACCGTGCTGGGGAAGGCCACCGGGCAGGCAGGCCGTGGGGTTCCTTCCTTACTGCATTTCTGCTCTTCATTTTACTTTGGTTCACTGAGCCCACACTTAATGACACCAGGTGGCTACGTCTGCATAAGCAACGTCTATGAAAGCCCCAAAGGGCCTGACTCAGTTTTTCTTTTAGACAGTAACGCGGTCACATTTACACACAACCTCAGAGAGTGACACCTCAGCTGGCTACAAGATGCTCAGCAGCAAAGGGGACACTTCTCAGCCACACAAACTGAGGAGCCCTGCAAAGTCCGCTGTCATGGAGCTGACGAGAAGCTTTAGCCATGTGTCTCTAACATGGTTTAAACCCAAAACATCTCCAAACCCATTGCTGTAACCCAAAAGAAGCCCCTGAGATGAAGCAAGCCCCAGACAACCCTGGGAAAGCAGACAAAAGAACCCCAGAAAGCATAAGGATTTAGACATAACGGGGTCTGCATTATCGTCAAGGAAAAAGACAAACCAGCCCACCAGGTTGTTAAGATATGAGAAATTCCATACAGGGAGAGCAGGTTTTGAAGTTAAAATTGAAATTCTGTGCTCTCCCTCACTCGGGCCTTGTGGATTCAGGCTGGAGTGGAGTTTAATCGTTTTCTGTGCTGGTTTCTCCAGTTAGTCCACACCAATTACTTTTTTCTTCTGGTTCACTGCTTAAGTATCTCATCCTCCTCCTTCTTCACTGGCACAAGTTTGATCAGAAAAGATCAGGTAATGCCATCACGAGCTTGGGAAACGTGACCCATGCCCTCGCACATCGACCAAGCACAGTGCCCCAGAGGTGCTTCCTGGGGTTCTCTTACTTTATATGGGGTCTTCACTCGGGCCTCTTCAGGGCAGCAGAGGGGACAGAGCACATGTTCTCAAAGGTGCAATAGGTACATACAAGGACGCATATGTCGGTTTTAGCAGGAGAACGACTTACCTAGAAAGAAGAGAAGGAAAAGTGTTATTAGTTGAGTCTAGCGACCTGCGCCATTTGGTGCCCTGGTGTATGACAGTGACCCTGGCAGGTATAGTGACAGGTCTAATGGCTGGTGTTCAGATTCCCTCTTTTCATCTCCACAGCATACCATGCTTTCCAGAATGTGCCCCTGTGCGTAGCCTGTGAATCTCTGGACAGCTCTGATGGCCACAGTGCGTTGGTCGTGGAGATACACACGCATGAAGGTACTGAGATTCCTCGAGGCCGGAAGAGCTGGTCCAACACTACTGTGTCTCCTAACCCCTGAGCCAGGGCTCCTGCAGCAGTCACAGCTCAGAAAACTGTCCCTAGTAGATGCTCACTGGCCTGACAGGTAGCCAGGAAAATACCGAGAGCTTTCAGCATTTTCTAATCGGGCCCCAGCTCCCTTTGTCTCCCCGGCTCCAGGGCGCCCCTTTCCATCGGTTCTGACCCACTCTACTGGGCAGAAACGACACACCAGTGCACGATCTGTGCTCTGCCTCGAGCCTCAAGGAACCATCGGTGCTGAGTGTAAGAAGCCGAGGAATCAGGTAGGAGCAGTAGTGAGTGGACAGCAGGTTTCCTCCCCAGCCCATCTCTACTGTGGCTCACGGCAGAAGCAGACATGGCCCACGCATGGCTCTAAAAGACACAATTCTGGTCCTAACCACACAGGACCTTGCGAATTGCTAGCTATGTGTAGGAAGAGAAGCCCCACTCCCCACTCTGCATGGTGTCATTAGTGCCACTTGTGGTAGGGGCAGGGTGGCTCTGTCCCAAGAAGGATGCTTAGCTCACCACTGCCAAGGGAGTTCAGTACCCAGGGTCTTTAAAAGTTAGGACTCTGTGTTTCCTGCTCCTGGCCAGGAGAGGACTTGTGGGTGCCAAAGTGTGTCCCCGCAGGGCTCATGTCCCCTGAGCACCCTCCTCCCAGGCTGGCTTGCAATTCCACACCCAGAGGCTGCAGAAGTATGTGACAGGTCCAGGTTTTAAGAAACAGGATTTATGAAGATTAAATATTAGCATTTAATCTTCATCTGCACCTAATGCTACAGAGACACAGTCAGACACTCACACTGTTCACCACAACAGCGTGGTGTGGTACATGGTGACTGAGCTATAGGTCTTGGGAGGAAGGACAGCAAACTTCAAAACACAGAGTTGCTTTCCGACTATGTTCCCGCCTCAGCATGCATGGGGTTACAGTCCATCTGAGGCGGCTTCGCCTTGGCCTGAGCGGACCCAGGGTGGAAGCGTCCTGTTTGCCTTTCTCTCCACCTTCACGATGCAGAATTTTAATGAGCAAGTACTGTGGGCTCTGCTCCCAAACACGCATTTTAATTCATTCTGCAATTCCAAATGCAAGTGTGAGTAATGAATTTATAATTTGTAATTATTGGGCCGGAGCCCTCCTTGTGCACATCCCTTTTTTATTACCTCTGTATATCCTATTAAAAATTTAATTTCCATTTCCGAGCACGGCTTATAATATTTTCATTATGTGACAAACACAACAGTAATGTAAACGAATTACCAACACTCATGCCTATGCCCAGGCCTTGAGAGGCCCCAGCTAGCAGGGTCACTTCCTCCTCTTCCTCCCAGAGGATGCCCTGCAGCTCCCGAAGGGGAAGTGACCATCCTCACACTGATGCTGTTGTCCTAGCAACAAGAGCCATCAGATGTTAATAATAATAGTTCAAATGGCCCCGTCGAGGACCCTTCTGTGTGCCCTGTGCTGAGGCTTCCCAACCTTCTCCACCGCCCACGGGGCAGACGGCAGGCACCCTGTGCAATCTGGACCTGATCAGATGAAGTCTGGAAGAGCCGAGAGACCAGGATCAATAAGGGCATCTGGCTTAGCGCCTGGATAAATTCAGGGCAGACCCTGACTGGGGCTCCACTACTGTCCTCAAAACCTCACGTAAAACCACTGATCGCAGGGGCAGTGGGGACAGTGAGATGAGCTCAGGAGATGAGCCTTGGGGTCCCGCCCACATGGGCCCTGTGCCAGCCTGTGGGATGGAGCGGCCACGAGTCTGCAGGATGAAGCTCCGGTCCTCACGGGGCCACCTTTCTGCTGCTGTCCTAGGGACATGGCCTTCAGTACCGGTTACTTAGGAGGTGGTGCAGAAAGGACAGCTGCCAATGAACACCGTTTCTAAAGCACAAAGCAGGCTGTTTCTGAGGAAGAAGCACCAGCCACCATTCCTGGATGCTGAAGGAGCACTGGGCAGACGTCCAACCACTGCCCACTTCATTTCCTACTTGACCAGAGCAGTGAAGGTGCTATAAGCCTTCTAGATAGGGGACCTGGGGCTTGGGGGTGAGGGCACTTGGCAGAACAAGGAGTGGGCTTGGCCAAAGCCTGGGTCCACCCAGGCCCTGTGATTCTCGCTCTGAGGAGGAAGAGGGGCAGAGCTATCCTTCTCGACCCACGCAGCCAAATGTGCTATGTCACCACGAGCCTCCGGCCATACTGCCTGGGACTCTGCTCCTAAAAGTCCTAGCTTTGGTTACTCTACCCCCTTCCTGCTCAAGGTCATGGTGCATGGGTTCTCACTACTTTCAGAGTCGGCTGGTTGGAGTCGGGAACCTGGGGATTTGCCTCCAAGCCTCCTCCTCTTGCATATGCCAGCCTGGAACAGATCCCAAGGAACAGATCCTCAGTGAGCTCTGCCTGCTCTGGGGGGGCCTCCTGCATTGTCGGAGACCCGCCCACAGGTACAGTGACAGCTAGGGAGGTTCGGTGGTGGGGGGGGAACACTCCTGCGAGTTTATCTTCAGGTTCAGTATGTTCATGCCAAGAGTGAATTTTTAAAAATTCAGCAGTTATTGGACGCAATTCTTGTCCAAGATGCAACTAGAAGCTGGAGCCACATTGCGGTCTGAGTCTGTGAACCACTATTTATTAAAATATTGATGCACTGGCAGGGTAGGAAGGACTGAGTGTGGATTTGTTTTGACCTAAACAGGAAAGTTCAAACATCCTCTTTCGATTCCGTATAAATCCACCGACCCCAGCAACATGCTCTTCTCGGGCCTTTGTTTTCCGTGTCACTCAGCCAATCTGTCCTCCACGACTTGAGGCTCGCTCTTGTTGTTACTTCTTAAATTTCCAAATGCATTATTATCATTTTAATTACACATATTTTGGACTACAGTGGGAAAATTCGATACATGCACACAGTGTGTAATGGTTATGTCAGTGGCGTTAGCATTTCTATCTCAGCAATATTGAAATATTTTTGATTAACATATAATAGTTGTGCATATTTACGGGGCCACACGTCTTCCAGCAGCCTTTGGTTTATCCTGCAGTTCCTGGATCAAGTCCCAAAATATAATGCAGAGAAGTGGAGCTAAATGGGTAAATAAAACTCTAAGAGCACCAATGTAGGAAAGCGAGGAGGAAGAATGGCACTGTAAATGCACAGAAGAGGAGGAGAAAGTACAAACACCGCCGTTGGACCAAGTCCAGCCACACCAGGAATACGATGGAGCAGGAGCAAGGCAAGGTAAGGAGAAAAGAGAAGAGGAACCCAAACCCCAGAGTCCCTGTGCACAGAGTGGCAGGAGGTGGGGGAGGGGGACAGGGACGGTGCGCTGCGCTGCGGGGTCGCGGCAGGAGGCCCGGCGCCACCTGCAGTGACCCGGGCTGCACAGCGCGCTGAGAGCGGAAGGAGAACGCGGAGACGCCGCACACTGCGGGATCTGGGGTCTGCACCAGGACCCCAGCCGCAGAGCACCAACCGTCCCTCCGCCGGCAAAAGGCAAAGCTGAATTCAGAGTTCACCCACAAGAAGGGGCTACTGGGGTCCAGCAAATCCCACCAGCGACGGGGGGCCCGGGGCCTGTGGGGCCAGTCGGGGGACCAGCGAGGGCCGAGAACACGCCATCAGTGAGGAGCGTGACTTGCGTCCTGAGGCGAGGCCCGGTCACAGGATGTGCGTGGGTCCAGGCTGCGGATCGGACCCTTCAGCGGGGATCCTGAGCAGGGATCCGCGGGGGGATGTGCGGGTGCTGAGCTGGGTGCAGCGCTGAGGGGTGCAGCGCACAGGCCTCTGCACTTGCATTGGAAATGCGTGAGAAGCGAAAGGGAGGGGTGCTGGGCAGAGGTAGACAGGGGTTCGGAGCACAGGGAGGCGCGAGCAGTGGAATTTACAGGGTGAGTCCGTGGGTGCTCGCGGTTTAGTCACTGCGCCCTGCCCTGCCCTGCCCTGCCCTGTTCCATTCTGTTCTTTCTCCTCTCTTCTCTTTTTCTTTCTCCCTCCCTGCCTCCTTCCCTTCCTTCCACTCTTTCTTTCTTTGTGGAACTGGGGATGGAATCCAGGGCCTTCACACTGAGCTACAGTCTCAGCCCCTCCCCACTTCTCTGAAATTTTGAGACCAGCTCTTGCTAAGTCGCCCAGGTTGGTCTCCAGCTGAGCTTGTGATCCTCTTCCCTCAGCACCCCCAGCACAGGGGTTGTGGGGTGTGTCAGTCACCACGCCCAGCCTCCCTTGTCCTGAGTGCGCCCCTCCCCTGCCTGCTGGCACAGCAGCTGTCCCTTTACCACCTGCAGCTCATTGGGGAGGCCGGAGGGGGGCTCTCTCTGGATGAGGAGGGGTCTCCACAGTCAGCATCCTGGATTCCCTCCCAGGCTCCACCCAGCACTTCTCATTGTGTGTTGTAATTAGCAAGAGTTTTGTTCCTGTCCTCCCCAGTGCGTGCGCTGGGCGCAGGGCTTTGTTTCCTGCTCACAGCTCTGGTTCCACAGCCCACTAGATGCATGACACTTGACAGCGGGTCTGAAATGGAACAGGCAGGTACCATTGTCCTGTGTCTCAGCCCCTGCCCCCAAATGAAAGCTGTATGTCCCCACAGAGTCACAGGGTCATGGGTTAGAACTGCCTGAGCCCCTGCCCTGGGCCTCCTCCCTGACTGAGCGTCCCCACTCCTTGAACTTGGTCTCCCCCAACCTCAGTTTCCCCGGTGCTGGCACCTGACATGCAGCCCAAGGGTCCAGAAATGTGGGACGGGCGGGGGGATGCTGCCCACCTGCTCATGGCCAATTATATTACACACACAGAAGGGGTACAGCACCCAACAATCCCCAGCCTAGCAGGCTCCACCTTCTAGGGGGAAATGACAGCAAAAGGAATGAAGAATCCGCAAACCGGGAGCGAAAGCCAGTTTTCGGTAAGTTCCTTTCTTTCCTGTGCTTTGTTATCCCAAATTGATGCCTTTGACTAGATGTCTCTTAGAAAAAGTCTTAACTGCCATGTAATAAAATCTATTAGAGAATAATTCAAGTTCTCCCACATATAGATTTTTGTAGATACAGAATGCTTTAGAAGAATTATTCTCTCGCACATGTTTTATTAAAAAGCCTGGTGCTAAACATCGCTCTTCTTAAAGCAAAATTACTACCTACAAGGAAATAGCTGTTTTTGAAAGAAAGAAAGGGAAAAGGCCCTTCCAATTGAACCCCTCTGTATTTCATTATGAGTTGTTTGTTAAGTGTTCAAAGGATAATGGATAACAATGCATTTGTTAAATGACAAAACTTCAAATACAAAGACTCGTTTATGGGTTCCTTTCACAGCAGCATATGATTTTCTAAATCTATTCAAGGTTTATAGATTTTAGTGATTTGCACACAGCGTGTGAGCGCAGAGGTGGAGATTTTGTTTTATCAAGTCCAGAAAAAACAAGGAAGATGAAGCAGCATTTTACACAAAACTTCTCTAAACTTTGAGGATGAACAGAAGAGGCAGTTTCTGAAGGAGCCTGAACCCGCGATGTGACCTCCAGGATCGGGGTCTGCGCTTTGGCGTGAATGGGGATCCCATCCGGGCTCTGCTCCCTGCGCACTCTTCTCACTCAAGGGCCCCAGAATCACTGCTGAGCAGTGAACCGATATCAAATGGCCATTTTCTCCCTGCTCTCTGCTTCTCTGGGCAATTTAGCAGGTGAGTTGTCCCTGCAACTAAACCTGGAGTCTCTTGTCCCTGATGTTTTTAGAACTTCTCTACGGGGAGATGTGGAGGACACTGGGGCACACAGGCAGGTTCCCAGAGGGGACCTTCTGCCCCTGAGTCATGGGCACGGCCATCGTCCTCCCAGGCCTGTGCAGGAGACACAGAGGGAAGACTGCAGACCACGCCTGCTCTCCGGAGTGGGGTCCTGCTCAGGGGTGGATGGGAAGGTCGCCCCAGTTCGGAGGCCTGTGTCATAAATCCTCGGGAACCTGGCAAGGAGCCGGCCTGCCTGGGCACTAGGGGAGAGCAGTGGACATGGCGCTGGAGAGGCGGGGAAAGAAGAGCAGACCCGGCCCTGCTTCCGAGCTTCTCACCCGGTTCCATGGAAGGCGTGGGGACCTGCGCTTGGCACAGTGCACCTGTCCCTGCATGCGCTGTCTGTCTGCTTGGGCAGGAGGAGGGACAGAGCGGTATTCGGGGTCTCAGCCACGAAGCAGTCCCTACGCCAGCCCATCTCAGTTTCCAGCTTGTTTCCTGAAAACTGCATTTCGTGGTGCAACAGAGGCAATGACTACAGAGGGGAAGGCTGCCCTACGCGATAAAAAAATTCAGAGAACTGAAAGGTTACTCGTGGGCATTGCCTGGGAGGGGAAGACAGATCCATAAACCAAGTGGGGCATAGCTGGCTGCATGGCTCGTGGGCTCTAGAAAGGCTCACATTGAGCGACGGCTGCTGGGCTGGGGTGCGGGGCTTAAATTCAGTTTCTCCTGGAGAAAGGTCAAGGGATAAAAATCCATTTTTGGCTCATTTCCAGGAATGTTTCAGACCTAAAGTTAAAGGAGTTTGAATGGTAGAGCCAAGTCTCAGGGTAAATGTGCAGACTCCACCCACTGCTGTGGCTCCTCCCTCTTCTTCCTTGTGCCCAGATCCCAAGCTCCAGTTAAGCATCCAAGGCTGACGAGCACCAGTGCCGAAATGCATCTGTCAGAACCCTGCCCCACCCACGCGGGCTCAGGCTCTGCCCTGGCATCATGGGTCAGGGCTGCCCCACCATGAACCTCTTCTGTTCCTCTGCCTCTTTCTGGAAAGCAAACTGCACCTCCCTTGGGGAATCCAGCTTTCGCTTCTTTGTCGTGGTTTGTGGCAGAAATGTCAGTAACATCAGCCTTCCTGCATGCCGCTTGCCGTGTGGTCACCAATACCTATATCGCTGTGTTCACATAATGATTCAAGGCCCAGAAAGGCAAAAGGAACGTTCAGCCAATGTTTGCCGAATGACTTATAGGAACGAGGAAAGGAGATCCCCACCTCTGCTCCTCAGTGGCCTTAGGACAAGTTCCCGACTGTGGTCCCAGGGAGGACCCGGTCACAGGGTCCCAGGACACCCTGGACACAGCTCCTCACCTTGCTCTCATTTCCCTACACACTGAGTGCTGTGCGGTCCAACACAGCAGCTGGGCCAGGTGCCGCCCAGTCGCCGACTCACTGTGAATCTGTCTGGGGCCCCCGACTTGCTGCGCTCAGCAGAAAAATGTCTCTTTAGTATTTTATGGCAATCGCTGGGGAAGCCATCTTGCTTTGGTATATTGGATTAAATAAAATACATGATTATAATTAATTTCACCTGTGCCTTCTTATGTTTTTAAATGTGGCTCCTGGAACATTTTCAAGTCCATGGCTAATCACATCTGTCCAGTGGACTCAGCTTCTTGGTCTGGGATGTGCCTTCCCTCTGGGGCCCTCGCCCAGGTAGCTCACCACCCCGGGCAGCTCACCCCAGAACTTGCACAACTGCCCCAGCTCGCCACCCAGGCTCACCATGGCTTCCCCAGAGAGCTCTTCCCCGGCCTTGGCTGTGCAATTTAAAGTTGTCCTTGTCCAAGTTGTCTACTGTGTTTGCTAACGCTTATTATTTTGGTTTTATGCGTGGCTCCTGCTTTCTGATGTCATCAATGTAGGACACAGAAGTCCACCCGACCCCTCCCTGCCCAGACTCCAAACCCCATATACACAAGCACCCCATCTGGGTCCTGTGCCATGACACTGCCAGTGCCAGTGGTGCCCAGCACACAGCCAGCCGCCATACATCTGAAAGTCATCACTGGGGAGAAAAGCTCACAAAAAAACACACCAACAATCTCCTCAGCCCAGCTGCGTTAACAACACAATCACTGCCCCAGGATGGACAGCAGTGTATTGCTGAGACAGAATTCCTGACACACAGAACTATAAGGGAGAGAGGTTCTACTTGGCTCAGAGTTTCAGAGGCTCCAGTCCATGATTAGCTGGCCCCAAGGCAGAGCATCATGGTGGAGGGGCCTGGCGAAAAGGGCTGCTCACTTCATGGCAGCCAGGAATCAGCAAGAGCAGGGTGAGAGCCCAAGAGAAAGGGGCCAAGGACCAGATAGTGTCCCCAAGCTCACGTCCCCATGGCCCACATCTAGAGGTGTGTTTTAGTAATCACCCAGACTCTCTACAAGTCCATCAAGATTAACTGTCACTGCGAGTATCATCAAGAACATCACTACCACCAAACAAGCACGCAAGACCCAGTGAGGTCCAAAGCAACAGCAAAGAGGGACTTGTCTTAGAGGTCTGCCTTCTTTCTTCTTCAGCACCACGTCACAGCATCTGAACATGTTTGGGCTTCCACACACTATAGAAATCCATGTGACACATAGGTGCACATGTCATTCTGTGTCTTGTGCTTTCATTTGTCTCCTGCTGTTTGGCAGCTCTCACTTGAGCTCATCAGCATGCCAAGTCCCGCACACCTGCTCAGAAGCCTGGTACAGGGGGCCTAGGGTAAACGGGTGCTGCTGCCCACTGGGGCATGTAGGGGACAAACATCAGAGCCAGTTCACAGTCACGAGGAACCCAGGAAGGGCTGACCGTGCTGAGCCAAGCTGCGTCGGTCCAACTCAGCACACAGGAAACTGCTGAAAACCCATTTGCTACCTCTGAACTGCTACATTAGATGCACACATGGGTGACTAGAAACCCAGTGTAAAGAGAACCAAGTCTCTGCTATAACCTAGTGTGGATGGTCCGGTGAGTCCCTGACTCATGAACGAGATCCATTCCGGGAGACTTCGTAAGCTGGATTTGTTCCTAGTCTGACAAAGTGATTCTTGCACAGTACACCTGTGAATCTTACACAGTGTTCATAAGTCAGGGACTTGCTGGACCATGTGCCATATGTTGCCTGCAATGAAGTTACTAATAAAATGATGTTACCCTTCTGTAATGCTTCACCCTCAAGGATGAGAGGAGACATTGGCAAACCATTATCCAGCACAGGTAAGGGATTCAGATGAGTCATACACTGAGCATGACCCCTCCAATCATGACCATGTTGGAGACATCCTCCTTCTGCTCTGGGGACTGATGCTCACTGGGTCTCCCCAGGGCTGGCCAGCCGCTGGCTGGCTTCACCTGGAGTTCCCTACATGGGAGCAACTAGACCTGAACGAAAAATACCACGTGGTTCCCACTGCCAGTTCTTGCCTGTACCAAAGTTGAGACCTCAAGGGGAGGTCACTCAGCTCTCCACTTGGCTCCTTGTATATGAGTGACAGCTGGAAACTATCTGGGACCAGTCCCATGCCTCCAAGAAGCAGGTAATCCTGAGCACCTCTGCTGCATCTCAGGGCAGCTGCACAGGAGGGAAGGCCTCAGCCCTGCTCTGTCTGTAATGCAAAGCGCTATGAGTGAGTGATTTTATTTACTTACTTTTAAAGTTCACCTATATGCTTAGAAAAATATTGTATCCCATTACTTCACACTTCACCTGTGTTACTTCACCTGTGTTACACACTCACTGATATCCCTGAGACACGGCTGATGACTTCCCAGGTCTTTGGTGGCTTCTGAGTATCAACTTTCCCCTTGAGTCACAGCCCATTTTGCTTTCCCATGTACCCTTCCATCCCTGTAGCTCGCCCTCGGCCCATCGGAGCAGGTCACCCTCAGATTTAGCAGGGAAACCACCCAGGACCTGTGCCACCAGGTTCAGTACTCACATGTGGTTCTTTTCCTCCTGATGGCAGATGCACCGGGGGGACTGCACATCCCTTAACTGAACTGAACTGAACTGAACTGAACTCCCCTAAATGTCCTGTTGCACTCTCCGTAGGCACAATGACACGCATGTCTTCAGGGTGCACCCCTGAAGCACACCCGCTGAAGGGCAGTGACAGAGCAGCCCTGTGAACAGCTGTGCACTGCTGAGACGGTTGATGTGGCCCCCACTGATGTCTCCTTACTCCACAGCCACCCACCTCCCACCGCCACCAGAGGAAACCACTGTGACACCTTCTCAAAATGCCAGCTCTTGCGCTTTCTTCTGAACGTCCCGTGAAGACCGTACGGTGCTCTATCGCACCAGCCTTTCCCCCTCTGTGGGTTCAGGGTTCATCTCCATGGCTGCAGGCTGCACCTCCATACAGCTCCTTTGAGGTGCTTGACAAAATCCCGCACCTTGGAGAGGTGATGTGCATTGGTCACCTGGGCTGGTTCCAGTTTTAGACCTACTGCAAATAACGCTGCTGCCATGTTCTCTTATCCATCTTGCACTTCTCTGGATAAAAACCGGTCAAGGGGTTGGTGAGCCACTGGGCAGATGGAAGTTTGATTTTTCTCTTCTGAAAACAAACTATTCGACTATTGTGACCAAGAATCTGTAACCTAGAACAGCAGCTCCCAAACACGGCTCTCCTCACCATAGCTAGCTGAAGAGATTTGAAAAACGCAGATCCTGGGGTGTTTTTTCAGGTACTTCTCAGGTTATGCCAACACAGATCTGGCTTGGAGACCCCGGGATCGCAACAGGGCAGGTGAAGACTGGGTTCTCGGGGGAGGCAGCACTGGTTACAGGAAGCACCGTGCTGCTGCAGCGCTTTACCTGTAAACCGAGGCTCTCATGTCACCCACTTCCGAGGGTGGCGAAGAAGATGAAATGTGTTAATATGCTCCCAGCGGTGCAGCCAGGAACCGGGTTCATTCCCCATCTGTTATTGTTTCCAGGACCCACAGGTCTGCACAGCAGCCTGGTCCAGGGCCAATTGGACCTCGGCGGACAGTCGTGCTCAGCCGCCTGTGGATGAGCAGGCACAGGTCAAATCTAGATTCCAGTTTCATGCTGCTTTGCTACACAGTAGTCACTTGGTTGACCTGGGTCACCTGGGTCTACCTACACCTGGAGGGAGGGAGGGAATCCCAGCTGTCGCGGCTAGAGACCCACTGGAAAAGGGCAGGTGCACAGGGTGGAAAGCTCTTCCCTCAACACCCTCGAGAGGGGAAATGTCACCAACACCATTCCACCTCACAACTCAGTAAACTGAGGGATGGAGGACAAATTATAACAGCACCAGAACTGACTCTCTCTCTCTTTTTCTCTCTCTCTCTCTTCTCATTCAGAATGCCTACTAGTCAGGCCCCATGACACATTTTTATAGAGTACATACTCCTTGTCCTTTAAAACTTATCCTACAATTTAAAATAAATCAGCCCAGTATAAATCCTACCACAGGTATAATTCACTCCAACAGAAACAATCCTACAGCAATTACCGCAGTGGGACACCTTTCAGCTAGTGCTACTTAGAAGGATCATTTCACAAGGGACCCATGTGGACCCCAAGCCTTTGTTTACAGAGGCCTGGAGCAAATGAGTTAATTTGTAATGTTCTTTGAAAATCGCTCTGCTCCATTACAAGGGTGTGAAACTCCGCTAGAGCTGCTCCTTGCCTCTCAGCGCCCTGCTCTGCACCTCACTTTTGGAGACAGCAGAAGGTGGCAGTGGGAAAAGTGTGATCCCATGCCCTGTGCTGCCCAAGCCTCCTGCTCACAGGAAGTGAGGGTGGCCAGGGTCGTCTGCAGAATTTGAAAGAAACCGCAGCACTAAGGACTGTGAAGTTATCACACCCTCCCCCTGCAGGGCAGGGTCTGCACTACTTCCGCTGGACCCTGGCTGTGAAGTGGAGAAAGCAAGACAGCGACAGCACAGAGACACAGGCGTAGCTCAGCCCCTCCTAGGGAGCAGCTCACTGCAGCTCAGGGGTTCTTAAGGTCCATTTGTAGCTGTAACCACAGAGCTGGGCCATTTCCGTGACCATGGACAGCACTCCACAGCTCCCAATAGCACTTTGGTGACAGAGCAGATTGGCATGCTGACAAGTCCTCACGGGGTGAAAGTGGCAGCTGGGAGGCCCAGATGCTGGGCCTCGATAGATGCTGTGTGAGAGTGGCATTTCGCTGATTTCTGGCTGGAAAATTGAGGGGCTGGTACAAATTAACCCGCAGAAGGCTGCCTTGTCAGCTCGCATTTCACTTCCTTCTGACGTGTCTGTCGCTCCGGGGAGTGGGGAAACAGCACAGAATCGGCAAATCGCTGTGGCTCAGCTGTTTAAGGGGCAAGTTCACCAAAGACTGGACCAGCGAACTCAAGTTCAAGTGTGCAACCCACCACCCAGGGCTGAGCTCCTGTCCGCTCAGAGGATTAAACTCAAGATGCCAGTGGGAGAAACAGAAGCGCCCTATTTGAGACTGAACACATAAACATAAACAAAAGCTGTGCTCAGGACTCACTAACGGCCAGGTGGTGAGCAGCAGGTGGCTCTAAGCCCAGCTTTGCTCCCGCCCCTCCCCGCCCCCTACATGTGGATCCGGTTCCTCCAGCCCAGGAGTAACCTAAGGAAGGCCCCGTCTCTGCTCAGAGGTGACCCACAACACCACAGCCCACTTGTCTTTCTCAGTCGGGAAAGGGTCATCTTTTCAACAAATGCTGCGGGAGTAACAGTGTCCGCGAGCAGAAATGAGTGTGGAAGCGCAGCCCTCACCCCCCGGACTGAAATCAACTCACAGCAGATTGTAGACTCCATGTGGAAAACACAAAGCCGTAAAACTCCCGGGAGGTAACACAGGAGAGGTTCCAGGTAACCTTGAGATTGGCAATAACTTTTAGGATAAAATACCAAAGGCGTGATCTATCAAAGATGAATTGATAAGCAGACTTTCATTAAGATGAAAGAGCTCTTCACGGTGACAGATGCCATCCGTAGAATGAAAAGACAGGTCACAAGGTAGAAAAAAATATTCGCAAAAGACACATTGATAAAGAGTTGTCCAAACAGTACCCTGGAAGCTCTGTAATAAGCAAACAAACAACCTGGGTTAAAAACAAACCAAACTCAGGCCTAAACAGACACTTTGTCAAAGAAGCTATGCCGATGGCACGAGAGCACATGTCACCAAGGACTTGCAGACTGAAGCAACGATGAGATTCCGCTGCCCAGCGATTTGATGTGGAGCAACGGGACCTCGTGTCCCCTGTGGGTGGGAGTGCAAAGTGCTTTGGAGGACAGTTAGCATTTCCTAGAAGAGCAAACATACTCCTGCCACGTGAAGCAGCAACTGTGCTGCTGGAATTGACCTCTGCACAGAACACACCCACGCGAATGTTTGTGGCCGCTTTATTATTCGTAACGCCCAAACATGGAAACGGTAAGGTATCCGTCATTAGGTAAATGGGCAAACTGTGGTACGTCCAGACAAGGAGTATTATCACTGCTTAAAAGAAACACACTATCAAGCCAGGAGAGGCGTGAGAGAAGCCCATCTGAAAGGGCTGTGTGTGTGGGCAGCATGGGACCCCAACTCCACCACATTCAGGAAGAGGCAAAATAATGGAGACCGCAAAAAAGACCAGCGGTCACCAAGCGCCGGGGGCAGAGAGGGGTGAACTGGTGGAGCACAGAGGAATTTTAGAGCAGTGAGGTTGGACATACGCTATTAAACAACAACCGTCCAGACCCACAGAGCATGCGACGCCAAGCATGACCCAGTGGACAGCGTGGGCTTTGGGTGACCCTGTGTCCATGTAAGGTCAACAGAAGTAATAAATGGGCCCCTGGAAGGGGACTGTTAAGAATGGGCAGGGCATTTGTGAATGGGGTGTACAGATAGGAAATTCCTGTACAGGTCCACTCAATTCTGTTATGAATCTAAAATTACTCTAAAAATAAACCGTATTTGCTAGAGAAGCCCTTCTCTGAGATGCAGGCACTTTTCTAACGTGGTCTCTGTGTATACTGCTGGCTGGGTGCTGATACCCTCACTTCAGCCTAGCCCCTCTGTGGCTCCAGGATTAAATCTTAGAAAGCAGGTTCTTAGGTAACACAATACAGTCACCTATTTCTAATAGCAGGCAGAGTCACAAAGATGGTGGTGACAGACATCAACCTTATTAATTACTTCCATTCAGAGCTGAGCACATAGAGGTGGCTTCACCTCACACAGCCTCGACCTGCTACACCATGGCAAAGACGGGATGGAAGCCCAGCAGGCTGATGGCCTTTGTCCTAGGACTGTCATGTCCACATACAAATGTTGCCAGGCACAGGGGGCTCCATCCACATTGTGGGTACCAGTCCATCACCTCCCGAGCCCCAGACCTGACCCAGGGACACGGGGCTGCTTTGCAAATATAAATATGCCTTTTTATCACTATGCAGGTTTCTGGGGTGTGTTTGGCTTGGAGGATATGGGGTGGAGAAAGGAACAAAGCATTCGGTAGGACTGCAGCTGGTCTCGCACTGAGTTTCTCTTCCTGGTATCTTAGGGATGCAGGAGCATCACCATTCTGGGTAGCACACTCCTCACTCCTCCTGCACTGTGGGACAGGCTGCTGCCAGGTTCCCCCACCAATCAGGATGAAGATGACAGCACTGCCGGTCTTGCCTCACAGCAGAGAGGGTGTCTCCAGAGGAGCTGTGTGGAAGAACTCGCTCTGCCTTGACTTTCTTTGGTCAAGGGACTATCAGGAGGAAACTGAAGGTAGAGAGCAAAGCAATTCAGCCACTGTCCCACACGCTCTGGTGGAAGGTCCCTGCTCTTGGCAAGTGCTGAGAGAAATGAGGCCCAGGCCTGGCTATGCAGCTGGCCAGCCTGGCAGATGGGCCGGGGTGCACGGCCAGCGCTGACTCCTCCCGTGGTTGTCTGCGCTGCACTGTCCTCCATCTTGCTTTGGGGAAACAGCCTCCCTGGAGCCCCCAAGAGGCCAGTGAGCCTTAGGCCTGAGCTCACTGAGCTGTGGTCCATCAGATGGTACATGTCAGGAGATCCCCTCTGCCCTGTGGGCACTCCTGCAAGTCTGCATCTCCAGGCCCTAACCCTGTCCCTGGGGAGTGGGCCAGCTCTGGGCTCTGCTGGATCCGTGCATGGACAGGAACACTGTGCGTTCACGAGCAACTTTGGCAAGATGCTTCCTGATGGAATATTCTGGAAGCAAATGGGCTACTGGGTCCACAGCACACTTGAAATGCAGCCAAAGAGGGATGTGCTCGAGAGTGGAGTGACACAAAGTTGGGCAGGTTTCCCTGCCACCCTGTAATTATATTAAAAAAGTAAATTGATACAATTCTCTATCAGGCATCTTCAGAGGCTCATGGCTGCCAGCCGCCTCCTGTGATGAAGCAGGGTTGCTGACTTCAATTCCGAAGGACGGACTCCTTTGCCAAATCATCAAAACAGAGCGTGCCATGTTCATTCACGTCATGGAGCAGGCTGCTGCTGAGAAGGGACAGAATTCTTACTTCTTGGTAGGGAACCGAGCTGCCATGTTAATTTTTTTTAAATTTATTTTTTATTGGTACCAGGGATCGAACTCATAGCATGCTTGCAAGGCAGGTGCTTATGCCGCTGAGCTAAATCCCCAGCCCACATGTTAATTTCTCATACTCCATGCATAGGTGTGTCCCAGCAGTCTTCTTCTCAGCCCCAAAAGAAGCACTGGCAACTGTGTGCTCTGATGTTGTCAAATCTGCTTTGAAGCCAAGTGAGACAGAAACACACTTTGTCCCCTGACACTGCGTTACAGTTATGCACAAGATGGGAGCGTGGGGTGGTGATTACTCCACACTGGGTCAGTGTGAGTTCAAATCCTGGCTGTGCTGCAGGCAAGCAATACTGCAACACTCTGGCTAACTCTAGTGTGGACTGTACCCACGGCTTTCCCCCTCTGTGTTCAGCAGTTCTCTCCTCATGGGTCTGAGGAGCAGATGCCACGATGGGTGATGTCTCCCAGGGTGGCTGTCAGGGAGTGAGCCCTCCGTGCTTCCCCAAGGCAATGCCCATGCTGCTGGGAAGAGCTGTGGACCACACAGGCTCCGGCTCTCAGGCTGTTATCACCTAGTGGTGGTAGAAGAGAGGGCGGAAGCCAGGTCAGGCTGCTAAGCATCCCTGGTGGCAAATTAGCAAGACATGAATGGTCCTAATAAAATGGTCCTAATGAAATGGTCCTAATGAAATGGTAAGCAGGTTGGACAAATCATTGTGCAACTCCTGCCCAGTGTAGGTATCTGAGTGTATAAACCCACAGGAGCAAAGGTGCCTGATAACAATGATTTCCAAAGGCTTTGGGAGGAGGCAGGAATTGAAGTGTGTCTTTAGGAGTTGACAGAATCTTAGGTGTACTACTTGGGTGGTGGACCTTTTGTTCTGAGGGAGAATGAGAGTGGGGGCATCTAGGGTGGGGTCTCTGGAGAGAAGGCCGCCCAGGTGCTCTCAAATCCAGCATGGGCCACACATCCCAGAGGCCAGGGGTGCCTGCCTAGGCTGACCAGCTGGGCGAGGTGTGAGGTAGACTGTTTTCCATGAAGATGTGCCTGCAGCGGGGAAGGAGGAGACACATCTGAGAACAGGGACTACAGAGGAGGGAAAAGGGTCAGCTGAAGGAGCTGTCTGAATGTGGCCAGCCACAAGGCACACAGAGACGGGACACAGATGGGACAGGAGCCCGAACCAAAGATAGAATTTGGATATGAGCTTTTTGATTCCCTGTGTCACGTTAACCCAAACTAATGTGTGTGTGTGTGTGTGTGTGTGTGTGTCGGGGTGGGGGGGGGTATAATCTGGACTTGGCTCAGTTGGACGGTTTTCTGGCAGCCTTAGATGGGATCACCCAGGAAGGTGTCAAGCATCTGGTTCCTGGAGGAACGGGGGAAATGTGGGCTGGTTGGGTGGGGAGGCCTGGTTGTCTCTTCCTCAGCTCAGGTTCTTTCATTCCCTTGGTGAAGTTTCAGTTGGGTGTTAGAGGGCTGGTCCCATGCAATTCAGGCTCAGCTCACAGCATGTTCCCAATGTCCCATTAGCCACAGCATGCCACACAAGCAAGCACAAGCCTTGCAGGAACAGAGTGGCTCTCATGCTCACTGAATACACACAGAGCTGGGATAGCTATTGTGACCATCTCTGTAAGCAGTCGACAGGGAGGTGAGGGCAGAGAGGCAGCCAACTCCTGTGGTTCTGGGCTTTACTAGGTTAGAAAAGGACAGTTTTAGGGGAAAGTCACAGATACAGTCCACACTAGAGTCAGCCAAAGTATTGCAGAGGAAGAGTTTTGTTAGGGTTTTTCCTTTAGGTGTAGCTGGATCCAGGGGCTCAAATTAATCTCCCCATTTAAGAGGAGCTCAAGCTCATGCTCTCTCCCTCCCTCCCTCTCTCTCTCTCAGCTTTGCTCCCACTAGCCATGCTACCCCCCTGGCCCCCATCAGCCCCAGAGGAAAGGAAGCCTGTCTCTGGCAAGCCCACTGTGGCAGGATGACATCTGGACCAACCTGAGGCAGCCCAATGTGCTTGGCTGATTGTTTTCAAGTCCTAGCTCTACTCCCTGACCATCTAAACATGACCAAATCCTGAGTCTTGGGTTCCTCATCTGTAAAGTGGGGATGTTGGGAACATGAAGGACCTCACAGAATGGTCAGCTAAGAAGTACAAACAGCACGGGAGGGGGTCTGGCACATGATATGAGCCAAACCAGTGGGTGCTATGGCTGTTTGTGTCATCTTGCCCACAGCTGTGCCCTTAGCCCATCTCTAAACATCCAGCTGTGGTCCAGGGAAATGGAGCATGCTGACTGGCTGTCAGGGTCACATGACTACACCAGGAATATCCAACCATGGAGGGTGAGGATCAGCTCAAGGAAACCAGGACTTGTTAGCAGAAGACTGCAGGAAGGGAGGACAGGAGGCGACACCAGTCCTGACCACTGGACCCCCTGTGTGAACAGAACCCAGACAGAGCCATAAGAGAGGATAGCCACATTCCCATCCTGGCACCAGAATACATGAACCAGCCGGTCTGAGGCTGAGTGTGTTTGCCAGGAGATTTGTGCCGCTCAAATGGACCAAGTGTTTTTGCACAGATTTCCTTATGAAGAAAAAGGGTGCAGGCTGGGACATAGAAAAATATTTTTAAAATGTTGCTGGGCACACATCTCCGGCCATGTGATAACACCTGGCATTTCTGGGGCCCCACAGAACTGCTCCTGTGTTAAATAGATTTTGGGGACAATGTGGCAGGCACAGGGAGTCTGGGCAATGTGAATGAATAAATGGGGCCCCAAGGAAAGCAGACTCCCAAGACCCTGGCTCTCAACAGAAACCAGGCACAGCCTCCTGAGAAGTGGGCTGTCGGCCCTTTGCATAGGGTCAGGTTGCTACATCTCGAGGGGGCGGAGGGGAAACAGAAGCAAAGTCTTCATGGACGAGAAACAGCCATGGGCAGGTATGGAACTAAAAAAATGTGTCGCATGGGAACATTTTATAAGTAAAAATTTATGAGCATTTTACTATATTTGAAAACCATTTGCCGAAGCAATTTGGTTCCTGGGAAGAAAAATCCCATCATATATTTTGATGTTCTTTTATATACATAGAAATGCACAAACAGCTTGAAGGAGAGACAAACTGTGACTTCTCTTACATCGTTACTGCGTTTTAACCCGCGTCAGTGCACATCACTGAGTTGGCGCTTGTAGCTGCCCATTTGTGCTCCGGCCTTCAGAAAGAAGCAGGCACTCGGGGAGAGGATAGAATTTTTTCTTGTTCAAACCTCATACACCTTCTAATAATAATTTCACTGTATTTATCTGGAACAAATAGCTGAGAACAACATGATGGTAAGTCTGCCCATGTGATGTGTAGGTGACACGAGGCTTGACGGCGGGGGTTACCCTTTGGACACATGCAGAGAAGTGGCCTGGGATAGGTCAGTGACAGTGCACCATGCTATAAAGGTGAGAATTTACTTTCAATGGCCCTTCTTGACTTTAAAGAATTTTCCAGAAGAGTGTAGACCAGGGGCTTGCAGCTTTGACCCTACTGCCCAGCATTTTGAACTAGGGAATTCACGCTTGCTGGGGGCCCGTCTGTGCATTACGGTATGTGGCTTCTACCCCTCAGATTCCAGGGCCACATCATCCCCTGTGCCCCAGATGGGGCAACTGACGTGTCTCTTGGCCTTGCCAAGTGTCGCCAAGAGGACAGAATTACAGTGGAGAAGGACACAGGTAGGGGAAACATGGTTTGTCCCCAAGAGACTTGAGTTCCAGACCCAGGGTAGTCACAGTCTAGCCGCAGGTCCCTGGTTAACTGCTAGCCTGAGTCCGCCTGAGTTAATGCTACTGTGGAAACCAGCTGCCTAGTGCTGAGAATCACACCCAAGAACCAGCAGCACCTGCCCAAAACAGGCAGCAGTATCTTTGTCAGACCCGGTATCTTTGTTGGGTGAATCCACCATGAATCTACAAAGCCCTCTAGATCAGCGTAACAGAGGGCCCAGCAAACTGCAGTGTGGCGGGGACACGGCCGCTGTCACTGCCAACACCACCAGGTGTGGATGCTCAGCCCAAGGTCCTGCCTCTGACCTCACTGTACAGTCGCCAACCAGGTGCCCATCTGCAGCCTGCTTTCCTTTCCATGGCACAGCCCGGATGTCCCCACAGAGTGTCAGGAGACCATGGATCCACGTGCCTACCCCTCAGCCTCCTTCTCCTTTCTCAGCCTGGAAGCTGCTGAGCCACCAAGACTGTCACTGCTGGGCTCCTTGTTCTTAAGAAGAGCAGAGATTAGCGCCTCTACTTACCTTTATTAGTTCCACGTTTGTTTACACGAGCCTCACTTTGCTAAATCAAAGGCACCATGAGAAGCCCTGGATGAAGAGAGGGAAAGCAGCCTTCTCATGGTGCTGTGTCACAGGAATTAGGTTTACCCAGCACCCACGCGGGGACAGCGAAGTGGCCATAAACATACGGGTGCTCAGACATGGGCACCAGGCAGTGCAGGTCAGTGCCTATGAAGGAGGGAAACAAACAAGGCAAACTCCAGCAGGGCCCTAACTCTCTGCCTAGAGAGTTGCCGGCTGCGGTGCAGAAAGGAAGCCCAGGGTTCTCCCTTGGGTGAGCAGATAAGAGTGGAGAGCTGGAGGAGGGGCTATGCAGAGACCATACAGCAAGGTGGGGGGTGGAGAGCGAGAAGGAACACTCCATAGAGGTCTCTCTCCACCTGTTAGCTGAATTCACACTGATAAATTACTCTTGTCGGACAGAACCACCTAAAAGAACCAGAGGGAGCCATTCGCAGAGCTCACACGGGGTTGGGAATGGTTTGTGTTCCCACCATTCACGAGACATGGAGCAGATAACCTGGCAAATCTCTGCCCCTGTAGTGCTCAGACAGACACAGCCCTGGGTGGAGTCTGAAGGTCAAATATCTCCCAAAGGCCCACACAGAAAAGCTTGTGCCACCCCCAGGCAGTGTAGCTGGGAGGCGAGGGAATCACTGAGAAGCAGAGCTCAGTGAGAGGTCAGGACATGTGGGTGGGGCCCCCAAAGGGGACTGCAAGACCCCAGGGGCTTCTTTTTTTTCTTCCTGGGCAGGAGGACTCCCTCCCCATCCTTCTCATCTGCACCCACACTAGGGCCCAAAACAATTTTTTGTCCATCTGATCTTGGATAAGAACCTTCAGAATTGTGAACTCAATCAACCCTTTCTCTTCTAAGTTAATTGCATTAGATATTTTGTTACGGGGATGAAAAGGTGACTAACTGAATCTTAGGCTAAATGCTGTTTCAGTGCTGCCTGATGAAACTGAAGGATGAGACCTCAGTCAGCCTGTCCCTGAGTACCCTAACTGCTTAGAACAAAGGTCAAGAGAATCCACGGGGTACAAAGAGGGCCGCACTCACCAGAGTGACGCCACAGCACCCGCTGCCAATACAAACACGTGGCCCCAGCAAGGAAGCTGCAACCCACCTAAGAGGGAAAAGCCAAAAGCGCGCGGCGAGAGAAGCAGTAAACAAGAACACCGCCAAGTTTTTATAACTCTGTTTCACAAATTCGAGAAAACAAGGAAAGGATGAAAGGCCAAGATGCAAATGACTTCAGATGGAAGTTCCATGGGTGCAACGCGCAGCACCTGGAATGAAAACACACTGAATGTGATGAAGGAAATTTTAGAAGGAAAAAATGAACCTGAGAATATAACAAGACTGTGACATGAAATAAGATATAGTAAGAATAAGATAAAACAAGAACTGTTAAAAAATAGCCAAGATGGCACTCTAAGGGGACAATTCTGAGCAGTCCAACGCAGGTAGACAGAATCCCCAATGGTGGTGGAGAGGACACCAATTAGTGAAAAATAATGAGCATGACATTTTATAGACTTGATGAAAACTATAAATTTGAAGAGCCAGGAAATTCAACAAGCTTTAAACAAATGAACAAGAAGAAAATGAGACCAAGGCAGATTATAGTCAAGGTACTCAGAAGAGTGATAAAGGGGAAATCCTCAAAGCAGCCAGCTGAGGGTGACACTTCACATGAACCACAAAGGGCAAAGGCAAGAAGGACAGCAGACTTCCTGCGGGAAACGGTGCCAACTAGAAGACTGGATAGCTGGAAATTGCAAATACTGCAAGAGGACAAAACCCCCTTCAACCTGGCATTCTGGGCCCAGCAAAAATCTCTCTCAAAAGTAGCAAAATAAAGACTTCCTCATGCACACCTAGTTACTGGTCCCCAGCAGATGGGCTTTAGCAGAAGCTTTCCGGGAGCTCCAGGCAGGAGAGGCAGGCGCTGGGAGGGGACGCCCGCATCTCCACAGTGGGATGGTGAGGTGGGAAAGCCTGCTTTTGGCATTTTTATCTCCATAGAAATGGTAGATGGAACAGTTTATCTCTATTACTGATTTTCCACCTCGCAGTGGTTCCTACTGCCTGCTCTGGGCCTGCAGGTTCTGGTCCTGACTCCTCAGGGCATGGGTGCAATTCGGGTTCAGTTCCCGCCCCAACACAAAACACAGTGTCTAGCATGGGCCAGGCGGCCCATCCGGGCTCTGGTGGTGGAGGTCACACCTGAATCGGCCACACACACATCCTCTTCGGGGAGGCAGCCAGGCTGGGACCTTGTGTCCTTGTCACCTGAAATTAGATCTCATTTACATCCAAACACAGGTCACCCTAACCTGCAGCAGCAAGCCAGGTCCACACCTGTCCACCATGTTCCCAAGCTAGGCACCTCTTGGTAGCCAGCTAGGAGGATAACGCCCTTCCCTGCCGGGGACCGTGCTCGGAGACTGCCCAGGCCATCGGAGTCCATCTGTCCTGGCATCTCCCACAGCTCGCAGAGCGGCTTCCTTCGCCGCTGACCTCTATGCACACCTGCGGCCACTGGCCAGGAGCACTGGTGGCATTCCTTCTTCATTGTCTGGGGCGCCGCTTCTAGGTTCCTGATTTGGAGGTGTATTTTTGTTCTTTGAATGACTGATCCCCGCCAATCTTAGAGGAAGTGTTGTCACTGCCCATATAATTACAGACAGCGTCAGGCTGTCTTACAGTAGCTCCTTTCCATCTCTGGCTGTGTGGGTGTTTCCCTCTAAATGACAGAAGGGGACAGAAGGCGACAGAAGGGAGGTGGGCTCCTTCTAAGGGGAGGGAGCTGTATGACCCCCAAACTCCTCTTGGCCCTGTGTGGACCTTCCCTATGTCCCTGGGCCTCGGGCCTCTCAGGTACATCTCTCATCTGCGTGGTCCTTGAGGACCACACCTCCTGGGCTGCCCCGTCTCATTTTCCTTTCCTCTGCCACACACAGCACAGTGTCACCTGGATGACACCTGTCCTTGGGCCAGCTGCTCCTGACCAGTGTCTCACTCCTCCTGCTAACCAGCAAGTGTGAACACGCACTCCCACTTTCCACTCTCACCCCAAGCACCCAGCTCATGCCCCCAGTGTCAATCACAAAACCGTCTGACATATCTGGCTGCAGCTCCTCAGTACTCACTGAGTGGCACTTGTGGGTATGTCTGGGGTCACGTCCTATCCCTCCCTGCCCTGGGCCCTTGCTCAGGAAGCTGCCCATCTGTGCACTCCTCCCGGACTCACGGTGCAGCCAGCGGGCCCAGGTGTGGAGGCGCAGCAGGCGTCTCCTTCTGCCTCCGTCTCCACCGCACTCCCTGAAGCACCTGTATGTCTTCCCTGGCCGCTGCACACAGCCTCAGCTCCTAAGCTCTGTCCCGCTAGCACAGAGGAGCTGCACCTGCCTGCCCCTGTCACCTCTAGCCGAACTCTGCCTCCCTAGATATCTCAGGTCTTTTGACACCTGGCTTTAGACTCCTGCTTTAAACTCCCCATACAGGAGCAGATACACACTGATTTTGTTTCTAGACTTGGAGCAGTACCCGTGTCACTGGTTCTGACCATGTACCAGCCATCCTGGAGCATTGCTTTGTTTGAGAAAAGCTTCCAGACACAGTAAGTCCGAAGGCCAGTCTCGCCTGTCTAGGGCTGGGTTGTGCAGCTCTCTCGCTACTCCGAGGACTTGAAGCATGGTACTGAGAGGGTCCAAAGCCAGGCAGGTGATGGTGACACTTCCATGCACCACCAGGCTCCTTGAGCTGCTGTTGTTGCCCAGGCCTCAGTTTCCCCAGCCAGAAAAGGAAGTGGCCATGGAACCCCCTCACGACAGCGTTGTAAAGATTCAATTTCCATATGTGGATGTAAATCAACACGCACACGCTGTGTAAATTAGAAGAAACATGCAGCCATGTGTTCAGGACACGCACACACATGCACAGAGGCAGCTGCGTCACCCGCCAGGTCAGGCAGCTGTGCACTGGGACTTCTGTCTCCTCGAGCCCAGCACTCAGGCCCCCAATTCCCTGTGGCTTACTTCAGACCTTTTTCAGGATTAAAATTAACGAAATATTTGTAGAGTAAGAACTCAAAGAAATTCTAATGCAGTGTTGAGATTTGAATCAGTGTGAAATCAAAGGTAGAAATTATGACTGATCCTTAACTCTGATTAATATTCCAACAAAGATGAGCCCTCACATGTCCTCCTTACCCAGAACCAGCCACACACGCGAAATGTCCCTGGAGACTGCTGTCCATCCAACAGCGCTGCTCGAAGGTGGCTGCAGGCAGGTCCCTCGGGGCACCTAGAAGCCATTGGCCTAGAAGCCATTCTCATGGCCAACTCTGGTTTACTGGGAACTCACATCCCGTGCAAAACCATGTCACCGAAGGAAGACTTCTCGCAAGATCAGTGTACAACACACCGCACATTTATCTTGTGAATGGTGTTCATTTGTAGGCTACAATCAAACAGCAATTGCAGAGACAAATACAGATGACCATGAGAGCTGCAGTAAGATTTACTAGGCATGTGAAGCTCACTGTGCGTGTGTGTGCACGTGTGTGCACAGAGAGAGGAAGGAGAGAAGAGAACGAAGAGAAGAGAAGAGAAGAGAAGAGAAGAGAAGAGAAGAGAAGAGAAGGAAGAGAAGGGAAGGGAGGGGACAAGATGGGATGAGAAGAAGAGACACAGTGATAAAGCCGCATAGTTTCGCTAGGGCAGGAAGCAAAGCCTGGCTTGGGCCGTTTAGGGCTCTGCTTAAACACCTGCTCTTCTGAAAGGTCTTTGTGGGATCAGAACTTCCAGCCTGGGCACCTGAATGAGGCTAGAAGGTGCAGAGAGGACTTTTAAATCCCATCCCTGGGGTGACAGTGAGTTTTCTCTACAGATATGAAGTCAACAGATGCACCACTTTTCCTCTGATGCTTTTTATACCACACTCAAAGTAATCAGGAAAAAAACTGCAGCACGCACACACCGCTTGGTTCAGCAAATTCACAGTTGGTGTTTTTATAAACTTCGCTCCTCACGTATAGCACATTATTAATTACATGATGACTGCTATGACTAAAAGGCATTGCAAGTGAAACTGAAGAGAAAGATGCTCTTACTCTACAATGCTGAGGTTTTTTAAATTTTCAGACACTGGAAATAAGTTTTTTTGGGAAGCAGGTTTGTAGGAACCCTTAGTTTACCACCAGACTTTGCAGCTCGCACTTTGATATAATGTTCCAAAGTGTTCAACAATGCTGTAAAAACTCATCCAAGGCAGAAACAACAGAAGGTTGTAGAGCGTTTGCTGCCAGGGTCTGCCACAGCAGGAATTTCTTTAATAGAACATATAAAAATGCCCTTGGCGGTACCAAGAAAGGAAAAAGGGAAAAAAGAAGAAAGAGGATATTTCAAGAGAAGAGAACGCTGGAAATCATAATTAGATTTTAAACAGAGGCTCTGATTGCTAACTTTAAGTCCCAGGGCCTGCTGACGATAAAACACCTTTTCCTCTCCTTGCAGGGTGAAAGGAACCTTCTTAAGAATCTAAAAACTATCTCAGCATCTCTCCAGCCCTGCACCAATCCATGACATTTGCCACCCTGAGGCACTGTTTTCTTCTGTGCCCAGCAACACCTGTAACCATGCCCTGTCCCGTCACCCCGGAGCATCGCACAAGCTGAGGTTTCCCAGCACTCCAGGAAGCGGAGGGGGTCGGGAAACAGCCTGGCTCCTCAGGGTGAACCCAAGGCCGCTGCATCCTGCAGTGCCTTTCACGACAGATCTGCAGAGAAGTGCTGTGGAAACAGAAAAAACCCACCACCCTGTTTGATCTCTGAGGCCACCCCTTACTCCTGACCACACACAGTGGCGTGTGTGCACGCCGGCCATCCTGTGCTGTCTGCTCCAAGCTGCTTGCAGAATCACGTGGACACGGTGGACACTTCCTCCCCATGATATACTTGATTACAAGATCACAGAACTGAGAACTATAAGCAATTTGCTAAATGAGCTGGAAGTTCAAGTCTGCTTACGAGATAGCTGTGGTGCTTATTAGTGCAAATTTGAGCTCCTAAAATGGGTTATTTTTGGAAATAATAACAATGTGCAGGCTGACATAAAACAGTGCTCTTGGGCTCTTCGCAGGAGGGCTTGTGACCTTTCTGGCCACAACCCTCCCTGGGGACAAGGCCAGTTGTGCAGAGCAGGGGCCCTTCCTCGCCCTCAGCTTGTTAGGCTGGTGAGATGGGAGGCTGCCCTACCTGGTTTCCGTGGGGAAGGACACTGAAATCAGCATGGCCACAGCTAAAGCTGAAGGATGTGAGCTCGGAATCAATCGATACTCAACACGCTTCCTCACTGCCTAAGAATTCCCCACATCTTACCGTTATCTATGCTGGGGAAGGTATTTGGATCAATTCCAGCTGTAAGGAAGAAACAGGAAGGTGTGCTATTTTGATCTGCTCACGGATCTACCTTGAGCAATGTCACCTTGCTCGTAGCTTGAACCTGACTACAGAATCACACCTCTGTGATTGCCAGATGCTCAGAATTAGGGCTCCCATCTCTGGAGTCCGGGCTCTTCCTCCCCTCTCCAACCCCAAGAATCAGAATGCCCTACTCCTGCCCCCACCCAGGAAAACAGGGTGATCACATTAGCCATTCCAGAAACCAGACCCTCCATCCCTTCTCCCACGAGGGCCAAGCCTATTGCCAGGCTTGCTACCACAGTGCTGGCAGTGAGCTTACCAACTTCGTATCGTACTTTTTTAATTGAAAGAGCTATGAATAAAAACAGGTTTTACCACATGGCCTAATTTGGGGGTGGGCTAGTTAAGCCTAATTTTTAGCAAAAAGGGAATAGATGATTCATATTTGACTACAAGGAAGACATGTGTGAAATTCTAAGTACTGGAAAAATACAAGCTAGCAGAATTGTTTGTTGAAAAAACTCACTAGCAAATGTTGCAGAGCTAATAGAACAACCGCAATAAAACAAATTAATAATGATGCTTTCCAGGAAGGGACAAAAGTCCAAGCACAAATGAATTCAGAAAAGCCTGAGAGCGAAGCTGTGAAGTAAAGAATTTAACTTTACCCAAAGAGCCTTGGACTTCGCCTTTGGTGCTGGGGAGGCCCCGGAATCCCAGCAGGTCCGAGTGGGTTCTTCCCAGGGACCTTGGGCCAGTGTGATGTTGGGTGGGGAGTCTGGGTCCTATGGTGCCCGCTGGGGCCAGCTGTATGGGCCTTAAATCACACTTGCTTGAAGCACGCCCTCTGCCAGGCTCCTGGGAGTGTCCCTTTTGGCCCCAGCACACTGTCACACTTCCGTGTGAGGGGAGGGTAGCACACCTGGTTTCCGCAGGGAAGCAACCCTCTCCGTGCGGACTCTGTCACGTACACTTACGTCTCTCCTGGCTGATTCCTGTTCTTCCCTATAACAAGCTGTAACCGGGAGTGGAGCAACTTCTTCAAGAAGTGTTTCATGACCCCTTGAACTTGCAGCCAGTGTCAGAGGAAAGATGACCTTAGGGACAACAGCAGACGAGGGCAGGAGGTGCTGGAGGTGACCACAGACTGCGTGCCAAGTCCCCCAAAACTAAGAGAACTGCGAATCAAGAGAGCACACACTTTTGAAACTAACCAGCCAACGTAGAAGCCTGGCGCCCAGCAGCTGCCTTACAAACACTGGTGAAGGGCGAGCAGATGCGTGGGCCATTCTTTATCGGTCTTTACCCACTTAGCTCTGGCTCGACTCGGGTACACGGGTCGTGGTGCTGTGCATCTGTAAGAGAGGGCGCTGTGACCTTAGGCAGGAGCGTCCCCTCTCTGGGGCCAGTTTATTCATCTGAGAAACAGACAGTTGTGACTTTCTCAGAAGCTTTGAGGAGAATTAAATAAGGATCGCAGCAGTTTACTGAGAACCTGAAACACAGCAATGGCAATGCTGAAGTCACCGCTTTAAGGCGGTGGGGGGGATGGGAATAGGAATTTCAAACTTGAATACAAGCTCCCAGCAGCTACTAAGAAACTATGGCTCTACTAATTAACCAAGAGGGCCATACCTGCTAGGAAAGGCTTAATCCTTAGTGCATCAAAAATCATAATGAGAACCGGGTGTGGTGGTGCACACCTGTAATCCCAGTACTCGGGAGGCTGAAGCAGGAGGATCATTGAAGTTCAAGACCGACCTGGGCTACAAAGAAAGTTCAAGGTCAGCCTTAACTGCACAGCAGTGTTGGACAGAGGCTCTCCCAGGTCCTGAGACTCCAGCAGCCAGCTGGACCTGGAGGTCCCAGGGATCAGCCTTGTTAACAGCCCATAACACAACAGACGACTCAGTGCAGCCTCAGAATTACTCCACAGTGGAAGGAGACATGTGTCATTTGCTGTCTTATTACAAGAGCATCTTGCTCCTGTACCTTCTTAGTCGTATCGAGGAAACATTATCTAATAGGACTCTAGAAAAATCAGCTATCTTGGTAAAGATAATCCAGCTGTCTTCACATATTGTCCGACATCTGGGGAGAAGCTTAAAATCATTTGCATCACCCAGTCTGATATTTGGGTGGACAAGAACAGGGCTCTGCCTGGCTCTTTGTAAATATCCTCTAAGCCTTGTGGTTCCGGGGTGGCTGAGGCACAGAGGCAGCTTCAGGCAGGGACAAGTGGACAGTCACGTGTGCGTCTGTGGACAGGACACAGTCCACGCAGCCCATATGTGAGCTGGATTCTGATGAATTCTTGAGATTAAAAACTGTCCATAAGGAAAATTCTTCCAGACGGGATGCTTTCTCAACTCACCACAAAGTCATCTGGAAACTGTTCTGTGGAAAACTCTAGAAAGACAAAATGCGTCCAAGAAAAAGAGTCCTATTTTATACCCTGCAAAGTAACATGCCAGACTTGAGAATCTGTTATTTTGGCTTGTGGTCTGTAACAATCCTCTGATGTCAAATCGAAAGTAACGCTTGCAAGCTGGAGACTTGCTCACAATAAGTGTCAGGGCCAAAATTTGCCAAGGATGGACAGAAACAAAAAGCCAGGAGATAAATATGCAGAATTCAAGCACAGCCTTTTACCTTCACTACTGACAAGCATTGGTGAATAAGCAACTCCCGTCGGACCCGCAGGGCTGTGTGTGAGAAATCAGCACACACATGGTTAGAGAAGGTGCCTACGCCACCCGTTAGGCAGAGCCCACCCTGCCACGGATGATAACTTTTAAGATAATTAAAAGGACAGCTTCATTCCCATAGGTACCTTTGCTTGAAGAGGAGGAAACGTAGGAAAGGTTTAAAACTCCCTTCTTCCACGCACATCTCCAACATCACCCTCATAGCTCCCTGGAAAATTGTTGTGTTTTTAAACATGTAATTCCTGCAGAAATCCTCTTCCTCCTGGATGCTACACAAAACCCCGGGAAACAGCAGAGTTGCTATTTTTATATAAGCAAACGGCAACTCCAGCAAATTCTCGAATGGACTGCTTCTTCACTCTCAGAGGGCCAAAAGATACACACAGGCTCACTGTTCCTTCCAGCGTCCCCATGGCAGGCTCCGGGGACCTTCGGACTTCCCTTTTGGCTAGGAAGGCACAGGCAGCTCAAACTCACGCCCACCGCGCAGGCCCGTGTGCACTCTGCGAGCCTGCTCGGAAAGGAGCCAGGTCCAGTGTTTTCAGACGTTTTTTATTAAACAGGGAGGAAAAAATGGAGGCCCTGAAGGAGCCGTTCTTCTCACTGGGCTCTCAGTCTGGAAGCCAACTTCTTTGTTATCGGTGAAACTGAGTTTGGTGACAGCGCCGAGGCCACGGTGCTTGTCGGTGCCGGCGTGCACACCTGCTCAGGAGGGGACTCGGGCTCCCCAAGCGTGAAGACTGAATCACTTCTCACCCCAGAGGCAGCAGCCGCAGCCACATTAGTTCAGGGCCATTAACAAGGCTGATCTGGGGACCTCCAGGCCTGCTCCAGCCTGGAGTCTCAGGAATCGGGAGAGCCTCTGTGTCCAGTGCTGCCCAGATCAATTAACCTTCCCTCAAACGAGTCACTATGCAGGGACAAGACGCTGTGTGCATGAGGAACAGAGTGTCTCGGCGCATTGCTGGGCTGGGCACGCAGAGGTCACCTCAGATGAGGACTTTCTGCTCTGGGTCCTGACACTGGAGTAGCGACTCTCAAGTGAATGAGAGGGGCCACGGGGACTTCTCATCCCCCACCGCCCGAATCGCTTAGCGCGCCCCGCATGCACTCATTCTATTCAGCCTGGATTCTATTATAGGCCAGGAGGATTCTACCCACAATGGTTACACTGGAAAGGAGCCCACTGGGGTTTTCCATAAAAACATGACCTTCCGGTGCTCACTTAGACTGCTCCTCCATATCTGCTGTAGCAGGGCTCGCACTGTCTTCTACCTAACCCTGGTAAGGGCCCTCTCAGGCCAAGTTCCCAGAAAGTGATACATTCTGAACCAACAGTGTTTGACCTAGTCAGAGACCACCACAAGGGACAGAGGACAAGCAAAGTCCCGGGCCTGACCCTGTTACTCACTGAAAGCATGGTTGGTAGCCGGGCATGGTGGTGCATGCCGTCATCCCAGCCCGTGGGAGGCTGGGACAGAAGGAGCATTGCAGTGGTCAGCCTAGGCCATAAAGTGAGTCCAAGGTCAGCCTGAAATAGGCAGGGAGGCCCGATCTCAAAAACAAACAAACAAACAAACAAACAAACAGCGTAATTTGTGTAGGGACTTTCAAGCTGTTTTTGATAAAACAACAAACAAAATCCCCATGCCCTGTGACTCCTTACTTGGGCCCCCAGATGCCTGATGGATGGGTAACTAGAAGCAGAACAGAGCCTGGCCAGCGTTTTGCATCTGTTTTCTTCATCTTAAAACCTCACGTCAGATCCCTGCTCCCCTCTGCAGACAGGCAGGTTAATCCACTAGGGGCTGTCTGCCTAAAAGTTGGCATTACACGGGCCGATTAGCCCTAATTTACATAACTTATCTCACTCCTTTTCAAGATCGAAGACACCAAATAGGAGAAATACAGGGATATTCTGTTACTGAGGCCCTTGGTCCCCAGTCACTGCCTGACATTAGTAGTGGGGAACCTGTGGCCAGGGGCCGCAGTGGGCTGCTGGTGTCAGTGAAAATTCTGATTAGCCATCACCGACCTAAACCGATAGTCACCTTGGATTCCAGCACAGCCTCTACAAGACGACTGTCCCAAACAGAAATGGTCACCTCAAGCCCAGGCTCTACTTCACCCCCATAAATCCATAAAAGCGGGTCTCACTCTTGCTAATGGCCGGTCCGACTGTTATCAGAGCTCCTCAAGCCACGGGCCCCTCCTACTTTCCTTCCCGACTCTGCCTAAATTAATCAGCCCGACCCTCTCACTGAGGAACCCTGACATGCCTTTCCTGGAGTCCAGAACCTACTTGGGCAGGTTGAAGCCCCATCCCCTCCTGGGCCTTGCTTGGCAATAGTTACATGAGAAGAAAAATCCCTAATCTCGCTAATCCTAAACTGCCTTGGTCAGAAGCTCGGGGCCGGGGCTGGCACTGGAAAGGAAGTGCTTGCTGAGGGTCCTGAGCTGCGATGCAGTCACCAGGTGCATCATCAAACCCTTCCCACCGCACTCCCGAGGGGCCTCCATGCTCAGACGACCACGCTCAACTAGGCTTCCTCCGGATGCTTGTTGCTGGCCCCCCTGGTCCTCTGGCCTCCTGGAGCACCCTCTCGTGGCTCATGGCTCCTCCAGGCTGGCCTCACCGGGCCCATGCAGCTCTTCTTCTGTGGTTCTGTACTGTGACCGTGTCCTGAGTCCTCACTCACCTCTCTGCCCTTGTACTCACTCTTACTGACTGATGGGGACGCATGGGGAGGCTGCTATGACACGTGCTCCGGCAGACCAGGGGTTCCAAGTGTGCGGGGCGGCTGGCTGCGAGCCCGGGGCACACAGGGCACACGTACAGAGCTGACCCTGGGCTGAACTTGGCCCTTGGTGTTCGGAGTTGACCTCCCTGGAAGAGGTCCTGTGGCTACTGCGTGGGTGGGAGCTGTCTCCCCACCCCTGGGGATTCTATCTCTCCTGATTTTCTCCCTTTGAGCCTCCTGCAGGGACCGGATGCTGAGTGTCCTCCTCCCCACCCCTCTGCACACTCTACCGGACAATCTGGAGCCTCATCAAGCCCTGGAAGTATTTCTGGCAGAAGGCATCTGCCTCCCCTGGGCTTGTGAACAAGGCAGCCAGAGGCAGGGGAAGATGGAACCACTGTCCCCACGGGGAGGCCCGGAAGCTAGGGCAGGGGCAGAAGAAGCAGATGGAGCATGAGGTCTGCAGGGAGCAGGTGCAGGCCTGCCAGTGGATGTGGGCAGAAGGACGTACTTCAGAGTGATTTTGTGAGCTTCAGAACATGTAAGCAGTGACAGATTCAGAGATGTGAGGCCCTGTGATTTACTGGAAGGGTAAGAATGCATTTTAATCAGATTATGGACTGTTGACGTGTAAACAGCAGCATCTTTGGAGACCCACAGCCGCTGCACCCACGAGTCTTTCCCCAGGGAAGAGGAAAGGCCTTCAGAAGGACGGTGGGGGAATGAAAGAAACGCAGGCGGGACATTCTAATCCACAGCCACAGCCAAGGAGGAAGGTACAAACACCCTTCTTAGCACGCCTTTCATCTGCCAGCTCTGCTGCCCCGCAGGACTCCAGCCCTGGGTTAATTTCAGATTTACTCATGAATCCGGCTAAGATCCATCCCCGACAGCTCCCCTGTCACAAAGCCTCACTGCTGCTCGCTGATTCTGAGCGCAGGCTCGCGCCATGCTGATCCTAAGTGGGGAGGATTCTAAGTGGCAATCCCTTGGTCAACTCAATTTTAATGGGCATCTTAATTTTTCATGGACTTGGCCACTGGGTCGCCGCTGACTCTGTAGCCTGGGGAGCTCATGCCACTTTCCAGCGCTTTGGACAGCAAAGTGCTGAATAATCCCTGTCATCACCGGCTCTCGGAGTGGAAAGCAAGCCTGAGCTTGTTCAATAAGATTCCCCGGCGAACATCAGGTGTCTCCAGCAGGGATGATTCCAGGTCAGCGCACAGGTTAAGTGAACAACCTCACCAATGCGGAAATAACACAGGAGGAGGTGACACTGACGCCTGAGAGTAGCGGTCTAGGAAAGAAATAACCAAGCCCCTCCCCACGCCTTCCCTCCCTGGTCCAGGCCCCTCAGCACTGCGAAGGCTTATGCACCTGGCTGGACAGGGCCATCTGCCCAGTCCGCAGCCTTTGCGAAGCCTCTCGAAAGGCTCCTGCTCCCAGACTCGCCTTGTCTTTCTAGACAGCCGGTCACTTTTAGTTTCCCACAAAGACACTCCACAGGGCTCCTTCCTGTTGCCAGGTGTCCGGCTTTGATGCTCGGTGTGTTACTGCTCAGGGAATGGTGGAGCTCACTAGCCCCGCCTGGCTGACAGTGGGGAGGTGGGGGCCCCTGTGGCTCTGCTTTCCTGAGACCCCTTTTAATTGTGGGGAAAGCGGAGGTGACTGCACACCTGGCTGTCCTCCTCGCCGCTGCCCCTGAAACTCTAGACTGAAGGGTTTTGCTTTTTCTGTATTTGCTCCCAGACTGCCAATATTCCCTCAAAGTAATTTAGAATCATTGCAATGCTGGGAGACAGGGTAGAGGGACACATCCACCTTTCAGAGTTCAAATTTAGGTAAGTGTGTCTAGCAGTGTGGCCAGGCTTTGGGCCTCTGGAGAGTCTCAGGGCGAGTGTCTCCAGACACAGCAGTGCTGGGATCAGAGCAGGATATTGTGACCAGGTGATTCCAGGTGGTGGGGTCCACCCTGGCAGGCACTGGGGGTGCTGCTGCAGGCATGAGCTGGCAAGGAGGGCAGGAAGCACCGAGGTGTCATTCATGACACCTGCTTTTTATTGAACCAGAGGGTCTCGCCAATGACCCTAGTGACCCCGGCCCCCGGGGCATGCTGCCACACTGCCACCAAGTTCTACACTCACCATCCCCATTCTCACAGTGAGCCCTGTCTGTAGCAGGGCCACACAGCTCTGCTGCTCCCATGGAGCTGCAGTACACCTGCTGAAAGCATTCCCTCCAGTGCTGCCTGGTCAACTGAGGGAACCTCCACTCACACCTGAGTGGGCGGCTTGGCACTGCAGTCCCAGCAGATCTCTTCCCAGCTCAGAACACTGGCCCCAAACAGGACCCCTGACCAGCCAAAGAGAAGCCCCAGACCTGGGAGTGGGAAGCTGCCACAGACACAGATAATGCAAGAACACAGAGGCTGGTCAGACTCGCTGGGCTCTAGGATGAAAAGAAGTAGGCACAGCTGGGACCCTGATGTAGGGTGGACCACAGAAGCAGGAGGTCAGTGTCAGATGTGGGTCAGAGAGCGAAGGATTTGGTGGGGCCAGTAGCTCTACTAACCCTGCCAAAGTTACCCTCAGGGCTGCCACCTCTACCCTCTCATAACTACCACCCTCATCATAACTGCCGCCATCATCATCCTCACTGCTCCATTGTGGCCAAGCTATTACCACTATCATCAGTATCACCACCATCACTATCATCACCATAATTTACCATCCCTGTCACCACCACCACCACCACCATCATCACCACCACCACCACCACTATCATCACCACCACCACCACCACCACCACCACCACCACCACCACCACCACCATCATCACCACCACCACCACCACCACCACCACCACCACCACCACCACCATCATCACCACCGTGATCACCACCACCACCACCACTCTCATCACAATCACCATCACCATTACCACCATGATCACCACCTTGATCACCATCATCAGTATCACCATCACCACCATCATCAACATCATCAGCATCACCATGATCACTGTTGCCACTGTGGCCACTGGCACAGTCACCCCACCACCACCATCCAGTTACACAAATCCAACTGTTGCCAACACTGCTGTATCACTGTTACTGCCACAGTCACCCTCATTGTCCCCACCATCACTGCCATTATCATCTGACATCACAGCCATCACAAAATTCTCGCTGCTCCATGCACGGAATTTCCCCAGGTGGCTCTGTATCCTGCTCAGTCACCAGCTTTCTCTACCTGAGTCCACTCTGCAGTTACTTGAAGGCGGGTGAAACAAGCCACACTCGCTCCACACTTGCTCTGCTGTGCAGGGAGGCTGGCTGGGGATGCTGTGCCTGCCTGCGCAGGTGAGCGGAGGCGCAGACTACAACAGCCACGCAGCACGTGGCACCAGCAATGCTCTCTCCAGAAGAGCCGTGTGGTCATGGCAACACTGAGGCTGGTCCCCGGACTCCATGTAGGTACTCACTGTCTTCACGGTCTGCTCTGCTTTGGGTGGCTGCTACAAACACCGGTTGGCTCTCTTTTAAGGAAAATTCACACACCAAATGAACTCTGGTACAAAGCACCTCTTACCAGTCAGTAATTTTCTGACAAATTAGAACACTGGTTTTTCATCGTGTAGCAGGCTTCCACTCACAGCGCCTCTGTGCACCCACACTGCTCACCCCTGTGTGTTAACTTGCGCACCCCCAGCAAGTCTTCCTGTTATGCCAGGAGCAGTCTCTGCATTTATACAACAACAGTGTCTTCACCTGAGTGTCTGTAATCACACTAACGACACATCCACCATGCAGGCCACACTTGCTGCTCCAAAGACAAGAGAGAAACACCCTCACAGTACTCTCTGGAGCTTCCTTACCCACCATCCTGGGTCTTTTAATCCAAGAGCCCTGGCAGGGTCCATTTCGCTCATGGCCATCTTCGGCAGTCCAGGGATCATTTATTTACATCACAGTAGCTTTTAAAATATAATACAGCTCATCACCGTTCTTAGCCCCAGCAGTTCTGGCCACGGGGGGAGGTCACTCTGTGATGTAGGGCCCAGGCTGTGTGTCAGATGATACTGAGCAGTAGAGAGGCCAGTAGCACTGTCCCCCAGACTGGGACAGCTGGAAGTGTTCCTAGGACTTGCCAAATGCCCCCAGGGGGAAAAATCAACCCTGGTTGGGAAATGCCAACTTACAGTAAAATCTTCAATTCTTAAATAATTTAATGTTGTTACAGCAGCTAAGCTATGATGTCACCTACCATGTTATAATACACTGTACTTAGGAGTAGAGAGACCCAGCTGTACCCAAAGGGTAGAGATGGTGAGCTCAGCACATAGCCTGGGCAGCAGGCTCCTGAGAGTTTTGTTGGAACAGTGATATTTAAGAGTTATCTGCCTTCCCTCCCCTCTTCCCTCCTATCCATCTATCCATCCATCCATCCATCCATCCAATCACTTATCTGCCTGCCATCCATCCATCCATGCACTGATGTTCACCACGGCATACCCAAGGGCCCGTAGTGCAGGTGGGACGCACAGACCACATATAGGCTCCTTGAGGATTTCATAGTCATGCATTGTTCTCACAAGAGCAGCATGACCACAAGAGGCAGTTTTGGAAATGCTGGTGAACTTTTTGGTCACTGCAGTGTCTGGGGTGCCATCCGCATCATTTGGGGACAAGCTAGGGAAGCCAGGGCATCCAGAACGGTGTCAAGAGCCCTCTCCTCGCCTGCCAGGGCGCTTCATGGGGCCTTCTGGCTAGTCTGAAAGTTTAGAAATTATTCCAGAATTTGATTTTGTTTTAGACATAAGCTTTGCCCACTTTTTGCAGCAACTATTAAAATCTCACCCTGAAAATTACCAAATTGTTCTGTGTAAGCACTTTTCTGCTTGGTCTTCTTTACATTTTAGCTTGCTAAATGTTAACTTCTTCCAAAGCACCTGCCGTGGAGATGGACCGGTCAGGGACCTCGACTGTGTGGGTAGACAGATCAATGTGTGGGAAAAATTTCCTAGAGCTTTTTGGGGTGATGAAGATGTTTTAAAGTTAGATGGTGGTGACAGCTCTGAAACAGTATACTAAAAACCAGAGAACAGCGTTAAAAGGGTGAATTCATAGTATATAAATTATATCTCAATAAAGCTGTTGTATTTTCATTTAAATGGCTCTCGACTGCCCTCCCAACGAGGTCCAGGCCTCCTACTGTCTTCGCAAAGCCCTGATGATGTGGGCTTTGCCCACCTCAGCCCCCTGAGCTACCACCCTTAGTCAGTGAAGGACCCCATGCGGAGGCCTTGCTCACTCATGGTCAAGGACAGACTCCGGGGACCTTGCTCAGCTTCCAGAGCCCACCTCAGGCCTCCGACCCTGGAGCGGCCCCTCCCCTCCGTTGGTGCCTGTCCACCAAGCTCCTGCTCTGCCGCCTGGGCTGAGCCTGCAGAGTCTACCTGGGTACCTGTCCCAGCCGGAATTGGGTGCCCATTCTAAGGATGGCAGGTCCCTGTCACACTGCTCCCCCAGGGTCGTAGCTGCTGTGGACTGTGCTAAGGCCTCCTTCATATCCACTCCTGGGGAACAGGGCCTGTGCCCACTGCTCTTACCACCAAGGTCACCTTGGGCCCAGGGGACAGTACAGAGCTCAGAAGAGGGGTGCCTTTCCACGTGGTTTTGTGATGCACACGGTGAGCTCAGATGGTGTCAGCTGGAAGAACCTCACCAGGGCAGCCCGGTCACCTCCACGGCAGCCCTCCGCTTTCCACTCCCATCTTAGCATTCTGGGAGAGGGCACATGCAAAGTACTGAGCTGTTTGGTGGAGAAAAGCGAATCTGTTCTCAGTGACACGTCCTCCACACACTAGACCCTGACTCCCCTGGCTGGGATGAGGGCACCCGCAGCATCCTACTCGGATGAGCAGCTGGACACGGGTGTGGCTCACAGGTCACCTGCCAGGGAGACCTCACACAGAGCCTGCCCCAAGCGACCTGAGCGCTACGCTCTGCTCGGCCCCCACAGAACCTGCACCTGCCAACTGCAATGCGAGTTCCCCTTCCTGTACACCCAGATGCAGAGCCCCGACACTGGTACTGCTCCTACGACAGAAAGATGCCTGCTTCAACTTGACAGTTTTGAGAACTACAAATTGTTCGTGTTCCTGGATATCAAATGGTGACATTAAAATTACTTAATTTAATATCCTCAATATACTCTTTTCCCCCTTCCTTTCGAGTTTCTCATGGCTTATTATAAACCAATATAATTACTTCCCAGGAAGTTCGATTTTCATTTCTTCATCTGCTTCTTAATAAAACCTTTTTCTCTACTGCTAAGTCGGAAGATGACACGTCACTAGTCTAACTTTTAAGAAGTTGCAAGATTAAATGCCAACTTTGCTTTTTTTCAAGTGTGTTATTGTCAGTTAGACCTTCAGCTACGGGGAGGAGGGCGGGACGGGAAAAGGTAAGGAAATAAATGTCACTTGTTTCCCTTCTGCTGCTTCCCTGGTCAGTACTGACCTGGGCTGTCCTCCCCTCTCACCTGCGGAAGAGTGCTAGCGCCCTGAGGACTCTGCAGGTCTAAAGAGCATTGCCCGAGCATTGCGAAGAAAATAAGCAAGTGACATTTGTCTTGCTTTCCTTGTGTTACTTCTGTACAAAACGTTAGAAATCTCTACAACAATTGTGAAAATTTAAAAATGGAATAAATAGCAAGACTCAAATGGCAAGCCCACCAAATAAGATGCTTCAACGACCATCTCTACCTCTGAAATTCATTAACTAAGGCAATTTACAGAGCTTGGCCTAGAATGCATTACTCACACAAGAAAAGCTGCATTTGATAAATATGGAAACCTTGACTATTCTGCAGGGGCTGAATGCTTTTACATAAATTCCCACTAGGATTAGCAATCTTTTCAGAAAGCAAATACACACACAAAGCTACTTAAGGTTGGCTTTTCTTCTCCATCAAGTAGTGTAAGGAAATCCTTAAATGAGGGACTAAGATCCATTACGGGCCAGCGGAATCAGACATCATCTCCTATAATTTCCTGACACACGAGATAAATTCCAAAGATGCCTGGGACTCAACATGTAAATCTGCCTGCCTGTTTGCGGGCTCAGACAGGAAAGACAACACGCAGCCACTTCGGCACTACAGAAGCACAGCGTGTCCACAGCCACGTGACCCCTCCACACAGCCTGAGCGTGTGCTGGCCAATTCCTGTGATTAACAAGGACAGAGGTGCTCGGCCCTCTGGGAGGTCAAGGCTGCTTCCTGAAGGGCACAGACTGAGTGTGTGTCAGACTGACAATCGTGCTTGCGTTTTATGAAATGAGTTAAGCGTTAGGCAATTATCTGGATAATTAATTTTCGAATGGCTTCTCCCTAAGTAATCTGAACGCCCATAAATGAGAGGAAGTCTGGGTGGGAATGTTCTCCCTTCCCCTCTGGGCTCAAGTCCTGCGGACTGGGTCTTTGGAACCATCTTAACTTGAGGTCTGTGACTGAGGGTCCTGCTCTCAGCACACGTGCAGCCTGGAAATACTGCATACTCAAAATCCTTGGCCTCCCCAGCAAGCGCTGTCAGCCTGCTTTGGTCACACCTGTGCCTCACCCTGGCTACAGAACCTTGGGAAGCAGACTGGCATCTTCACCCTCTGCTTCCTACCCTGCTGGGGGGGTGAGCATGACTCTGCCATGTGTATTCCACACGCCAACCGAGAATGTGGCACCCGGGTGGCACCAGTCCCAGGTCAGCTGTTGGTGTTTGCACTGATGGAGCGAAGCAGCTGCCTTGGGGTCCTGCTCTGCCTCCTTGGGCCTCAGCCCTGTACGGGCCGAGGTCACATCCTCTCCCATGTGCACCCTGTCCCTGGCCCAGGGTCTTCTGCCTGGGGGCACCGATGCAGCTACGCTCTGGGTAGGGCAGACTGGAAAACAAAGTGCAGGGTCAGAGCTGTGCCCCACTCGCCCTGGCAGCCTCTCCAGCAGCTCGTATGAAGCGGCACCGCCCCCGTCCCCTAGTGGCAGGGCAGGAAGGGGATCTTCCTCCTGACACAGGGCCTGGCAGGCTGGGAGAGGCATGAGCAGCTGTGGGGAGAGACTGGGACTCTGCAGGCACAATACGCATAAGGGACCAGAGCAGCCGATGCCTAGGTGAGCAGGGAACCTTGCGGACAGTGGACCCCAAGCTCTGCTCACCCTCTAAGCGAAAGCGGAGGATACCGCTACGGAAGACCCCAACCACTCCAACTGCCAAAAGGGAGGGAGATGTGAAATCCTGCAACTGTTACAGGGAGAAGACCCAGATTGGCCTTATTAAGACACTGCAGGCACCCACAGATATATCCCAGGGCACCTCAGGCTGCGCTGGGTTAGACCAGCTTTCTAGAAAGCTCTCCTCTGTGAGCTTTCTCATGGCCCTGTCTCCTGCCTGACAAGTCATCTGTCTAGGTGCATGGGCCTAGCTGGAGCGCTCACCCATGTCCTGAGTGCCCCTGTCTCTGCTGGCTACTCCAGGCTTTCTCTCTGTGAAGCCAAACACCAACTACCCGGTGGAATTTCTCCCTGGGGGCTGCACAGGACCGATGTAAACAGATGGTGCTGGGCTGCTGCAAGTTCTTTCCAGTGGGTCCACAGCACCAGGACTAATCCAGCACACTGCTAGGTGGTGGCCACATTGTCAAAACAGTGGGTGGGCATACAGTGGAGTCCACTCCAAGGTTCTGGGAGCAAAGGAGGAGACAGTAAGATCTGTAATCAGCCAGGCGCACACAGGGGCTCACTCAACCCTGAGGCCACTGCTCTAGACAGTAATGTCCCCTACCCCTCAAGCATGGCCCCTCCTGGCTTGGGTCAATGATAAGGGACCTGAAATTGTGATGCACAGACATAACCCCAGACATAGCTGCACAACTGATCACACACGAGTATAAACGGCATCTTTTGCAGTCGAAGCCTTCCTTGATAATCTCTGTGTGCTGAAGAATCGGCACAAGGGTTTTGGGGTAGAAACTGTACTTTTGGAGGTTAGGACTCAGTGGAAGGCTCCTGTGCGATGAGAACAGACTTAAACATCGAAAGGAAGGTGGCTGGGAGAACATAGAACTCCTCTGGCTTTGACGCTGCAGTGGTCACCACGCACCTCGGCTGAAGCTTGCGTGTGAGGCTGTCACTTAGCCTCTCTAGAAGGCATCATTTGCCCCGTCCCCAAACAGCCGAGCATGGCCAAGCCTGGAACTCACAGGCCAGTTCTAGAGGATGGTCCCAAGAAGATGGGTCATAAGTGACAGTCCCAAAACAATTACACAGACACATACACACAGACACAGAAAGGCATTAAAAGTGTCCTGAGCAAGCCACTGGGACGCTTGTGGCCATCACAGTTAGCCATGGACAAGTGACCGAACCCTGGACCCTGAATGAGGGTTTGGCTCAGGCTCAGCACTGGTGCAGGGCCCAGCCCCCCACACCACCGTTCTCCCAGGACGGAACCAGGGGAATTGAGCTGGTGTCGCCGAAGCAGTGTGTGCAGAAATGCCTTTTCTCCTTGGGTGGAGGCAGAGATGGAACAAAGCTCTCCTCGTGAAATTGGTTGTGAAAATCAGTCTTGTGAGCTGCCCTGGAATCCAGGGAATTTATGTGGCTCTTAAACAGGGTACAGAAAATTCCATACAGCAGGGGAAACAGCCACAGGAGATAGCTAAGCTGAGGGGGAAATTAACTGGCATAATTTCGCTTTTGTAGATTTAACAAGAAATGCCAGAAAATGTATCTGTAAATCAAAATATTAATGGTGGTGATTTTGCATCAATCCTTACCTATGCTTATTACTATTTCCTCCCATCAATGTACACTCCTATTAAAATAATTTTTTCAAAGCAATAAAAGTTGTGGAAGTCTTTTCTTTCACTCTGTTCTTTTCCTATCCTATTAGGAGACTGAAATTAACATGTGAGCAAAAACTGAAATTACCATGCGTTCAGTTAGAAAGTACCTTGCGTCACCCGCTGTGGAATGAGGCGTAAAGGCTGGGACAGACAGACCTTATTAGCAAAGGGAATTGGGGAGCAGAGAGTGGCTGTGACCATGGAGAGGCAGATTTGCACAGAACCAGAGAATAGGAGAATATGAAAATGAATGGCTTTAATTTCCCCTTTTCTTGGGTCTGATGGCAGCGGGCCTGGCCATACACACTGACCTTTGTTCCAAGGTCCCTGCCCCCAGTGGAGATGAATGCAAGGCCTCTGAGGATGGCCTTGGCTTGGGTCAAAAACACCAGGCTGGCTGACAGCAGTGCCCTCAAAGCAGCAAAAATTAAGTTTGGACATCCCCTGGTACAGCTCGCTGCAGTGGGCAGGTGCCACCCCAATCACCAGCTGCCTCCTGGGAGGCTGCTGGGAGAAACACAAGTTAATGAGAATCCCAGTTTGAAAAAGTGGCAGCACAAACTCATGCACGTCCAGGACCTGGCAGCCCCGAGATGTGACCTACTGCATAATCAAGTCACTGCAGCTGTTTTCCTAATGAAAATTTAAATATTTCAGGGCTTTTTGATTTTGTTTTATTTTCCTGGGCTGCTGCTGTTATTGTTATTGCTGTTTCTCCATCACTGAACTTGAAGAATTGGCCTAAAAAAAGAGAAAAAATAACCTTTTCAGAGATCAAAAAGAAAACCGCTGGTACGTGGGGTGCCTATTTGTGTATTCATTATACAGAACTGCACATCCACATGAGGAAAAGTTCATCAGAACAAGGCTTCACGCAATTACGCCTTCTGAGGCGAGGTCTATTTAAGTTGTTCCTTACCACCAGAATGGCGATAAAGCAGTACGTGAAATTCCTCTCCTGCCCATCACAGCACAGAGCGGCTACATCCGAGTTGCCTTTGTCCTTTCTGAGAGACCCATTATCTTCCAGGAAGACTCAGTGCATGTTTATTTTACAAACTCAACGCAAATGGAAATAAAAGGCACATTGTGGTATGGGGGAGATTAGAGGTGCTGGCCTCGAGATGTGTGATTAACCACACAGCGCAGGGTGGGAGGAGCAAACCACAGCAAGCACCCCACATTCCAAGGATGTTTTCCCCATGAATTTCTATATTCTGCACATAAAACATTCACTTGATGCCATTTTGGTTGGGCGAGTGCAGGTTTGTTTAACGGAAATCTCTTATAGAAACTATGAAAGAGCCTGTTTCCAGGTGGCAGGGTGGGAAGTGCCCGGTGCGGGTCCTGGGTCATGGGCCGAGGGCAGAGGTCTCCGGCACAGGTTGCGTGTAAGCTGAGTGTGCATACCTGGGCAATTCACTTCCAGTGGATCAAGTATGGAAATCAGGGCCCTGGAGAAAAGAGGGAAGACAGACACACGCTGACAGCAGGAGCAAGAGAAAAGCTTGTGGGATCCAAAAAAGGAAGCTCTCCCTTCAGCGTGTCAAGAGCACAAAGGAAGGAGGAGGCAGAGCGGGAGAAAACAGAGTGGTAGTGAGTGGGAAGCACGGAAGACAGCAGCCGCCTCAGAAAGACATGCGGAGAAGGGCCAGACAGACAGGAGGGGCTGAGATCAAGACTCCAAAACCCAGGGAGGCCCCAAGTCCCTATCACCCTAGAAATGCCTGTCGGGGGTTGCCAGAGTAGACAGGCAAGGGGTCAGCACAGGAGTAGGGTGGACTTCCTGTAGAGGTTCACAGAGAGGAAGGCGGGACTCCAGGGGAAAGGAAAACAAACCAACTGATCACAGGGGAGGAAAAAGCAAATGGCCAAAGGAGGAGTGGAAACAGAAGTTTAGCTTCAATAATATGACACATGGAACTTCAGGGAATGCTCCCCGCAACAAACTGGCCAAAATGAACACACTGACGAATGTCTATGTATAAATGCACATACACCCACACCCACACATTCACACACAGAGGGTAAGATGAGTTTCAGTTTATATACAAGCTCATAAATGGAGGGCAGTTGAACAATCCCTTGAAAAACATCCTGATTCTTCAGTCCTGTTATGGTTTATGTTTGGGTAGCCCCCAAGCCTCATGCAGTCATGGAGGCAGCTGAATGTAGCATTTGTGATTGGTACATTATCTAGCACTAGGATTGGCAGTGTGTCTGCTGCACCTGCTTAGGGGCATGTAGTCAGCATACAATATAAGGGAGGGAAGGAGGCGCACTTTGCCCTTTTTACCGTTTTCACTTGTTGCTTTTGGCTACCATGAACGGCTGCCCATCAGCCATGCCACCTTGCCTTGAAACCAGCTGAGTATGGACTGAAACCTTCACAAACTGTGAGCTAAACAAACTTTTCCTTCCTTCATTTTGGGTGTCAGGTATTTTGTCTCAGCAATGAGAGAAAAATAACCAACACAAGCCCTGAGAATCAATCTTAAGGAAAGTGATTGGCAGCATGTGAAATACACATGCACAAACACACAGGCACTCTTTTCTTAGGCCCATTTTTCATATTGCAGGATGGGTTCCAGCTAACTTTTCAAGAGAAAGAAGAGCAAAAGGCAAGGAGCTGACCCAAGGAGACTGATGTTGCTAGAAGTGCTCAATGACTCAGAACAGCAGAAGTGAGACCAGTGGAATAAAAAATATCTGTTTAAAAGTGTGGCTCCTGATTTGGTTTAAAATGGTTTTAATTTAAAACATGAGTCTGATCAAAGTGGAAAGGCTTTCTTTCTGGAAAAGCAACTTTTGTAGGCAATGCAATTAATCAAATATTTATTTACATAACATTAAAGCTTGCCTCCCTACATATTTTTAAGTCTATAACTGAAACCAAGGTAAATTTATGGAAATAAGTTTTACAGAAAAACAGCAGCTGGCTTAATGAATGCATTTCGAATTACTGTCTGGTCAAGGGTGCCCCATGGGTATCACTGTCTCCTTCTTCCCTGTGAGTGGACAGGGAGCTGTCAAACAGCCCTGTCAGATGGCTCACTCACCATTCGGACCTTTCTGGGTGTGCACAACATCGCACAAATAGCTGGTTAATTGTGTTGGCTATGAAAATAACTTCTCCACTTAAAAAAAAATTTATGCTACAATCATCTTTAAATGGAGGAATATAAACCACACCATTTCCTTTTAAAAAAAGCTTCAGCATTTGTCATCTTTCCTTTTTAGTCGTCTTTTTTAATGTGGACCTAGGCATCATCATGTTGGACAAGTGGCCTGCACTTCCTCTTGGTTCCACGCCACCTTGTCTGCCTCGAGGGTCATGATCCATGCTGGATCATCCGTGGGAGGGATGTGTTCCGGGGCCAGAGGTCTGGAGGAGAAGAAGGCTGAGTGTGCGGCCCTGGACTCCTTCCTCAGTGGTGGGGAGGAATGCGGGCAGGCAAGGCACTAACGGGCCACAGCCCTGCTCCTGCCGTGTCCTCGCAAAGCAGGCTGGGGCCGGGGCAGCAGCACTGCGGCTGCAGGACCAGACCCGGGGACGGAGTGTGGTTCATGGAAGCATTAACACTGCATCATGGCTTACTTTCTTTCTTTCCTTTTTAAAAAACTTACTTAATTGAGAGCATTGAGGAATAGAACATGACCCAGGTGGGGCCTCAGGTTGCTTAGAAAGCAGCATCTCTACAGCCACCAGGAAGAGCCCTGTCCCTCAGTCCATAGCGACTTGGAGGAAGAGAGGGCGGCAGCAGTGAGTGGACTGGATCTGAGTTGTGTCTTGGTCCTCCCCACACCAACCCTCCTTGCGACCAGCACTCCCACTGCCCTTTGCACCCTTGCTGGGTTTGCTCTCAGCGTGGGTGCTACTACCACCCACTCTGAAGGCGGTGTCAGCTCATAACTCTGTCTTGGTCAAATGTACATCTCTGTTGCAGATAGGCTCTGGCCATATAATGCTGTTCCCTGCATGGAGCTGACCCAAGATCCAAGCTAAGGGTTCCGAGGCACATCGAGGCTGGGCCAGGTCAAGTCTTGCCTGAGTTTCCACAGTTGCCGGGCTCCTGCTCATTGTCTCACTGGGTCCCCCAGCTCCTGTGACTCCAGAGCCCAGGACAGTCTTGGATGCATCTCTATTGCCAGAGTCGGGCTGCGTTTCTCACATCAGGAAGGGGAAGGAATGGAGAGAAAAGGGAGCAGTATCCCTCATACCAGGAAGGGAAGAAAAAAATGCTCTGACACATGTGTGCACACACACAGATACACACCAACACATACAAAGATACACACAGACTTACAAATGCACAAATACACACAGATGAATACTAGTGCACAGATACACAGAAATATACAACTACACACAGAGATACACACAGACACAGACATCCACACAGCCAGGGCAGACCCCGTCCTGCAAGTTCTGTTTGTGATATAAATCAAGAGAGTTGTAGCCCTCAGATACGCTCCTTTTAGTAACCCAGGCAGCAGGCTTCTCTTGAAATTAATATCTGTTCCAGCGGCACCCAGCTTTCCTCAAGAAAACAAGGGCAGTTAATAGGAAAAGGCTGCCATGTGTGTGACTCCAGGTACGCCTGGAATGACAGCTGTGTGATCAGGGGAAGAAAGGTATGCTAAGACAAAAGGAATAATTAGAGGAAGCCCCCAGAACCAGCCCTGGGTTTAAATGTTTAAATGTTTTAATTTAAAAGAACAATGGCTCCTTGAAGCATCTTCACAGCCCGTGCTGACAACCTGCCATTTATTAATCAGTGTTAAGTAACCACGGCTCGGGTTTGACACCAAACAGCAGATGATGTGTGATGATCCCTAAAATAGCAGCCACGTCTCAAAGCTGATTTCCAAATGACTCTGGCATAACAAGGCAGGCTCTGGAATATTTACTGCACCACTTAGCATCAATGGTGCTGGGGCAAAAGCGGGGGCAGAAGTGACGGTCAATGCCCAGGGCCCCCCAGGGAAAGCAAAGTGCTTTTCACACAGGTGGGGGCGCCTTGATGCAACTCATTTAAAACAACAAGCAAGCAAGAAACGCATCTGAGGCCAGGTTTCTCCACGTGGGCTGTTTTGGCCTCCTGCAGAGGTTTGGTAACATCTTCGGTGGGGACAGGACAATGGAAGGGGTATCCTTCCGGTCCTTCCGCGGTGGGAGCCCAGGGACACTGCTGAATGCACTGCAGTACACAAAGAACAATTCTACACCGACAGCCGAGGTGGAGGAAACCGAGGTGGATCTGTGGTCCAGCTAGAGCAATGCATTCCCACGACGTATCTCAGTTGGTAAAAGGACGGTTAAACTTCTTTACTATTCATTTTCCACAGGGAGCTGCACTGGTGAATCTCCAGAGCCCTCCACAAACTTTTGTCTCTCTGGAAGTCACCGAGAGCAGCGAGGTTCCCAAACACAAGTTAATGTCCACTGTGGCATACTTATTTCCATAACACACACTCTTGCCACGATGGCAGGCAGCTTAAGGGGTGCTTAATGTACAACCCCTAAGTGAAGGCTCGAGACAGCCGCTTGGGCTACTCGGAAACACCACTTCTGCTCCCGGGGCTGGCTGGTTCTGTGATTGTTTTGTTGGAGTCTTGAAATCTGTTCTATCTTTTTTAAAACATAAGCATTTTTACAGCAGGAAGATGGAGAAGTGGATGACCTGACAATAGCGATGTTTGCTTAGCTACAGTCGCTGAAGGTGAAGCATCTGGAGGTGCCCACAGCAGAGCACGGCTCTCTCTAGCCAGAGGAACGGCGCTCCGAGAGCGTGCACGGTGGCTCTCCCGCTGGCAGAAACAGCCTTCCCCGCACTGCGGTTTATGAAGAGCACACTAACTCTCCTTAAACACATCTTGAATAAATCCTCCTTTATGTGCTCAATTTAGCAAAGACTGATACAATCCATCACGCTAAATAGGAACATTTAAAATAGTAATAACTGCTCTGGAAGCTCACGCTGCCTTTGTATCTAGGTGGTCTGCGGGCATGGATCAGCCTCACGCGCGTTATTGTCTTTTAGAAGGAGCCCACGAACACATGTGTGCAGGCTTAGAGGTCTTGAGATAATTTTCCTTCACCAGGGCATGAGTTTTTCTGAGGTTGCAAGGGAGCTGGATTAACACATATGGCAAACTGAACAATCTAGCCCTGCCCCTTTCTTTTTATGCCACTGTTCTAGTCCATCCTTGCTGCTACAAAAACAAAACAAAACAAAAAGCTTAGACTGCATAATATGCCATGGTTCCAGAGGCTGGAAATCCAAGAAGAAGGTACAGGTAGACTGTGGGGTCTGGGTTGGCTGGGTTTTCCTGCTGTGCTCACAGGGTGGAATGGGTAAGTCACCGCATTAGTCTTTTTCCTAATCCCATGCCTCATGACTTAATCACCCCAAAAGGCCCAACTCCTAACATCACCCTTTGGTGGTTAGGTGTTACCATGTGAACTTTGGAGAGACAAGCATTCAGCCCACAGCAGGACCAGAGTGGTCCAAAGGCAGTGGGAGAAGGCGGCTTCTGTCCATTGGGAGTGGGTGTGATCAGTGGTATCAACAAGCTGCCAGGGACTCCTTGCCTCGCCCAGACCTTCCTGAACTGGCTATGTGATCTGCGCCGTCACTCTGCCTAAATCCTCTAAACCCAGGGGCTTGCTCTGATGCTTTCTTTGCTTCCGAAATCCGAACTCTAACATCCAGTCCTGTCTCTTTTCATGGAATGAGCACTGTGGGTCCTCCCTGGGCAGGACAGCAACAGGGCTGCGCCTCCGAGGTTATGTTTCAAGTCTGCTAGTCCAGGAGCCCTGGGGAAGCTTGTCACACAGCAAGGGCCTGGAAACTCAAAGATGCCACTTTCTTCTCTGAAACATGTAAAGGACGGAATCTTTTTCACCCCAAGACTGAAGCCCGAGATAGGAAATGTCTTTGAAGTTACACCGGAACTCAACAGAAACTTCTATTCAGACCCAGTCTCTGTGCAGTGTGTTCCTACGCTCTTCGCGAAAGCAGTCTGTGTGCAGATTTGCTGACCTCTGCTCTTTCCAGTAAGTACCTCCTTCCAGAACCTACTGTCTTGTAGATGGTGGCACTTAATCATGTGACTTGGATACTAGACCTTTTCCTCATTCCTCCCTCCTCAGGGAGGAAGTGTGACAGCAAGAAGCACTAGGATTCCTGTCTGGGACAACCATACCCTTGAGCCACAAGGTTACCATCTGATGGTGGAGGTGGGGGCTAGAATTCCTACCCTGTCACTTGGGTCAGTGTTTGAGAAACCCTTCTCCTGAGCCACCAAAACTTTCAGAAGGACCCTGTGATAGCCACTTTCCCATTGCTGGGACAAAATACCTGGGGTTAGAACATTACAGTAAATAGTGCACACAATACTTATTTGGTATTTCTTATCAAAAAACCCCCTGACATTTATTTAAAATAGGTGTATGCTATTGTATTCTTAATGCATTTTTGGATAATTTGAACTGAACGCTTATTTTATAGAGTGGAAGATGACTTCGCTGTTTCTTTTGGTGTAGCCTGCCAGGAAAAACACACAGCAGCCAGAAGCATGACCTTTCTACTAGGTTTCACAGAGTCCTATTGCAGAGTGATTATTTGCAAAAAGTAGTTTAAAATTTCATGAGCTTCCTAGGTTACCATTTCGGTAATCCTCTTTTGAGGAACACATGCCTTTACTTGGTTGAGCTGGTTTTGGCCTCTGCAGTGGGTATCCAGTGGAAAGTGACTCCTGGTCCCTCACTTATATCTTCCCAGCATCGGTCTCATCTTCATGGAGCCTGTGTCTGACTTGTGTGTGTGGTCACTTTGCAATTAACATGCGTCACATCTGGGATGTAATATAGGGGCATGGAACAGCACGATCTGCAGAGACTGATCCTGGGAGACTGAGTGTATTCGGCAGAATGGACCTCAACAGAGAGGCACGTTTGAGAGGAAATTCAATTTAGGAGTGATTTGCAGACACTGCCTTTCATTTCCCCAACAACTGCCCGCTGGGCCCTCTTTCTAGCTGTGTGGTAATGTCCAAGGACGCCTTTGCATTCTGCCTTCTGTCTGTGCAGGCTGCTCTTCTCTTCAGAGTGATACCAATGGACACCCTGTGAACTAGACTGGCTGGTGCTGCTTTGGTCAAGAATGAGTTCCCATGCTCCAAGGCTGGATCTCCGGAGTGTCCAGCTTCCACACAAGACACTTGGAGCATTCCCTTTAGGGAGAACAGAACCCCCCTCTCAGAAGCCAGGCCTCACGGTATGAGAAGCTTGAGCTATGTCCAACTTACAGTGTCAACATACCTCCAAGCTGATGGCCAGAGTCCACTGCTGGCCACAGACATGCGCCATCTTGGACATGAGAGGGACCCTCTTGGCAGGCTAGGACTGACTTGGGGTGACTCCAGCCTCCGGCACTCCCTGAGTGCAAGTGCGTGAGAGACCTCAAGAGTGGGCGGCCCCAGGACCACGGAGGCAGGAGCTCTGCTGCTGTGCCCTCCGAGGGTCCGTGACTCCTGATCGGGCACCGCGATGCACCCTTCACTACTCCTTTTGGGAGCTTATTTTTAAAAGACAGGCCAGCACCTTCCAATCCCACAACTTCAGGCACTGGGATTGTTTTGACCACTTTGACAAAAAGTCAAACTATTTTTCAGTTAAGATAAGTCTTTTAAAAGTTAAAAATATATTCAGTCAAAATACTGAACATGTGAGACATGTGCTGGGCTGGCGGAAAGTAAAAGGGGCGCCGAGATGCTTTCCCCCAGGGGTCTTCACCTATAAATAATAATAAGGGCTTTTCCTTCATTTTGATGCTCTTAAATGAGTTCAGTCTTTTGATTAATTTTCACTATCTGTTTTAAGGGCCCTGAAAAGTGAACTTGGCATCCTCCCTTGGGTTTCCGGTAGACTACTGACTTAATGAGATGGTAGGGTCTGTTTTGCCAAAGATGTGTTTGTGGATAATTTAATTCGATCATCTCATCAATACAGGGTTGCAGAGTTTTGCTAAAGTTTATTTAAAGTGCAGAGTATTCTTTGTCATCTGTAATGCTTTTTTTTTTTTTTTAATCAGTACCAGGGATCAAACTCACGACTGCGTGCTTGCAAGGCAGGTGCTTATGCTGCTGAGCTGCTGAGCTAAATCCCAGCCCATCTGGTAATGCTTTCAGGGCTGCTTGCCCCGCCCTACCCACTCAATGAATTCCTGACACTTCAATCAGTGTTACATAAGCAGAGATACACGACACCCCACAGTTAAGGATTTGGCCAACCAATTATACCACGTGTCACTCTGTCCTTTTACAAACCCCTGGTAAAAGAGAAAAATCTTGAAGAAAGCACTTCACACATAAAATATTTCTTTTATAGCAAAATGTGTCCAATTGATTTATGAGGCACTCTCATAGTGAACAAAACATACACTGTAAAACTCAAAACTTACAGAAAGACTTCCTGGCTTCTTCAAACTGCCTAGGGTATGAGGTTTTCATAGTTTCTAATGTGAATTCTTCATGGAAGATGCATTTTCATATTTGTGGGTTTATCTATTTTTATGATAGCATAATTTTTTAAAAGTCTTCTCAAGATACTTGGCCTTCAATTCAATGCATAACTGGAAGTTTTTGATTCATCAATTAGGGGAACCCATAGGCAATTTTCCTGGTTAAGGACCCATGAATCTGAATTTCGAAGCATAGCTAGTTTACAGCCAGCAAACCACAGCTCCTGGGCTAAATGTAAATGAGACTTATGCAGAGTGACAGAAAAGTGCTCCTGAAACCCAGACCACTCAGGAGGGCTGCCTCAGGAGGGCTGGGGGAATCACTGCATGGGCCTTCTTCCCAGGGGACACCTGTGGGCTCCTGCACTGCCTGGACGCAGCCAGTGTTTCTGGCATCACTGCGAGTCACCTCTTTGCCAAGGGGGTGACCACAGCCCCAGTGAGAGCTTTCTATTTGACCTGTGGGGTGTCCAGCAAAATGGGTTAAGCCGCCATAAAGCCGCCCTTAAAGGGGCCCAGCCACTTAGTCTCTTTCGAATTAAGGACAGTGGACTTAAATTTCAGTGGAAACCAACAGGCCCTGTGGACCTGGAGAAGAAAATAAAACCTGGTATTTCCTTATTTTCTGTGTATACCGAAGATCTATTTTTAAAAGCCAGCCGGCCAGCATTCTCTCTCCTGGTGAGGAAGCCCACATTGCTGGAACTCTGATTACAGCCACTCTTGGGATGAAATGACTGCAGCCCAGATACCTTATTTAGTAATCAGTGCCCAGCTCGAGGACATGCTGAGCCCACGAGAGGGAGGTGAGGTGCTCCAGTGAGTCACAGTGTTTCGCTGTGTTACGGCAGACAGAGGACGGGCTGCTATTTCCTTAGCTAAATGCTATCATTTTAAGCACAGCTCCAAAGAAAACAAGGATCTTGCCATGCGAAAATAACATACACTAAAAAAGGGAAAAAAGTATATCAAGGTAAACAAACAGGTTTCTCCCACGGGCCTGTGATTCTGAAAAGCCATTTCCCTGGTGGAAAAGCAGTCACCACAGGGCAAGAAGAGAAGGCCTGGCAGGGCAGTGGAGGCGTGGGCTCTGCACCAGGACTTGCCAGACGCACTGCATGCACACAAGCATGCGTGTAAACATGCGACACCATGCAGGTGAACTCCGTATGTGTTAAATGTGCATGTATGGAAGTATTAAGGGACTGAATGTGTACAAAGCACAAACATACTGAAGGTCTATTTTTAAATGCGTATGGATATATACACGCCTGCAGCCATGAAGTATGCATGCATGCAATGACACAAGTATCTAAGGCACTTCATGTGTGCTACATGTGCATGTGTGTATAAGGGCACATGTGAACACACATAGATTCTGTATGGATGCTAAGACACAGGAGAAGCAACCTCAGGCAGGACCCTGCCTTGCTGAGCTCCGGACAGCAGGGCCAAGCAGACAAAACCCAAACAGGCCCTCTGCTGTAAGGTAAAGAATTTGGTCTTTGTCTCTCTTCCTGGCATGGGTTCCTAAAAACCCTTGGAATTTCCTGAGAAATGGGAGTGTCTTTGTTATGTTAATGAGGTGACTCACTGTTGGCCTCTAGATGGCTTTGATGGGGGTCGGTCCCCAGAAAGACCAACTACTTGCTGAAAGCTGGGAACTCTCAGCCAGTCAGGCCTCCTAGGGGAGGAGGACTGCAGATTAGTTTTAATCAAATGGCCAATGAGCTACTCAGTCCTGTTTGGGGAGTGAGACCAGAAAGAGCTCTGGACCCCCAAAGCTCAGGGGAGCTACCTGGCGGTGAGCAGAGAGGTGCTTTCCTGGAGGGCACAGGGCTCACCCCCGAGGCGGGGGGAAGAGCCTCAGTCCTCCCTTCCAGGCCTGTCTCAGGCCCCTGAGGGTAAAGCTGTCATTCCATGTTCAGACCTCTGGGGAGATCTTGATGGATCTGGCAGATTATCCAGCCATAGAGGCTGGTGGGAATGCAGGGCCTGGCAGTCAGAATGAGGGTTACCTTTCTGTGCCACCCTTGAGACTTCTGCCTGGACTCAGAAGTAGGCAGGGCATCAGGAATGAACTGCAGGACAGCAACTGTGCTAAGATGCAGTCCACAGTCTCGGGTGACATGGTCTGAGTGACCAAGGTGCTTACTGGAGGAACAAGGAGAGCCAGAGAGGTTATCAAAGCAGGGACCGGGAGGTCCTGACCTGGCTGAGGTCAGGAACAGGCTCTGTACAGGGAACGTATGAGGTGCGATCTGAGGGACCAGCAGGACTGACTGGGCCATGAAGGCCCCTCCAGGCAGAAGGAGCAGCATGTGCAAAGGCCCAGTGGAGGGACAGGGAGAAGGCAGCAAGGAGAAGTGTGAGGGAAGGTGGGGCAGCAGCCATAGTGAACTGGCCTCGGAGGGCAGGAAATTGTGGCTTCTCCCACTCCCACTAATAGGGCAGCTGGCATTCTCACGGCCACTGTTGAAACTCATGAATTCTATGTCAGTCCTTGGGACCAATCGGAAAGCACATGGGGGGGCTTCCACCCCTGCAGCCCAGCTCCCTGGCTGCCCTGCTGAGTTTACCCGGGTGGAAACCCGCACAGCAGGGGCAGTGAAGCTGCCTGGACCACGGCCTCAGGCACTGGGTGGGACCCTGCTGGGGCCAGGAGGCTGCCACTGACTGGACCATGGGATGGACCTGTCCCAGGTCAGACAGCAGGGAGGTCAAGGCAGCCCTGGAGAGTGGACCGTCCTGTGAGCTGAATACTGGACACCACCTGTCCAGGCCTTGTTTGACCTTTAGAAGTGGGAGCAGGCCAGGCTGTGCAAGTGGGCACCCTGGGGCCACTGCCCAGTAATGGTTCTGCCCACTGTTGACGCCAGGATTTCTGAAGTCCCTCCTGCCCCCCATCCACCGGCATCTTCGAATCTGGCTTCCAGCCTCCACCTCCTCTCTGGTGCACACGCTCAGCCGAGGTCCTGGCTAGGGCTGTGGGGACCACTGCAGGAGCCCTCCCGCAGATCTCAGCCCCAAGCAGACCTGAGTGCGAAGCCTCCTTCCTCTGCCTTCTGGCTGCCCATCTTGGCCACACCATGTGGCCCCCTGGAGCCTCAATCTCCTGTCAAATGGGTGCGATGGTGTCATCTGCACGGATTTACAGAGCTCACTAGCTACAGTGAGTCACGGTTACTGCGACACCTAATCAAGGGTCCTGCAGCTCTAAGGGCTCAGAAGAAAATCCCCGTATCTGTACCACAGTCCATCAGCGCAGCTTCCTCCATGAGGGCCAGGGCAGGGGTGTGCGGAGCCTACTCGCCAAGAAGAGCAGAGAGAGGACGAGGGCCCGCTGGCTTTGTCCACTGCACACTGCAGCCAGAGAGGGAAGGCCAGCGGCTCAGCAATATGCACAGGGAAAAGGAACGAGAAGAGGAGGGAGAAATGGGAGCCAGTGACGGGGCAGCCGAGAAGACCCCCAAGCGCTACACTGGACCCTGCCCGCCCTTGCTCCCTAGCCCGGCCCAGAGCGGTCTGCCTGCTGCCACACTCAAAAGGGAGCGATTTCTGGTGGCCCCTATGTGACAGCTAGGAGGTGGGACGGGACTACAAACGAAAGGCCCTGTGAGCCACTTAAGTTCGCTAATGTGCTTAAATGAACGTGAAGCGGGCACTGGCTCCCACGACCAGAGCCACAGAAGCAATTTCCACGCAGCTTTCAGTGCTTAGCGTTCCCGAAAGCGTTCGCTGTCCCCTGGAGAAGGGCTGGATTTCACAGAGGCCCCTGGTACAGCTCGATCTGGGCCTCGCTGTGTGCACAGACGTGCAATCTATCTCATAAATGCATTGCAATATTCCACAAATCACCCACGTTCATCCCTGGAGACGTCTTTAACTTGGGGCTTAGAGTTGCAAATGAATTCTCCTATGGATCTATTATTCTATCAAATAGCAGGAAGAGGGGACTAGCTTGTACAATGCCTTTATAAAGCTGGGCTAAATTAGATCATGCAAAATCTAATGAGGATCATTCAGCAAAACTCTAGCAGGTGCGAGCAGGAGGGCCAAGCCTTACCTGGGCAGTTATCCAAGGGGAAGCTCCCTGGCGAGTCAGTACTCTGTGCTGCTGGCTGCTCTGACCTTTGATAGCTGGCGGTTGAAGGAACCGCAGGACAGTTACATGGCAGTAACCACTGCAAGCGCTCTGTTCTGGAGGTGAACCCAGCCTTCCAAAGGAGATTGCACCTCCTACAGGCCATGGGACAAGAGAAAGCTACTGCAAGAAATGCAGCTGGGATGGGCAGGGTGTTAGGGCCAGGCACACTGAAGTTGGCTGTAAACCCTCAGTGTCCACAAGGATTATGGCTTAGATCTAAAAATGTCACCACAAGTGTCGTATGTTTGGAAGGTGACAGGCCTCTTGGGGTTCGGTACTCATCCCTGGGTTTATCCATTGATGAGTTCAATAGGAGGTAGATCCTGGTTGGAGGGCTCACTGAGAGCATGACCCAGGAGGGGACTCTTGTCCCAAGCTCCTCCCCTCTCTCTCTCCAACTGTCATGGCTTAGCACATTTCCCTCCACCATGCCCCTCTGCAATTCTGTGTCTGCCTTGGACCAGTCAACTATGGAATGAAGCCATGAAGTAAGTAAACCTCTCTTCCTTTAGTCATGTGTGTCATCTACTGGACACTGTATTTTAATCTGTCAACTTGGAGTGACTGTTTTCACACGGATTCAGGCCAAGGAGTCCACAGAGTGAAGCAAGCCTGCCTCCTGAGAGGTGCTCCCCACGGCGGACTCTCCCGCGTGAGCCAGCCACTTCCAGGGAGGGCACAGCAAGCCAGCTCAAGAGCTTTTCTTTCCTCTTCCCTGGCTCTTTTAACCGGGTTCCCCAGGCCTCATCTTTACCTGTGCATAGTATTAATATACAGAGTTAAACACCCAAAGCCCTGTATGCTGCAGTTGAGAATCAACTGAAGTGATTCTGAAGTGATCAAGAGATTTTGACAATTCCAATCAAAATTCCAACAAGTTTTATTTTCTAAAACTGACAAGCTGATGTTAAAATTTATTTGAGAATGCAAATAGACTAGAAGAGCCAAAGCAATTATAGAAAGAATAAAGTCAGGTGACTCATACTGCCAGATTTCAGGACCTGTGCCAAAGGCACAGGAATCTGGACAGGTGACATTGTGGGAAGGACAGAACCTGGGAACACACATGGGACAGAGAGCCACAAGGCCAGGTCACACCTGCACCAACTCATCCTCAACAAACTGCCAGGGTGATTCAACACAGAAACACAGTCCTTTCAATAAAAGGCACACAAACAACTGGGTACCTATCTGGAAAAAGTACAAGGTAAAAGAATATTGGCCTTTAACTTACATGACACAAAGAGTGTAAGTGAAAACAGATCAGAGATCTAAATGTAGAAGCTGAAACTGCAAAACTTGTAGAAGAAAAATTAGAGAACAAGCACTGTAACTTTGGGGCAGGAAAAAAGATTTCTTAGAACATAACAAGCATGAACTTTGAAAGGAAAAAGACTGATAAATTGGATTATATCAAAGTTAGAACTTTGCTCTTTGAAAGATTCTCAGATGAAAATAACAGGATAAGCCACAGATGAAAATACACATGCACGCACAAGATAAAAAACAAAAATAACTTTCCTTCTCTGTAAACTCATAAAAATTGTTTCTGGTACACTTAAAAACATTTACAACTCAATAATAAGACAAACAAGACAATTTAAGGATGGATGAAAGACTAAAACACTTCCGAAAAGATATATAAGTGACCAATGCGGACATGTCATCAGTCTCAGGAAAACGATGATTAAACCACAGTGACTCTCCGCTGCTCACTTGCAGAGTGGCTGGAACCCTCACACACTACTGCAGGGATGAAAATGGTCCAACCAGTGGTGCAAGCCTGTAATCCAGCACTCTGGGAGGACAAAGCAGGACAGCTCCAAGTTCCAGTCCAGTTGGGCAACTTAGTGACTGTGAGACCCCATCTCAAAATAAAAAATAAGAACAGGGCTGGAGATAAAGCTCAGTAAAATCCTCAGTCACATACACAAATTCAACCACTTTGGAAAACTGTAATCACGGTTACTTTCTTCCAGAGAACTGAGCTATTGTATTCTTAAGCATTTTCCCTGGATAGGTGAAAGCATAAAGGACTTGACTAGCGTGTGGATGTTTACGACAGCCTGATTCACGACAGCAAAAACACAGACATGCAGTAAGCCATCGGCAGAGGAAGGCATATATAAAACCTGCATAATCGTTCAATAGAATCAGTTAACACGCTGATCTCAGAATCACGACACTGGGTGAAAGGGACCAGACACCAGAGCTTTGATGCTCTGTGGTCCTGCTGCCAGTCAGTCTGCAGTGACAGTGGCTGGCATCGCCAACAGACACAGGGAGGGGAGGAAGCCCACAGAGCACAGGGTCTCTGCAGGGGACAGAAATGCTCCTCAGCTTGACCAAGGTGGTGGCTTCATGAGTATCATCTCTGTCCAAACTTACGCACTTGATTTTTAAAAAAGTAATTTTGACCAAGCAAGATTTCCTCTTTTACTGTCACTTTGGGGGCCGAGAAGTTTCAAGTAGGACATGCTTGTATACTATCTTAAGGTTTGAAATAGTGGAAGGTGATGTTTGTGTTTTAGAAAAGGATTATGGCAGGGAGACTTTATCTTCTCCTTTACCAATGTGCTTGCCTTAGGATTGGGTTCCCTGGACAGATGTGTCTGCATGTGGCAATGTGGAGCCAGCGTGTTCATCAAGCAGGCAGACGCTGCCTGCCACCCCTCGACCCTGTAAGGCTGATGTCATCCTGGAGAACGGGGCACTTTGGCCTGTGAGAGGCAAGGGCTGCTGGATACCCCGTTCCTTGCACAGGGAGCCTGGGGCGTGGGGCTGCAGGTACACATGACAACTCTACTTTGGCTTCTTTGCTTTCTCGGTTTCCTGGTCAACAGGAAATAAAGAATACACCTTTAGCTAGATGAGAGCTGAAGTGTGTGGGAGGAGTGTTAGAAATGATATGCAGGCCACCAAATAAAATTCAATTTTCAGGTAATGCGAGGGTGTAAGGCAGTGGGAGCAGCTGCTTTGCATATCACATGCGACAGCAGGTAGTAAGGAGGGAGGCAGGACTGGAGACTGACCTGTCACCAGCGAGGCTGGGATTGTTCCCTCCTCTCCTCCTCTAATCACACCATTGCAGTGTTGATTCAGAAGACGGCGGCCCATGAAAAATGTCACCGTTCTGTTGATGGTGCGGATCTGCTGGCAATTCCAGCAAGCAGTGGCTGCACAGGAAGGGTGATAAGGCACTCTCTCCTGCCATGCTCAGCAGGTTTCCCATTTCCTCCCGCAATTACACATCAAACTGTTTTAGCTTCACAAGATCTGGCACTATAAATGGTCTGGAGGCAGAGGCCGCCTGGCACACTGATGGGCCCAACTTTAAAGCTGAGTGTGGACTCAGGTTTGCGGGGGGGGGCTGCTGAGAAAAGGTATCGCCACTCCTGGACACACACAGCCACTGTGCAGAGCCCTCAGGGCCTGCCTGAGAAGCCACTCTCATCATCTCTGCTGAGACCAACTGGCAGAGGGTTTAGGGAAACACTGACTGGGGTTACAAGAGAGATGCCACCGAAGGCACTGAAGAGCCCTGTACCCTTGCTCCCTAGTTCAGAACAGTCAAGTGGCATCTCAGCCATGGCAGGAAATGTGGAGTCCTGAAACTCACTGAAAACCCAGTGACTCAGAGTCTGTGGTGTGGTGCCAAGAATCAGTTTTAACAGCATCTCTAGGACACAGGCATGGCCCGAAGGAACAACAGGACTCAAGGCAACCCTGAGCTTCCAGGGCATTTCTCAGGGCATCAGTGAACTTCAGGTTCAGAGAGAAGACAAGCTCAACATGGAGGTACCAACTTTTGAAACCCCATCAATTCACCCATCCATCCATCCATCCATCATCCCCTCATCTGCCCACCTGTCTATCCATCCATCCATCCATCCATCATCCCCTCATCTGCCCACCTGTCTATCCATCCATCCATCATCCACTCATCTGCCCGCTCGTCCATCCATCCATCCACTCATCCATCCATCATTCACTCATCTGCCCACCTGTCTATCCATCCATCCACTCATCCATCCATCATCCACTCATCTGCCCACTTGTCCATCCATCCATCCACTCATCCATCCATTCATCATCTACCCACCTGTCTATCCATCCATCCACTCATCCATTCACTCATATACCCACTACTCTATCCATTCAGTGATCTACTCATCCACTCATCTGCCCACCTGTCTGTCTATCCATCCATCATCTATTCATCTACCCATCTGCCCACCCACCTATCCATCCATCCTTCCATCCATCCACTCATCCACCCACTTGTCTATCATCCATTCACTCATCCACAAACATCCACTCATCCATCCATCCACTTATCTGCCCACCTGCCTATCCATCCATCCACCCATGCACATCCATCCATCCATCCTTCCAACAAACAAGTATCAGTCATCAATTTGCTGCCTGATACTGGACATACAGGGATGAGAAACCTTATGAATGCTGTGTTTGTCACAGCAGCGGATGCACTGTTTGCTGTAAAGAAACTGGTGCTCTTATCACAGGAAGAGGTGAGACAGTCTGGTTACTGGGGTCTGGTGGGCTCTGGAGGCTCACACTGGGTTTAGAAGGCTGCCCTTGCCATTTACTAGCTGTGTGACTAGGGCAAGGTAAGATGTCTGAGTACCAATTTTGATGGGTCTGTGAGGTAGAAATAATGGTTCCCACCTTGAGGGTTGTTCTCACAGGTGAAGTAAGTTCATTCTTAGCACTTGAAACAGTATCCAGAGTGAGGAGTCAGGTACCAGCTGCCACCATTATCATCACTTCTAGGAATAAAGCCCACAGTCTAGAAGTGTAGATGTGTGAAATGGAGTAAGATAATTTAGACGAGAGGCAGAGGACACGAGAACACAGAATAAACAGGTGTCAGTCTATGCACTGGAGTCCCCAGAACACAGCAGGGCATCTGTCTCTGTATTTAGTTGAAATTTCCATTAAAATGCACAAATCATCAGGGTATGGCTTGGAGTTTTGCATGAACAAATCCACAGTGTAAGTGGTACCCGGGTCAAGACAAGAGCACATGAGGGCCACAGGAGCCTCCATGCCCAGGCCTTCTCTTGCAGGGCAGCTCTACCTGGCTTTGATCCCCAAGTGTGAATGTCCTCGCTGTTATGAAGGGCATGGTCCCCCTTCCGAGTGCTGCACAGTGCTCTGCCGCATCAGTGTCCCTCGTTCTATTTACCCATTCTGCCAGGGGTGGACGTTAGGGTGGCTTCTACTTTAGGGATGACCAATGATGTCACCATGAATACCTTGTACCCGTCTTCTGCGCACGTCACATGTGCCTCTGTGGGGGGCCATCTCAGAGTGGGGTGCCGGATGTGCCCATAATTAGCTGTAGAGACCACTGCGAGGAGTTTCCCTGGCTCTGTGGCATCTCAGAGTGCCTGACACCCTCTCTGGATGGGCTCCAAACTCACGTTCCCATGCTGAGAACCCCAGAACTAGAAGACAGCCCCATCCACCCCCTTCTTGGCAGCCAAGTCCCGTGTGCAGGCGGGGCCTCGCGGGGTCTCCCCCAGAGAATGTATAGCCCAGGGGCCAGCGATGACTCAGTCGAAGCTGCCACACGGAGTGACGGGTTCGCTTCCTCTTCTCTCCGGAATTTTGGCCCCTTAAGACCTAGCTGCCTTGGGAGTTTTCAGATGCCTTTGTTTCCCTCTCCTTTATTTCTTCCTGTCTCCTCTAGACTTTGACATTTTGTAACTTAGCTTGTTATCAGCCACTCTACCATACTGAAATGGGAGGCGCCAGTAGCTATGAATGGGCTGACTCCCTGCAGTGGGAGAGGACCGCAGGTGGACAGAAGTGACCATGAATGGCCTCTGGGGTCTGGAGTCAGCATTCCAGGAAGAGGACAGCACAGGCTCCATGCCTCACACCCTGGAAGGAGCAGTGTGCCAAGGAGGAGGCGCCTTAGGAGGGTGGGCTCGAGGGCGGGGAGATGTGGTGGAAAGGATGGGTGGCTGGCTGGGCCATAAAAACCCCAAACCAACCTCAGTTCGGAACCAGGTTGGCAGAGAGATCTTCAAGCAGAGAAGGTGATGTCCTGATTTCATGCACTGGGCCCTAGAGCCCTACAGGGAAACTGTTGTTTGAGTCTATCTGTGCTGGGCAGAGATAGACCTCATGCCCAGGTCCACAGGGAGATGGGCCACCAGGCCCAAGCAGGCTCTGCCAGACAGACAGACTCAGGGGATAGGGCCAGGCAGCCAGCACAGCTTGGTGTGATGGTTCCCTGCAACCCTGGGATGCAAGCTAAGGAGGGGTGTTAATCAGACCTCCGCGATGCCCTGTCTCCATCTCTGCAAATGTGGCAGGAAGCGATGCTATGCTTTTAATTGCTTGTTCAGAGGTGCCAGCTCGCGAAGTACTTACTCTTCTCCTTTTTCTTCCCCATAATTAGACTTAGAGCGGCCGTCACATACAGAGTGCTCGTTTCAGTCATAAATGAGTGACATGAACATTATTAAAGCAAATCAACACCTACCTGGAACCCAGGCCCCAATAACAAAAATTACTCACAATTAGCCCAGGCCTGTACAGCTGATTTTACATCAAATGCCTCAGGCAGGTTTCAACTGTTTTAGAAGCACGTTTTTATTTTGAAATCTTCAACACCCGCACAGAGCCTGCACTTCTGAGACCACCTAGAGTGAGATGGGAGCTGCGTCATGCTCTGCCTCCGATTTTTCCTGCAGGAAACTGCCTAGCCGGATCCCTTCCCCACCCTCCCAGCATCACCGTCCCGAGCACTTTCATAATTCCCCGGGGGATGCTGTGACATTGAAAATCTGGGGATGCCGTGCCTGCACCCTACTCACATTCTCTTGAGAATTTCAGGACATCAGGATGGGATCCCTATAGGTCATAAGGCAGAATCGCAGGTGACAGGAAAGGACCCTGCAGACCTGAAGACCGTCCTCTAACCTCTCAGAAGCTCAGACTTGAGAAAGTCGTTGGGACCCCACTGTCCTCCATGCAGGACACCACAGACAGCGGCCCCTGTGGCCCACAGCACAACTCGGGTGCTGTGTTCGCTGCACTCACACAGCCACAGAGCACTGAGTCACAGCTGGCAGCGTGGGCACTACTTTGTCTTCCTTTTTTTTTTTTTTTTTTTGAGACAGGGTCTCACTATGCAGTTCAGGCTGGCCCCGAGCTCACTTTGTAGCGCAGGCTGGTCTCAAATGATCCTCCTGCCTCAGCCTCCCGGTGCTGGGATACAGATGTGCACCACCCTCCCCGCCCAATGCTCACTGCTCAGATCTTTAGCTCCCTCTTTTTCCCATCTTTAACCTACTAAGCCAAAAGCTAGCTAGCTTGCTTGCTTGCTTTCTTTCTTTCTTTCTTTCTTTCTTTCTTTCTTTCTTTCTTGCTCAAGCATAACTTTTTTTAGGTAGATTAAAACACTTAAAACATTTCGGCTCTATAGTTAAAAAAAAAAAGATTATTCCCTTGTCAGGTTTAAGAAAACACACACAAAACAACCGGAAACTTCTATTAAATATATTACCCATTCCTCTGGCCTTTTCTATTTCTTTGATTGCTTTTTTCATAAAATTAATTCCTCTACCCAAGTTCCCTCATTTCCCGTGAAAGGTTAGCAGAAAGTGTAACTCTCCAGTGCTCTGTCCTAGAAGGGGCATCAGGGAGTGTAACTCTCCATGTTCCATCCTAGAAGGGGCATCAGGGAGTGTAACTCTCCCTGCTCCACCCTAGAAGCAAGCTGCTCACCCTCTGTGGCTTGCGATGTGCTCTGACTTACGAAAGAGGGCAGTGAGCATGCTTTAGCTTGCAAGATTGTCCAAGGATACTGGTGCCCCTGCGACTGGCCATCCTGTCACAGGAGCAGCTGGGGAACAGTCTGTGTTGCTGCCACTCCTGTATTCTTCACAGAGAGCACTATTTCCCTCCTCTGCCCGTTCCTGTCCCCATACTAGCCCTGGGGATCACTGCCCAGGAAGGCATCCTGGCTTCCTTCCCTAGTTGAACCAGGCGATCTGTTCCCAGCCTGAAGTCCTGTCCTGCCCATGTCCCCTTTGGCTCTCCCTCTGCCTGCTGACCCCTGGGGCTCACACCAAGCATGTGGCCACCTGTCTCCTCCAGCTCCTGGTCCCCGCCGCGGTGTGTGAGCTGCTAAGGGCCAGGACTGGCACCCACAGGTCGGGAATGACACTGGCTCTGCACACTGCACCAGTCCAGCTCTTGCTACCCTCCAGCACAGGAGCGGCTGGTCTGACCCTAGTCTCTGCAGATCTTTCTTGAGTGAGTGCAGTGAATGAGATGCGGCTGCCAGCTCCTCTCCAACAGAGGTCCCTGCATCAAGGCAACGGTCAAGTTTAAACTCCCTTCAGGGGGACTGGACTGCATACCCAGCACTGCTCCCTCCCAGCCCGAGACTGCCACTGGACATGGAGGGGGGCAGCATGAGCTTGCTTACTGTGGGGGATCCTGGGGGAGGACAGAGGCCCCAGGTCAGTACAGGCTTGGTCCCCACCCTAAAGAAGAAGCATCAGAAGGGTTGAGGGGGGTGGCTTGGAGCTGAAACCGAGGGGACAGCAAGATGGGACTGGCAGACTGAGGTGTAGAAGGGACAGTGGGCGATGAGGCATCTGCGCCTAGGTGTGAGCCACACGGCAGGGAGTGGGAAGCCCCAGAGAGGACCCCAAGATGCAGCTGCAGCGGAGGTTCTACAGGGAGTGCATGTGGTTCCGTATGGGTCCCTGGGCTACGCATGTGTGCACCAGCATATGCGTGCTCATTGTGGGGCACACGTGCGCCATGTGTGAGCATGTGTGTGTGCCCGTGCGTGTGCCTGCACTAGGATGGATGGGCTATAAACTGAGGAGGAGGAGAGGAAAGGTTTTCGGAGCCAGTGAGGGAGGCTGGTCTGCACTGTGACAGGCTACCTACACACACATCTGGGCTCCAATGGAGACAGACGTAGGCACAAATGTCACTGGTGGCAAAGAGAGTGCCACCAACCAAGCAGAAATCAAAAGGTTTAAACGTGCAGATCCAAAAATGAAAGTCACAAATATTCCTGCCAAGGAAAAGAGGGGCCGTGAAACAGTGGTGACCAAAGGGCACCCATGGCTTCAGTCCAGCAGCGATTTCTCAGAAAGGTGTTTGTGCCAGTGTAGCCCCTGTACCCCAGGGTACCTGCACATGAGCCACACCCAAGGCAAAGGAGGAGAAGGTGTGGGCCCCACAGGTGTCTGCCCTGGGCTCTGGCGGCTCCATAGCTCTGCTGATTCAGAAGCTTCGTCTTGCCCTGGCAAGTCCAACTCAGGGCAATTGACAGGGGACAGGGTACTGGCTCACATGTGCCGATGTGACACAGGCATTCACTGGTCAGCTCACTCGTACCCTCCCAGCTCCAATGTCTCTTACCAGCCTCCCCTATAGGTCACTGGCAGCTGTGTCCCAGACAGGTGCCAGCCTCCTGCTGCTTCCCCCTGGCACCCAGCTGTGCTTCCCAATGTGCCACCACTGCAGAGCAATGACCCACCCCTTTCTCCACTGTGTGCCTGCACTGTTTGGTCTTTGACTTTGCTCCGACCTCCCGACCCTGGTCCCTGGGTCTAGCCTCCTCAGCTCCTTCCTCACTGAACAAGGGTGAATCCTCACTCACCCCTCACCCGGTGGTGCATACTGCTGCAATCTTGAGTGACAGCTTAATCTCAGGGCGAGGGTGGAGGGGTTTCTCCAGCTATAGCAGGGGCTGCGTGGCTGCTCAGCACCTGTGAAGCGTGCCATGATCTGCTGTGTCCCCGAGTTGTCCTCCTGACACGGCTGTGTGGGAGGCGGGGCTTTTAAGACTGGAGCAGGATTGCGGGTCTGTGAGTGGATCGGTGCTGTTACCTCAAAAGGGAGCAGGCCAGGGAGCTCAGGTTGGGGCCTGATGAGAGGGTGAGTGCGGTCTCTGACCTGTCTCACTGTCTCTGTCTCCTGTCTCCTTGCTCTGCCATCTTCCATCACAGGATGACAAAGCAGGAAGGGTCCAGGCACCTGGGATTTCCGTTTCCTGAACTCTAAGAAACGAATGTCTGTGCCTTATAGGTGAGCTAGTCTCAGGTATTCAGTTACAGCAGCACGGAACAGACTACATGAAGGGAGAATCAGATGCTTAATAGGCAAAGAAAACACTGCAGCCCGAAGCAGAGTGGAACAAGGAACTAGCAAGGGCGGAAGCCTCTGGAGCCCGGGCCAGCCCCGCAGCTGCAGTGCTCAGCATTCTCTGTCAGCATCTGCTTCCAGGTCAGGGTTTCTAACCTGCTGCTCATGTGCCCCATAAAGAGAAAGGGACCTGTGGTCGCTGATCGACACTTGGATGCATACCAGGCAGGGGAAAAGTGTGTCATGATACAGGTCCTGTGTGGGGCTGACTTCCCAGGGTGCACAGAGCGCCACTTTCACTGGCTTCTGGAGCCCACGGCTGTGTGTTTCAGCCCAGCCGGGGCTGTCCGAGTGCTGGGTGAGGAGGAGCTCCCCAGCCTGGGCGGCCCTGGCAAAGCTGGGAAGCTGTGAGTCCCTCCTGCGAACGTGAGCTCAGTGGACACTGGGCACTCATTCATCAACCCGCTAACCTGGTGCATTCTGAATAAACTCCCAAAGCCAGCGCTGAGCAGATGACGGGGCTCCTGTTCTCTGCCCCGACACCTCTCTGCATCAGCCCAGGTGGTGGGAGAGGAGCTGTGTGGGCCCACTTTCCTCTTCCTGGTTTTTCTTGGCATAACGTCTTCAGCAAACACCCGCATATCACAGGTGGGAGGCTTGATAAAGATTCACAGTTGGAACTGGACCCTCTCCTGTAAGTCCTGTCCCCAAAGCTCCCCTGGGTCCTTCGGTCATAAGACACCTCTGCCCTGGAAGGGAGTCAGGATGAGAGCTCCCACCTGGTCCTTCACGTTGGTGGAAGCATCTACATGCTCCTTTTTGCCCCTGGCTCCCTTGGATCCCACGTATATCCATGTGCTTTGTCCCTGTCCCTTTTGCTGGCCTTTGTTCCACCTAGGGGAATCAGGTCTCCCATTACTGGATAGAACAATGACTTCCTGTTAATTTCCTGGCAATCTTCTGAAATTGAGGACCATGTACATGGAGGAAAGAGCAGGCAGGGAGGGGTTTCCACAAGCCACACCCCATGTCACCAACTGATTAAAGCAGAGAAGACATCCACAGCCAGGAGCCTCCATAAAGACAGCGAGGACAGCCATCACAGGGAGGGGGTACTGCCTGCATCTGACTCCACAGAATGGAGCTGCAGGACGTACCCTGAGGTGGCCACAGCCCCATCACGGCCATAGCAGCGCCCTTTTGCACCCCTGCAGCCTGTGTCACTCCACTGCGTGATCTGCAGGGCCTCACTCACTCATTCTATGGGGGTGGGCATGGGGTTTCTCCGCCTGGACTGCCGGGGGCTGCTGCTGAGAACTGTGTGGAACATGGCTCTGGCTGTATGAGAGCCTCAGTTCCATGGACAAACTCTTCTGCACCGTGCACATTCGGCACGGGGAAGGGTACCGCAGAAGAGAGGACCTTGGCGAGGACCCGAGCTGCAGCGAAAGCAGAGATATCACTGAAGTGTGAACTGAGCCTCCAGCCGGGTGCAGGTCACTCTGAACTTGTCAGGTGCTGCACAGCGCCTGGGCCTGCCCAGCCTGCAGGTGTGCATTCCTCCTGGACCACCACCGATTTGCCAGGGGGAGGGACTGAAGGCCACCTTTCCACTCCGCACAATAGCAAGTGGTGAACATATAAGAACCTGCTGACCAAGCGCTGCTGGGCACAAAGGTGCAGCCACCGCCAGCAGCACCAATCACCGCAGGGCAGGGGCTCCAGCTGGGGCACTGAGGTGCAGCCCCCCTCCTTACACAGCACGAGTCAGTCCCCTGGACTGAACAGGAGAGACTCTGTGAAGAGATGTACCTCCGGTGTTCCGGGAGGCAGTCAGGTAAGGCTCTGGGCGAGAGCCCATCTGGATCTGCAGGTTGTGAGCCCAAAGGCAAGAGAAGGCTGGGGAAGACACGGGGCTGGACATGGCAGGAGGGCAGGGGCAGCGGTCAGGCGCTGTCTGCCAGCCAAGCACGCAGGGACGGGTTTGCCTGAGGGGAGGGCGCCCATCTGCTTGCACCTTAAGTTCGGACTCCTGGCCTCCAGCACCGAGGCAGAGTGCATTTCTGTTGTGTTAACCCATACTTCAGCAGCGCCTGGCAAGGTTTTCGAAAGACCAGAGACTCCGCTAGCCTAGGGGGCAGAATCGTGTCAGCACGTGTGTCCCCTGCCTGCCTGGCAGCATCTGCCTCCAGCAAGCATTTCTGCAGAAAAACAAACATTACATGTTGGGAGGAACTGGCATTCTGAGAGGGAAGCAGCTAGAGATTTCCTCCGAATCCATGGTGCTAATTTACAGCACTGCTAGATATTGCTCTCTAAACTCACTCCAGCTGGAAACAGGGTCGGGGGGTGTTGGCAGTGTTGATGATCATCAGCTCGAAGGGGAAATGTTCTGATGGCCCGGTTCCTGCACCTGGCGATGCTCGCCTGCACTGGCAGCATTTTTAGAGGGAACAGCTGGTGCTCAGGCCGCCCGCCTGCCCACCGCTGGCTCAAGGTAGAAAAGGAGACTTCAGCAGGTTTGCTGGCAGAGGAGACAGGGAGAGGAGAGAGGGAGAAGGAAGAGGAGAAAGAGAGGAAAGGAAGGCAGGACAGGGAGGGAGGAAGGGGGGAGAACCAGAGAGAGACAGTGAGAAAGAACGCAGGCGGAAGAGAGGAAGAGAAGGCGGGGGGAGGGGGAGAGCAGGAAGTGAAGAAGGACAGAGGCGAGAGAGGAAGGAAAGAGGCGCGGAGGAGAAGGAAGTGGGGAGAGGGAGACCAAGCCGGAGGCAGTGTGGTGTCCTGGGCTGCCCACATGCCATGGTCCACTCAGTGGCCACACCTGCTTCTCTGGAGCAGAAGGGCAGGGCCGGCCTGCTGGGTGCCTGGTCTGTGCTGCCCGCTCCTCCTAGCTCTCCTTCTCCGGGGTCCTGACTGATGCCCAAGCTAAAGTCATACACAGTGTGCCCGAAGGTGGGCTTGGGGTTGGGGTGTGACGAGGGAGTGCTGGGAAGCTACACTGTGTCCATGTCCACGATGGCGTGGGATGGTGAGGAAGGAGCAATAAGAACAGCATGTCTGGGACAACAGGGACCTCGGGGGCCTGTGGGCTTGGGGTTCTTGCTGTCCAGTGTGGACGGATGGGTGGGCTGAGGAGCAGATGGGCGGGTGGGGGTGGGCAGATGGGCTGGTAGATGGATAGGCACCCATGCAGGGGAACATGGGTATTCTTTTCTCTAGTAGCTTCCAGGACTGGCAGGGAGTGTCACTGGGCTTCTCTACAACTCCTGGCTACCCAGCCTGAGCTAATCCTTGTGAGGTCAGGTCAGCAGCCTGCTCTCAGCCCTGCGACAATGAGCTCAGATCCTTACCCCTCCTGGGCTGTGTGCACGGTGCTCATTCTCACCTGAGAGGAGTGAAGCTGCTCTAACCACGCAGCCTGGCCGCCCAAGGCCCCTGCAGCTGTGCCCCAAGCATTATTCATGATTATCTGTTTTCTGAAACACTGATGGTTCCTAGTTACCCAAAGTTGTATTTTTTGGTTTGTCTCCTTTCATTATTTCCAAACAGTAAAGGACAAGCCAGGGCTGCAGTGGGGCTGCAGATATAGAAAAGCTGCCCAAGCCTCTTGGAATGATTTTCGGGGAGTGCTGACCTCACCTGCAGCGGCGTTTGCCGGCACAGACTGGACACGGTGCCTCTCCCGCTTTCCTCCTGCGCAGGAGTCTGCAACGCACGGGTGAGCGCCGGCCCAGCACTGCGTGGACAGCAGGCCCCACACCCACAGCAGCTGGGGCGCAGACAGGCTTCAGGTTTTGACGCTTTGTTGTCTGTTTCCACCTTCAGAAAGGAGCTGCCCTGGTCCTGAAATACTCATCTGGACGAACCCAGGCTGGCTCCTCACAGGGAGGCTGGAAACCCTTCCCCAGGAGCCTTACAGGGATGTGTGGCTTCTTTCTGTGTCCCAGCTGTTTAGACGCCAAGTCTGACCTCAGTGTGAAGGAGGGAGGTCAAGGTCAGGTACGTCGTTCCCACGGGAGTGCCATGCTACGGCGGCTGTGCAAGGTCATTTCAGGCCATATTGGGGGGCGTGGCCTTTGCTTGTGTGCCAGCTTGTGGCCAGGAGATGGACGGGTTGACATGGAGCAAGGTGTGGGCTTAAGGCCAAACACATCTTGCAAATGTCCACTGAGCCTCCTTTCCACAACCCTTCCCAGCGGTTTTCTCAACTTCTCAGTATTTAGAACCTTGAGCGCAGCCTTAGGGGGTGGAGAAGCCTGGCGGAGTCTGTGGGTGAGGTCCCGGGTCCCAGGGGGCCCATTTCCCTGGCAGCATCTGGCTGGGCTCCTGGGACAGGCGAGGGCACCCACCTTCCACAAACAGCGTAAGAGGCTCACTCTGCAGACTCAGGGGCCCAGCTAAAAAGGACAAGTTCTTCTACTCTGTCATTATGTTGGCCTTGGGCATTGCTGGCAAAATGAAACGGAAGCAAAGATGGGCTGAGGAGCAGAATGCTACCTGGGCCCGGCTGCTGCAGACCTCACCCTCCAGCTGCCCTACATCGTTGCAGCATGGTGCACGGTAGACAGAGCTGGGTCTTTGCCACCCTCTGAGCACAGGGCACAGTGTACAGCACCGCGCAGGTGGCCCAGGGTCTTCAGGGAGGCCAGGCTTCCCTTTGTTTTTCTCAGTAACTTGGGGTGGGGATGCAACGCACACCGTGAGGGCACTGGGTTAAGGTCATAGCCAGACAGATGTTCGTGGCCGTTGGCACCCCACTGAGACGCAGACCCACACGCAGAGCACTGCCATCCTGCAAGCCGCACCCCACGCCCATTCCCAGGCTGCACCACGCGGCTCTGCTGTTCTCAGTCAGTGTGATAAGCGAATGACGGCTGCCGCGATGCCACAGCTCTCTCCCCAGGCTGCACACGGTAAGTCGAGACTGCAGGTGTGGCCAAGTTAAGGACTCTGAGATAGGAAATGACCCTGGACTATTCAGGCGTGTCCTAAATGTCACCACACATGTCTCCTAAGAGAAAGGCAGGCGGGTGAGGCCAGGGACATGCAAAAGTGGATCAGAGGCTGGAGGGAGGTAGAGTGTGGGCCCGGGGATTCAGGCAGCTGGAGGACAGAAGGAGGCAGGACCTGGATTCCCCCAGAGGAACGAGGCCCTGCTGACCTGCTCAGATGTCTTCCAGAACCGGAAGAGACCCAGGTTATGCCTTCTAAGCCCCTGGTCCATGGTGGCCCATGGAACCATAGTGGGAAGCTTGGACAGTGGGTGCCCTCTGTCCTTATGCTTCCAAGAAATGCACCCCATGGTGGGGCTCCTTTGTATCATTTCTTGTTGGCCACCACCTGTGTCACCACGCAGAGCTCAGTCTGGGTCCCATTGTGGGAATATTCAGTGATCTGGGTCCATTCCCTCTGTGGGCACCCGAGCAGCTCCAGCTTTCAGGCTGCTATGAATAAAAGTTCTGTGAACATCCCTGAATACCTTTTACTAAGACACATGCACTCATGTCTCCTGGGGAAATATGTAGGAGTAGAGCTTCTGGAGGAACGCGACAGAGAGGTTTATGGGTAGCTGTACAAGACACCTACAAACCATTTTCCAAACTGGTCAGAACAGCTGACAGCTCCCAAAGCCACTTGTTCACCCAAATGGTCTGTCCCAACCCTGCCAGAGGCCTGGGAGCAGGTGTAGAGCAGAGCTGACTCCATATTCTGGGGTCACTGATTGCACTGCTGGGGGTCCACGGGGGAAGGTAAAGGGCTCAGAAAGCACTGGGCAGGGAAGTCCAGCAAGCAGACAGGACATTCAGGGCCACAGGGCAAGTGTGTAGCCTGCAAAGGGGAGCACTGACATAGGCAGCAGGGGCAGACTCTCGGGAGCCGGTATTCTGGTCAAGTCCTGAATCATAAGGAAAAGCCGGTATAGAACTGGGCCAAGAACTTTTTGGAAGGAAGGAGAAGCAGTCAGCGGGGGAGGCCACTCTTATCCTCTGCAGCTTTGCATTTGCCCTCTGGGGGTTTGCAGGAGGCTCTGAGTAACCTGAGAGGGTGCCCTTTACCTGGGGTGGGCAGTGGCAGCTGTCTGCCCAATGTGCTGTATCCAGGCTGGCGGGTGGGAGTGGCCAGGCTTGAAGACAAGATGGGCATTCTCGTCTCTGGCTTTCCACAACCCTGAAAAGTCCTGGCAGAGCTGGCAACATTGGAACAAAAATCTGGAAGATGTTGATTCAAACCATGGGCTGGGGTTCAGGTAACCGATGACACTGGCCTCAAGGAGGACATCCATTTAACTGAGTTGCTTAGCTACAGGAATTTGATTTTGGCCAGACCTAGTCTAAGGAATATGATGAGGAAGACAGGGCCAGGGTCCAGCCCCCGGGTATGCCTGTGATTCAGCCTTGGGGTTCGTCTCTGCTCTGTTGCAGATGGTAGCATATGAACTAGTTCAACTGTAGGAGCACAGGGTGGGGCTGTGCCTCTTCTGTGCAGTTGTATCGTGGTGATTCTGCGAGTGCTTCCCTCAGTTTTTATCTTTCCAAGGTGCAAGGGGCTCATGGTCCCTAAAATCACAACTGGGCCCCTGGTTCTACCTCTGAGGAGTGATATCTCGTCACCCTGTGAGGCATTCGTGTCCTGGCGATGGGTGATTCCTAGATGGCTCCCAGAACCCCACTTCCTAGAAGACAGAGATGTGGGCCACTGCCCAGGACATGGGCGAAGGAGGGTTCTGCCTCCCAGGACAGATGGAAGTGGAGGGCACCTTCCAGCTCAATCACCAGGATCCAAACAAATCAGCCTGGAAAAGCTCTTGATTAATGCACTGACACACCAGGAGAATGACGCAGCCTTTCTGAGCAATGTTCTCTCCAGAAAGAACAAACTGTCCTCACACACAAATCCTGAAAGTCCTGGGTGCTTGGCATTGCTCATAAGAAAGGATTCTGAGTAGTGGGGAGTTTGGCCGCAGCACACGGAGTGTCACCCACCCCTGCCCAGCACTGTCTCCCTGCCTAGGTCCACGCGCTGCCTGGAAGGACCATGCCCTGCTCCAGGCTCGGACCACAGCCAGGCTCTGCAGGCGGAGCCAGGTGCCCTGGGTGCTCTCAGGGCCACCTGCATTTCAAGAAAAGCAGGAAGCATGAAATTTATCTGCTACCTTGATGCGAAGCCACTGTCCACTGTCATGGAGGAACGAGAGGTGTGAAAATTAGACAAATTAACCCCTTTCCAGAGCAGCACCACTGTTTAAGACTTTGACAGTGATCTGTTTGTTACAGGAAACTGAAACAGTCAGGAGGAAGCAGAGAAATGCAGCATAGGACAAGACTGGGGAGGGCTGTGGCCCAGAGCCTAGCCCCATGTCACCTGCCTCACTGCCCACTGCCGCATCAGGGCCCAGCCTCTGGAGTCTGGGCTACACTCTGATCAATAGCACATGAAAAGACACAGCCCTTCCATTAGCACTTAACTGAGATTGTCAGTCACCTAATTGCTTCAATAAAATATAATTAATTAAGAATAACATGTGGAGGTATTTACATGAGCTGGTGACTGCACGCTGCAGCTTCCAGAATCTTTCCGATGGGCCCGGCCCTGCAGACATTTTGCTATTGTATTTAGAGGACCGGGAGGGGCAGACCACAGTCCACAGTGGCCGGCTCCCTCTGCCCTTTGGGTTTTGGAGCAAAGAAGATTTAAGGTCTATTGTTATCTGTACAGGAACAGAGCCCCAGGAGAGTTGGGCCTGCACTCAGGGGAAAGACCAGACCGGGAGTCGGGAGGTGACCCAGCCCTCTCAGGGGTGGCCCATCTGGAGAATCAGGAGAATTGTGGAGAGTTGGTCTCTGATCTTGGCTTACACGTTTCCATGGGACATGACTGGAGTTACTGCCCTGACATGGGCTGGGGCATGAATGGTCACTCTCGAGTGTCCTGATCACCAGAGAGGTGACTGCATACGGAGGAGCTCTGCCCAAGAGGATAAAAACACCTGGGACTCGGTCACCCCGCCCCTACTCTCCAGGGCCAGAACAAAGTGCTCAGCAGGAAGGGCTGCAGAAGGCTGGGACCCAACTCCCTGGAACCAGGGATGGGCTATTTGCTCATGCAAATGGAGCTCAGAGGCTGGCAATCCAGGAGGATCCAGAGCCAGGGTAGGGCAGGACCGGACCGGACTCTGAATTTCTCTGTCTTCTGGTTCGCCTTGCATCTCCAAGCACCTTGTTCCTCATAGGAATAAGGAGAGAAGAAGAGAGCAGGAGTGAGCAGAAGGGAAAGGGTGACAAAATCAGTGCTCCCAAAGTCCCACTTCATCATGCTGGTCACAACCAGGCTCTGGGCGATGCCTCACAGGGTAGAGCTGCATTGCGGGGTAGCATATTCCCGCATCTGCGGGTCTGTAAGGAGGACAGGAGGGAAAAGGGCTTCCTCCCACCACCTCCACCGGAGGGACGGGCAGTGACTGGACCGCTGTTTCTTCATCTCTCAAGGGCCCGACGCCTAGGGCAGTGAGCTGCTGTAAGCAGCCGCTTCAGGACTGCGCTCTGTGCGACTAGTTAGTGTGGTAAAGATCTGTCTTTCCATGGAGCTCTACGGGGCACAGGGAGGTTTCAGCTCCACAAATGGCCTCTGAACAGCCCTTCCATGGCCTCTGTGGGACCTCTGTGAACAAGATAGCCCCCCACTAAGAGCCCCACAGAGTCAGTCAGCGTCTCTAACCTTCTCCCTGTGTCCACAAGTCTGTGTTCCAGGATGCAAAGGCAGGGCTGGCTGCTCATGCACCCCGGCGTCAGCAGGGAGCCCCACCCAGACCTAGTCACGGTATCCACACAGCTAGAGCGTCTGTCCCAAGCAGGACAGTGACATTTCTGTGACAGTTATGGAAAGAGGCTGGGAGTCTAAAAGGTCTGAACATGTCACAGTGCCCCCAAGTGGCAAGATGAGGCCCTTGGACACCCCGATCCAGCTGCATCTGAAAGCGGACTTTGCCCTCACGGTGAAACATGAGATGGAACTGCTCCACTTTTGTTTACCACCAACCAGAGCTGGGTCTGTGTCTCTCTCATTTGCAAACAAGAACACCACGCAGAAGGCCCAGTGGTGGATGCAGCAGTGAGACCAGTGGCCTGTTCTCTTTAGCGTTAAACAAACAAAACATCTCGGCTCTGGTTTCTACTCCAATCAAGGCACAGTGACGGAGGCCCGAACTGCTCCAGGCACAGAGCTGTGAGAAATGGATCCTTCCATCTCCAAGGTTTACGGGCTACATATCAGTAGAGCAGGTTCACAAACGCATTTTAAACTGTTGGTGACAAGAAGAGAAGTCCTGCATTGGGGTCACCTGAGGAAGGGATGGCCGTGTGTGTGAGGTGGGGGGAAGTCCTTCTGGATCTGGCCAAGGACGGGCCACTGCCTGGGTGAGGCCACACGGGAAGAGCCATTGTGGAGGAGCCGCCGTGGAGGGCGGGATTTGGGGAAGACACCGATGGTGAACGCAGAAGTGGGTGTGGGTCCTGGGAGGCTCGGGACACTGTTTTTTTTACTGTGGGGTGAGTGTATGCCCTGTCACAGCGAGCACCATGGGGAATATTCGAAAATTTCCATTGGATTTTTTAAAGCGTGGTTTCATTTTTCCCTCGAACAACTGTTAAGTTCTGATTGGAGGGTTCGGTTCTTAGAAATCAGCACGAGAAAGACATGGGCTTGCCCTCAGCACACACTTAGCGCACACCAGTGGCACGATGGTGCCACTCCAGTGCGGGCTGAGAGGCAGGAAGGGCAAGAGTGCCCTGGCGCCGAGGACAGCCACCGGCAGACCGTGGCCAAGTGCTTGCAGCCTGGTGCTGCGGCTCCACACCGGCCTTGGAGAGGCCGAGACCAAAGCACGAATGGCTAAGAACAGACAGCCACACAAGGACAGGGACACTGTCACTGCCGTCCCCTGGTGGCACGTCTGGCAGAAGTCCTCTTCAGAGAGGCAGCTGGGAAGCTGTCCACCCCCGGCACTGGTCCAGAACTGGCCTCTGAGTACATCGGCAGCACACAAGACGCTCAGAAAGGATACTGCGCGTGGCCTCCCTCTGCTGCGGCCTGTTGGCCTAAGGTGTGTCCAGCCTAGTGGACACTGGTTCTCCTTTGATAAAGGAGCCTCGGGGTTCCAGGGTAGGTACAGGGCCATCCTGGAGTGGCCAGGAGGAAGGACCTGAAGGCACAGGGCCAGAGCTCCTGGCTCCTACTGGCTACTCACATTTACTCTGGGCTGAGAAAAGGTCAGAGGGTGATGAACAGCGAAGATCTCCAGGCGGTGGGGTCTGAATCACTAAGTCAAGTTTCAGGGCTTTCAGAGGAAACAACACTGTCTGATTCTTCTCCTTGCGGAGGCCAGCGACCCTCCAGCAATGTCAGGCAGGAGGCTAGGCCTGGGACGGTGAGTGTCAGCTGGGCCCGCAGGGCCCCGGCTCTGGCCTGAATGCTGCTGTGAGTGTTTTCAGAGGAGAATGGAGCAGCACAGCTCCAGTGGAGCATCAGGTGCTCAGGGCAGGTGCTGTGGTTTGGATCTGCACACACCTCGCACCTCAATGCTTGGTGTTACAGTCTTGGCCACAGGCGGTGTTATGGGGAGGCAGCGGTGGCTCCAGGAGGCGGAGACCTGCAGGAGCTCTTAGGTCATTGGGGACACCTCCTGAAGGGACTGTGGAGCTCTGTTCTCTTCCTCTGTCCCAACCGCAAGGCGAACAGGCGGCCCTAGCATGTGCCTACCACAGTGCACCCCTGCAGGCCCAGAGCAACCCCACCACACTCTCATGAGGCGATATCCCAACCTGAGCCAAGTGAGCCTTTCTGCTTTACAAGTTGACATCTCTGGTATTTTTCTAACATTACCAGAAAGGAAGGCGGACTGACAGTGAGCTGGCCTCGTCGGGTCAGCAGATGCCTTTGAAGGAAGAGACCCGGCCCCTGGGAAGAGAGAGCTCTGCCAGCTGATGGCCTGGACTCGGCCCTCCGCGCCCCTTGGGGACTTCCTTGTGGATGTCACCCCAGGCCCTTGGTCAGCCCCCCTGCCTGCCTCGCTCCCACCAGTGCTGCTTCCCATGGGCTTCCGAGTCACTCAGTCCGTCCCGTTCCCCTGGTCCACACAGGGACCAGGGTCGCTGCTCCTTAAAGATTAAGGTCCTGCTGCTTCTTTTTCGTCTGTTTTCTTTGAAACATCAGGTCTTTCACACAGAAGTTGAAAAAAATCTAGAATGCAAATCTCTCACAAGGCAGATTCAGGCCTCTGTAAATATTTAAGCTGAGATGCCTTGGAGGCCATTACCCATTCCAAGATAAATAACCACGAGGGATGGATGCGACATTCTTGGAGCACCTGAAAGTGGCCGGGTCTGCTGAAGGGCATGGCATGGGCACCCTTTAAAGCAAAACCCGAAGCTTGCAGTGCCACTTCCGCCTCCACAAGGGCCAGCAGGCCAGCTCACATCTGCCATGCTCGATGTTCACAGTGGGCAGCGTCTTCCTCCATCCCGCTAGTGACACCAGAAGCCAGAAATGTCCCTTCTGTGGATGGGGTATGCTTGGAAATAAAGAGCAACCACACAGGAAACAGTGGCCAGTGTGTGGGGCTCTCCGTGTCTATTCATTCCGCACAGCTAAGGCAGCACTCAGCTGGGGACAGGACAGACACACGCGGAGGGGTTCGCTGTTTAAAGAAAACTGCAGTGTAAACTTATATCTTATGCGTTCACTTTAAATGAAAAAACATGCAATGCGATGTGTCTATGCCTTTCCAAAGAAAATGATGGGATTTATTAAAATATATTAATTCATACGGCCACCCAGGGGCCTCAGTCAGGAGGGGACACGGGAAGCCTGCACCTTCAGAGGTACGAGTTCAGGAAAGCACCTGACATATGCAGAGCAGCACAGGGTTGCGAGGGTGCCACTGGGTGGATTTCAAAATGCCCCAAGCCGACCTGTGAGCCACTGGCCAGGCATGGCCGGGAACAAGCCCCCCACAGCTCCTCTTCCCCAGGGAGCAGCCCTCAGAGAGGCCTCTCTTCCAAGGACTTCCTAGTATTTTCTTTCCTCAGTTAAAGTTTTTTTATCAAGATAATTTTTGCATGGTTTAAAGATGGAAATGGGAGATGGGGGTGTGACTCAGTGACAATGCACTGGCTTGGTCCCCAGCATAGCAAAACAATAAATGAGTACAAGAAGGACTGAAGGAAGGAAGGAAGGAGGCGAAGAGAGAAAAAAGAAATGAAAAGAGAAAAGGAAGCAGAAAGACTGAAATAGCAGTAAAGTTGTGCATGGTGATTCACATCCATAACCACAGCTCTCTGGGAGCCTGAGGCTGCAGGATCAGGTTAACCCGGCCAGGGCAACTTGGTGAGATTCTGTCTTAAAGCGTAAAGAAAAGGGCTTGGGATGTAGCTCGGTGCAAAGGTCCTGGGTCCCATCCTCAGTCTGGAAAGGGGAAGGGAGGGAGGGAGAGAAGGAAGATGGGTGGGTGCTAGAAGGTGCGTCGTGACACACAGGACCCTCCTAGGATGGCCCTACTGACCTGGAAGAGCTGGGATGCAGACGGGGGCCGACTGAACGGGGAAGGAGCCTCCCTCTGGGTTCCTCCCAGGTCGCTCTGCAGGCTGAGAACTGAGGAGTGGAGAAGACAGCGAGGGGAAGAATACACAGCAGGCTGAGCTGAGCACGCTCCCGGCTGGCCAGGGACACAGCTCCCATCTGCATGTGGTCCTGGCTCAGATATCTCTAACGTAACAGGACGGAAGGATGGAGACGGGGCCGGGGGAGGAACCCCTACCTCTAGGGAGCATCCCAGGTGGTCTGAGAACAGGTGGAGATTGGGGAAACCCTGGGTAAGAAGGGCCTGAAAAGCTGCCCCACCACCCTGGATGTTGTGTGTCCTAGATCTTTCTGGACCTACTGCTGCCAGGCACAATGCCCAGGAGCACCCTGCTGAGCCTTGCCACCTCTCCCTCCATCTGGATGAGCCTGGTACCTGTGTGGTCCCTCTCCTACCTGCACCCGCTATGTGGGCACCACTGCCTTTCCTGGAATGGGCCAGTGAGGAAGTATTTTAGTCTTTGAGGGCCACACAGTGTCTGTGACAGGTGCTGGACTCTGCGGCTGCGGTCACTGCAGGAAGCCCAGGAGAAGGGGGTGTGCCAATAAAACTCTATTTCCTAGTCACATAAACACATATGGTGGCCTCACCTCTATTCTTAGTCAGATTATCTTATCAGTTGCATTTTGAGGTTAAAGAGGGTGGAGGATCAGTTTAAATTGGCAGAACTCACCCAAAACACCCGAAATGAGTAAGGACTATCTGAAACACGGATTTATTCCTACTGTCATTCCTGCTGGAGCTCAGCCTAAGCGGTTTTTGTGCCTCGGGTGCACAACACCATGACAGCAGAGTTAGTAAGACCTTGAAAACCTAAGTGTTTAGAAGAGTAGTAATGTTAATAATGTCATATATACATGTCATGGCATATAACATCATTAATAACATTATAGACATATTATACCAGGCATATAGTAAACATTACCAACAGCCACATCTGTATTAATACTGTATATGAGCAAAGTTTCTTGTGTTAGTAAATTAACTACAAACTAGTTTTCTTCATTTTTTAACGTGACCATGTGTGTCTTACATTTTCACTAACAATTCCTGTACTTAGCGTGCAAAACAACTGACACCCACATTTGAAGGGTTAAGTGGGTCAGTGTTTTCCTCTGGGGTTCGGAAGCCATGGATCCCAGGGGTGACTTCTTGGGTATTTTGTCTTTTTACAAAGCTGTGGGATTTCAGGGTCAGGAAGGGGCAAGGGCATGAGAAGCTGCAGGTGTACCCCAACTCCAGGGGCTCCCCAGGGCTGGCCTCTGCATCCTGCTCTCCTGGGTGGGTGCCCAACTCTCTGGGCAGGCTGAGCTCTGGGCATGGCACTCTGGGCCAGGAAGCCACTCATGGCCCAGTGCAGGGCGGGTCCCTAGGGAGGCCCCACAGTTTGGGGCCTCTGGCAGCCAACCAGAGGGTCATATGGCAGTGCCCCAGGTGCTCGGGGTGGTGGCTGCTGCTTTCCCGATCTGCTCTCTTCCATGTATTCTGTTTGGTTCCTCCAATGCTTCAAGTTTCTGTTTTTAAAACAGAAAGTTTCCAGCATTTAAAAATTAAGCAACTCAGTGTAAATGTTTTGAGAAGTGGGAGGACTCAGCAGTTCTGGCTCAATACCCAGAGTGGACAAGGGCTGGGCTGAGTGCTCATGGCTCTGGCATCGCTACTTTCCTTGGTCCCAGGCTGAAACCCTGCTTCTCCTCCCCTCCTGTTCCCTCCCCTCCCTTCTCAGCATCTGTCTCTACCAGAGTGCAAGCGTCAGGGTGTCTGTATAGTCCTGTGTTTGGGGGGCCCGCCTTCCTCAGAGGCGCCCTGGGCCCTGTCCCCTGCCTGGTCCTGGTGGCCAGTGGCTCTGGGGAGGCCAGCAGGGGTGGCCTCTGGCTGGCTAGGACACTTCAGTGAGTCAGAAAGGTGAAAAGGAAGATTTTAAGAGAAAGGCTGAGTCTCAGGGAGGAGGTGGCTAGAGGAGAGCATCTCCCCCAGACCTGCAGGCTCCCAGAGACCAGAACTGGGGGGCTCAGCAGCAGAGCAGTCACCAGGCACACAGGGGCCAAGTTCCATCCCCAGCATGCCCCAAAAAGAAACAAAAATAAATAAATAAATCCCTCAAGAACAAGGATTGCTTCCTTCTCTTCCTCACTTATCCCCACACGCCCAGTCCGGATTAGTCCTAAGGACGCACTGCTACGTGTGTGTTTATTGTCATGTATGTGATACAATCATGCAGGCTGATGCCACGACACCATGCTATCACCCAGCTAGCAGACGTCACCACCATGGTGATGACGATGACCCAGATGGTGAGCAGGGTGACACCTGCTAAGTGAGTGCTCTGCCAGGTACGTTACAGACCCCTTTCACAGAGGCCCGGCACTGGGAACACATCTGCCTCGCAGCAAAGGAAGACACAGGCAACAGCGACTGAGTGCGGTTTCCCTGTAGGATGTTTATCTAAGCGGCCTCGGGAACTCGACAGCCTGGGTCTGGACCCAAGGCTACCGTTTTGAGCTGCGCCATCTTGGACAAGTTACTTCTTTATGGATTTTGGACGCTGGATATTGGAAAAGTATCTACACTGCTGTGTGCACTGTTTGTGTCACGCCTGTGAAATGCTGTGTGGGACACTGCCTGGTCCATGCCGGGGACCTCATGACATTGGTGTCTGTTGCTCCTGGTGGCACTGCTTGTTACCATGGTGCACTTGGACAAGGCTCAGCTTGGTAAATGCATGACCTCAGCTAATCCTCCACAGAACCCTGTCTCTGGAGGTGACACCCCCAGATTCAGACTCTGGATCCCCGTTACTTGACAGCTCCTCTGCCCACACCTCCACCAGTTCACAGACATCCAAGTGATGACTGTGTTGGCTGAAGACCTCAGCAGCTCGGCTTGAATACATGAGCACTTTGGTAAGAAAGTCTTGTTTCAGGGTGTCTTTTCTGTCACCAATCAAAGCCCTACATGAGTGCCAACACCTGTGCATCGGTCACTAAGTAAAGAAGATCCCACCCTGCTCTCCCTGGGGTGACGAGACAAAGGCTGACATCCTGGACTCCCCTTGACCAACTGCTTATTAAGGGGAGAGTGATGGGGGTGGCACCGGGGCAAATAGAAGACTAATGCGCCTGACATTTCAGAGAGCCTTGCGGGGTCAAGTGTTCCCCATGAGATGGAGGCGAGGTATTGGGTTTCTGGCGAAGGCTGTGAGAAGCAGTCCCAGGTTCTTGGGAAATGTCAGATTTAACAGCACAGGGAAATGTCTTTTGAATCAGAAGATGAGAACTCGGGGGAGTTAGATTAACAACATAGCACAACATTTCACCAAGTAATAGGACCATATTTCCCCTTTATGGGACACTGCCCAGGGCAGTATTTAATCTCTTGAGCTTAATGAACTTTTAAAACTACTCGATAAATACTCAAGGCCGTGACAAGCCCTGTCATAAGATAAATCCTGCCCCACTTCAATGGACTCTATCATTTTTGTTATTAAAAAGGTTAATTTTAATATTCAAGGAACTCAGTTCTCTGGAAAATAATGCCACGGCCTCGCGTGTTCCGTCCCAGTGGCTCCCTGTGACAGCGCAGACAGAGCAGGGGCCCGTCCGCTCCTGCAGGAACCTGGAAACTGACAGCAAGATGCTCAAGACCAGCTGGGCCCCTCCCCAGGCCCCAGGAGCCTGTCAGGGTCCTGGCTGTGAGGTCAGACAATCTGAGTTCAGTGCAGGGGTGGGGCCAGGGGAAATGCAGTCCCTCTGCTGACTCCCGCTGGGGGTCAGAGGCTCAGCTCAGCTCTGCAGAGATCTCTGCATGTGCCAGACTGGCGCTGTGTCTGGGCTCTGGAGCACAGCCAGGGCTGCCAAGCGGGGTCACTGCGAGCCAGAGCAGGCTGGGACATGGCAGCTCTGGGCCACCAACCAGCACTGCTGAGGGTGGGGAGGGAGGGCAGCTGGCCGAAATCAATTTCCAGAGCCCTGCAGGCCATGAAGCCTGTCCCTCTGGCTGCTTGGTATACCCAGGGGCATGCCTCAGGAACGCTGCCCATTGCTGGCAAATTGGACACAGGGCAGGTAATTAGGGACAGACGATCTCCTTGCTCTGTGATTTCTCGTCCTGCAGGCTGAGGACAGTCCACCAATGCACATATTTGTTTCCCAATCCTTTACCTGAGGACTGTTCTGCTTATATTCCCTAAGGGAGCTGGACCTGGCACTCACAGGCTGGACCTAGAGCGGTGTCCTCAGGGAATGCAGCTCGTACCTGTGCCATCTAAGAAAGCGCCTCCGTTAGGCGACTCACAGGGGACTTTCTGGGAAAGCTGCAGGGATGGAACAGAGGATGAGGGGATGTGTGCCTGGCTCTGACGATGGCCCCTCGATTCAGTGAATCAGTCCAGTGGGCTCAGGAGGTGTCACTCTTGCCCACATAGGAAGCCCCTTAGCCAGTCAGTCACCAAAGAAAACCAGTTGTGATGGTTAAATTTGATTGTCAGCTTGATCAGTGTGAGCAATGCCTAGAAAGTTGGCAGAACCCACTCCTGGTATGTCTGTGAGTGTTTCCAGAGGTGACTGGCACGTGGGATTGTGAACTGAGGGAAGAGACCCACACTGAATGTGGGCAGCATTGTGCAACAGGCTGGGGACCAGAGGGAGGAACACAAGAGGAAGGAGGTGGAAGCCCACCAGCTCACGCTCTCTCTTTCTTGCTGTCTCCCTGCTGCCATGAGGTAAGCAGCTCTCCTCACTGTGTCTGTCTGCCAGGGTCTGGCCTCAAGCCCTGGACTGAACCCCCTGAAATGGTGAGCGATCCTTCTGCCATCAGCTGTACACCTTATGTACTCAGTCATGAGATGAACAGCACACAGATACACCAGCCCTGCCCACACCTTCCCCCACCACAGGTACAGGATCAAATCTGTCTAGCCAGTTGCTGGTGCAGCCTGGCCCAGTGTTGCCCTGACTGCTTATATCCGTGCCCTCAACAGAGCACTCAGTCCCTCTCTAAAGGAAGCTGATTCTCTCTGCTTTATAAATTACTGTAAGTACTACTTGGCAGCAACAGAGTGGGCACACCATACCCCATACCCCTGTCTTCTAGAACATTCTCTCTGCTCTCAAGGTTTTTGAGGCCTAAAGACATGGACATTCAAGCTAGTTCCCAAACCTTTCCCCATGCAAGACAAAAGTACAAGCTGGAGCAGTGAGTTAATTTGGTTACTCCTGAAAGCCAGTACTGCTTTTCCCCTGTCTTATATTAATTGATAACTTGCTTAATATGTAATTTTTAATTATGAAATTATTTTAGATTACTTATGATCTCATGACTTAGATTGGCGTTTCTCACACCTGTGACTGCTGATGGCTGCTTCTCAGATGGGGAAATGCATTCTGCAGACTGCAGGATGGTAAGCAGTATCCGGCCTCCACCCGCTGGACACTAGGAGTAGTACCCCCCGGCCTTGACAGCCAAAGACGTCTCCACATACTGCCAAGTGTCCCCAGGGCCCGCTGTGAAGCAACAATGCCACTACTAACATGTGGGCAAACATTTTCCCACCTTTTCTCATCAAATCAAATCAAATCACATATTTGTTCTGCAGATATTGAAGCACCTACCATATGCCTGCCAGGCGTGGAATTAGTGATAAGGGGTGCTGCAGCTAATAAGGAGGCCATACTCTAGCAGACGGAAATCTATCACCTAGGGAACTTGCTGATACTGAAGGATTATGCACAGGCTTAGAAGTGCAGGCCAGACATCGAGAGGCCACGCGATGTGAGTGTTAGGCATGGGTCACTCAAGTGATCAGGTGGAAAGACCAGGAGCTGAGTTATGGAGGAGAATGAAAGGAGGGAGGTCCCTATCTCCCCATGCCCTCCTGCCAAGTGCCACCTCATGTGGACAGCCACCACTGTGCCTGAGGACCAAGGTTTGCCCAATATCTGAGAGCCTCCAGCTATTATCTGTCTCAGAAAACAGAAACAAACACCACCACCCTTAGTCCTTGATCTGTTTAATTCTACATAAAAGAAAGATTTTAAAGTGTGTCCTTTGACTCCACATTCGCAGTACTTAAAATATCTCCAGAGGGGATAAAAATTCAAATATGAAAAGATTTAATGTCAAAGCTATTTATCCCAAAGCAATTCATAATTATGAAAAAATGAAAGAAAATACAAGGGATTAGTTAAATATAGCCTTTGACACTTACACAGTAGCATAAAGTAATGTTTTGGGTATATTCTGTTTTCTTGAAACAGCTCTGGGGGATGTTGTTAAATTAAAAAATGTAGACTATAAAAATGTAAAACATGTATGTCTATGTATGCATATGTATATATGCAAATGTGTACATATATAAACACACACCCCAAAATAACCAACATCTGCCAGTTGTCCAGGACATGCTATTTAAAGATCAAGTTGTAGCACAATATGCAATACAAATAATTACTGTTACTGCTAACAGAAGACACAAAAAGGAGTGTCCTAGGGAACACATATGCCAATGCAGTATAGGAAGAGGTGTGAAACCTGTTCTGTTATTAGGAACACACAATTCACAGTCACAGTGTCATCCCGCGTCCGTTCTAGGGCACAGATTAAGACATGTGGCATTATCACACCCAGGAGAGAAGTGACTCTCCAAAGAGCTCCACTAAGGTGACAGGGCATAAGTCACTAATCTCTTTTGGAGCTGGATCAGGCATGGTCATGAGGTACTGAGCATTTTGGGGCTATTGGCATCTACTCGGCAGGAAGAAATCTCACCTGTGTGTCCACAGAAACATTGTCCAACGTAGTTTGTGCCTGAGAAGGTGTGCAGAAGCTAATGTCACCCATGGGCGGGTGAGTAGACTGAATAATTCACCCAATGGACTGCTGTAAGTAGTTGAAATGTATACTTTATAAATCTTGTTAACATATTTGAGTTAAAAATATTGTAATGGTTGATACATTGTGTCAACTTGAGAAGGTCAGAAGTTTAGGTGATTCAGCAGAGGGCCAGGGTCTTTGTACGATTCTCAGCCTGTGCCAGAGGAGGGCACAGAGGTGGTGTGAGTGTTACACCCGCCCTGGGGGTGTGGTAGCCTGCTTATACTATCAGGGAGGAGAACAGGCTTGGCTCCCCCATGTTGCTCTTGCTGTCTTCTGCTGCTTGTGCCATGATACCCTGCCTTGGCACCAGCTGATTATTGACTGAAACCTCCACAAACAGTGAGCTACATGAAACTTTCCTTCCTTAATTTTCTGGGTTGGATATTTTGTCTCAGCAATAAGAGAAAAATAACCAAGAAAAAATTTGGTACCAGAGAAGTAGGGGTCATTGCTATGACTGTACCTGACTGGGTAGTCCACGAGCCTTCGGGAATGGCTCGTGTGAAGAGTTTGGAAAGGTTCAAAGATGTTGCCTGAAAGAAGAGCTGGAACATGTTAGGCTGTTCTGTATGGAAGATTCTGGTCAGAGCTCAGAAGACCAGAAGGCTGATAGAAATCCTGCCAGTAAAGACCAGGCTCAGGAGGTTTCTGCTGGGAAGGACTGCATTACAGGCCGGAATCCAGATGACGACAGGAAGTTTGTCTGTATTTTGATCATGTCCAGAGACTTTGCCTGAGGCTAAGATTAAAGATGGCAGATTAATTAATCTGGCAGAAGAAATTTCAAGGCAGTAAAATGTTGAGGTGGTGGCATGGCTATTGTCGGGAGCTTTTAGCCAGATCTATGTTGAGAATCAAGAGCAAAGAGCCCAGCAGGATGATTTAAAATGTTGTAAGTTTGGCCAGAAAGGAAGCTCCAGCAAAGCTGTGGACTGTAGACAGCGCTGTTGCTGAGCAGGAACAGGAGACTATTAAAGACGGCCCGAGGGCATGACTCCATCCTTTGCAGCCTCAGAGCTGCACAAGTGAAAGACTTTGCTTTGAGGAGAAATCTGCAGAGCACCGTGTTCCTGAGTGACAGCAGCATACAAAATTTGTTCCTCAGAATTGGATTCAGACAGCCCAGTGATCCAGGCACCTGACTGCTGTAGCCAAGAGAGAGGAGAGCCTGGCTACTGCTCCAGGGGGCAGCAGACCTTGGCATCATCCACATGGTGCTGGTTTCAGGTACATGCAGAATGCAAGAGCTATGGGGTTAAGGTGGCTTTCACCCTGATTTCAGAAGGCCTGAAGGTTAGGAAGTGCGCCCCTGAGGGGGCAGTGTGTAAAGCTGTGAGCGTGAAGCCAAAGATGCAGTGGGGGCCCTGGGAGTTTGGAAAAACTGGAAGCATGGATCGTCCACGGAAACCTGCAAGTGGGGAGCAAAGCCAGGCAGAGAAAAGCGGTGGGAGCTGTGACCACTAGAAGTGCCACAGGGGTAGAATCACACAAGTGCTTTGAAGCTTACAATCTGCCACAGATTGCTTCAGATGCTCAAATGGAACTATAGGACTTAATGTTTTTCCTGCTGGATTGTGAACTTTCTTTGGTCCCAAACCTGTGTATTCCGTTTGTAACTTTTGCAATGAAAATATTTATCTTGTGCCACTGAAGATTGGAAGCATTTAATTTTTCATTTGTATAGGGGCTCATAGCTAATATTTTGCCTGGAGACTTGGAACTTGGACTTTTTAGCAAAACTGAAACTGTTAGGAGTTTGGCAACTCTTGCCAATGGACTAAATGCTTTTTGCATAAAGCAATGTATGTAAGTCTTTGGGGGTGGAGACAAAATGTTATAGTTTTAATGTAATATAATGTTGATAGACTTAACACTGGTTCTTAAGGATTGTTAAGCTGTGTTTTAATTTTCAAGTTGTGAAATGATATGAATAAGCAAAGGAAAGCTTACCTGCTGTTCTGGTGAGAGAATTAGTAGTTTTTCATTTGTATACAGCATAGTTATAAAACTTTGGGCATCATTATAAGCTTGTCTTTGTATCTGGAGACTGCTTTAAAGAAATGTTTCTGGTTGCCAAGGTGACAAGAGGTGGACTGTAATGGTTGATACAGTGCATCAACTTGAGAAGGTCAGCCTTTAACTGACTCAGCTGGGTGCCCAGGTCTTTACTTTGTAACATCCTCAGCCTGTGCTAGAGGAGGGCACAGAGGTGGTGTGAGTGCTACACCTACCCTGGGGTGTGGCAGCCTGCTTACAATATAAGGGAGGAAAAGAGGCTGTTTCCCCCTCCTTTTGCTCTGGCTGCTTTTGCTGTCTTCTGCCACCTTGAAGTGTAGCTCCTGTGCCCTGCCACCCTGCTTTGGAGCCAGCTGATTATGGACTAAAGCCTCCACAAGCAGTGAGCTAAATAAAACTTTCCTTTCTTAGTTTTCTGTGTTGGGTATTTTGACTCAGAAATGAGAGAAGAGTAACTAAGACCAATTGTAAACACCAAAGGGTTAAATATATTTATTACAATTAAAACAATAAGAACAAAAGAACTATACTTGTAAGATAAACATATAGATGTGGTAAGACTGTACTGGAAAGCAGAGTAAAGGAGGAAGGGGGTGTGGGCAGTGCAGTGGGGACTGGGGTGAAGCAGGGGGCAAGGGAAGGGTGGGGATGGCCACACGGTGGACACCAGGGCTGACCAAGCATCTGGTTTTCATTGTGTGTGGTTTCATGGTGGGATTACTAAAAACACATTCATAAAAGGTTTTCCAGGCCAGCTAGCAAGACTGTGCCATGAGCCAAGTGTTCTGACCCACTGCATACCTGGGCACTAACTAAAAGAAGGCCTGTGTTGTGTGTGTGTCTGAGTGCATGCCTACGTATCTGCATCTCTCTCTGTGTGTGTGTGTGCGCATGTGTATCTGTCTGCACCTTTGTGCGTGTGCTTGTGTCTGTGGTATATCTGTGTGTCTGCACCATGGGTATCTGTATGTATTGTGTTTATATTTCAGTGTTTATATGGTTATTTGCACATATGTATGGCTTTGTGTGTGTGTTTTATATTAGAGGTTTTCTACTGATATGATCTGAAGATGAGGGGAAACATGGGTTCCTTACTTCAGTTACCCTGGACTGTAAGTTGTTTTTCTTCTGTGTATATATTTTATTTTATGCTTTTTCTTCTTAAAGTAGTGAGGTTTTAAAACAACCATCCAGTAATATATCTTGTCCTTCTTGTGGTCCTAATGAAGATGACTCTGATCATCCACGCATACCTTTTTGCAGTCAGAGTCACTGAGTTTGAAAAGCTCCCTAGGCATCTAGAAGAGTACTGAGCAACCTGCTTTGCACTAGGGACCAGTTTTAAGGAAGACTATTTTTCCACAGATGGGTGGGAGTGCTTTTGGTTTTGGGACAATTCAGGTGCGCTACACTTATTGTGTACTTTGTTTCTATCAGCATCACATTGGATTCTCACGCGGAGCTCAAAAGCTAGATCCCAGCATGCACAGTTCACAGAAGGGCTTGGGCACCCAGGAGAGTACACTGCGGAGCTGACTGCACAGGAGGCGGGGCTCGGATGGTGATGGGGAGATGAGTGACAGGAGACAGGGTTGGGCTGGTGAGTAGTGATGAGAGGCAGGTGACCATGGCTCCCTCACCACCACTTGCCTTCTGCTGCGTGACCCGTTAATAAGCTTCAAGTCCTGTATTTGTGACTGTGGTAGTTCTCATCTCTTATTTTACATTTAAACCTCTAACTAAATGCAACACTTTGCCAGGTATTAGGTGTCCTTCCTGTCGGACGTTTCTGCTCGTGATAATGATCTTTTTAAATAGTTCTTGGGGGCAGATTGAAGTTTTCTCTGTCACTCAGCCTGGAAAGGCCAAGTTAACACTGCCCAGTGGCTTGTGCAGCCTGCTCTCCCAGCCCCAAGCCATCTCCAGAAACACAGGGCCCTGGGTGGCTGGGGGAGGCGCAGCACACTCCTTGCTCATTTCATTTCTCCTCTTCTAAAACTCAAAAATCTTGCTAAATGGATGTTTTTGTTTGTTGTAAACCACTGGGTTGTGTGTGATGGACTAATTATTTCCGCACAGTCTAAAACAAGCTCAAAATAATTGTCTACAATTTTCTGCCTTTGCTTTCTCCTCCAGAACCTATTTTTCCCCCTTAAATATCAAACTCGGGGTCCTGATTGCGCTCTGATGATATCATCTATAAAAATAAGCAGCAACTCAAATCAGGAGTCAATTGCAAGTGTCCTAGCAGCCTCCCAGGGCCAAATGTTTCTTAGCTGCTCCTTTGGGAGACAAATCAGGGGGAGTTCAGGACTCCTGAGCCCTTGCTAAGATCACTGTGTGGTGACGGTAGGTGAGCCAGGTTCCCTTCTCCCCTTCTCCCCCAAATTGAAAATGTTCCACCCCAAGATACACCTAACCTCCCCTGAACAAAACATCACTCTGAATTCCCATCTGCTGCATTCAGATGGTGACAGTGTCACACTGCACAGCTTGTAGTTTTCAAATATTTGCTAGATTATAAAGAATGATACTCCGGTGTTTTTATTACATATAAATGTTCCCACATCCTTTCCTGCTCAGACTGAGTATTTCTGATGACTTCTTAAGCAGGTGTGGGAGAAACGATTCTGATACAACGGAGCACAGATGTCACATTATGTTGTAGAACCCCAAACCTTTCATTTGCCAAAGCCATGATAAGCCCCATACTCTCTGTGCATTGTTTAAAAATCTCCAAGTTGTAATAACCACTCGGATTGCCATATTGTGCCACTTAACAGTTCATATGGTCTTTAAAATATACATCATGCGAGGGGGTCTGGATTTGTGAATGACAACTTTTTATTAGAACTGTTTGCCATCCTCCCAAAAGATATTATCTTGCTGTCATTGCAACTTGCCAACAACATCTTGAAGCATCCGGGGAGGGGTGAACACGGCTGGGTGGAGGCGTGTGAGCACAATGTCAGCTGTCGGTGGGAGATGCCAGGAGGGGCTGGGAATCAGGGGCCCCTCGGTGACAGGTGGTAAACTGGGTAACACTCGGGTCCACAGATAGGGATGCGGCGCAGCTATCATAACTCTATCAAGCAGTGGCCCCGAACTGGGACGAAATGGAGACAAGTGTGATTAATTTGCAAATGGTGTCCACTCAACCATTGAGCAGTAATAAAGGTGTTAATTTAGCTGCAAACGTGGAAGTGTGTACAGTAAGATGGATTTTTTTAACAGTTCAGTGTGGCATAACCTTAATGCAGTACATTAAAATCATTCATTACAATGAATAAATAGCTTAATGAGATTTGAAGCATGGAGCTCTCTCTCTCTGTAAACCTGTGATGAAGTGAAGCAGGCAATGGCTGTCACTGAGCATAAATTATGCAAAAATAATACTCCACACCATCTCTCCCCATGCATTGTTGTTTTTGTCGAATATTCAAAGGGACAGCTTCCCAGGACAATATCAAATTAGTCTGTGGAATAAAATGGTTTGCAAAAAAAAATAATTATCTTCACAATCCTTATCTGCATCTCTCTCTACTTTAAACAAAGGCCAATTATAGTCTGATTTTCTTTGAATGATTTGTCCCCTTCCAAGCAATGATACCTCCTATAAGTGATTTTTCTTTTTGTTAGATATTCCTGAAGTTAACATTTTGCTCCTAAATGAGAATTTAAACAAAGACTGTTCAAGCACCAGGGCTTGGAGCAGAGCTGGTTAAACAATAGGAACAGCGGAAAATGTCATAGGCGTTTTCCTGTTGCTCCTTAGAAAAATCCTTACTCAAATCAGTGCATTTCAATTCCAGGAATCCCTAATCGTTCCACCTGAGATGGCTGTAAAGTGTGTGGCGGGGGCAGAAGACTCAGAGCCCAGCGGAAATGAGGCCCCTCTCCTACCATGCCTTCCCCAGTGGCCTTTAGCACTGTTCTACAGGACCCCAGCGCTGAGTGAACTAATGAAGCTATGAAAATCTTGGCTCTCGCTAGTTGGTTCCTCTTGGTCCTTGCAGAGAGGAGTAGCAATCAGTCTGTGAGGCCACCCACACCTCTGGTGACACCACCCATGGCCCTCCCATAACTGAGAGCCAGGCCTTCCCAGCACCACCACGGCCCAGGTGCTCAGGACAAAACTGCTGGGCCCTCAGCTCCACCTGCACCTGCAGAGCGAATCTGGAAGCACATTATACCTTCTAGCCTTAGCTTTGATCTATAGAAAGGAATCAGACTTCCACATGTCAGGCAGAAAACACACATCCCCATCTTGCACAGAAGAAAACAAAATCTCTGGTCTCACAGTGGTTAAAAACTTGCTTCCATCACCCAGCTGGGAAGGAGGGCCTGGATTTAGATACGCATCTTTCGGATTCAAATTAAGCCCTGGGGGAGGGACTGTACCTGAAACCTGTGGATGATACCAGATCCCTCTTTGGAGCTAGTAAGAGGTCATCCTGAGGGTAAACTAGGGGGCACCTCTCCGCACTGTCTTGCAACTTCCTTGTGAATCTGTGATGATTTTGAAAACGAGTGTTTAAAGAAATGATGTTAAACCATCTTCTAGCCCTTTCCCCAAATCTATGCGTGGCAAGTAAATGATGACCGGAAAACATAGGCCCAGTCAAATCCCTGGTGTCATCTGATTCAGAAATCTTCGTGTGTTCAGACGTGATCATGAATTTTCAGATAAAGGAGACTCATTCCTCCCCAGCATGCATGTCCCCTGGATTGTCCAGGTGTGTGTGGGTCTAAGACGACATACTTCCATGACACCACAGAGGACAGGCAGCCAGGCAAAGACAGGACGGGCACTGGATCAAGGCAGCCACAGCTAGAAGATGTCTGGGCACTTGGATGCTTTAGAACCATTTTTCCTAAATGGTTTATTTAGAGCAGATGAAATCAGCACCATATTAACAAACACTAAATGGACAGAGCAGACCTAGCCTTCCCCACAAACAGGGAAACGAGAAGAGTATCTGAAGTGGCCGCCACTCACAGCCAGCTGCCTTCCAGATGCAGGCAGGGACAGAGAACCCATGAGGGCAGGTGTGAGCTTGTAGCCACTCTAGAAAATCACAGTGGCAAACGTGGAAAGTGCCTTTCCCCAGTACTGAAGGCTCCCTGAGACCAGCGATTGTGACGTGTAAGCAGCCTAGGACTTTTCCTGTCTCAGAGGGACCCCCCCCAAAAAGCTTAATGCAGATGTTCTTCTTGGGAAACCAGCTTGCACTCCTCAGGTCAAATTAAAAACACTTAAGATTGCTTCAAAGCTACAGCCATGAGTTGACTATAGAAAGACATTGTAATATAGTGGTTTGCTGTACCTCATAGTGACATTTGAAAGTCACCTTAGTGCTTCTCTCCCATTTTCCTCCCAGTCATGCACAGTAAAATGTGGCACTGGAAGGTTCTGCTCTTGGGCAGGGCACCCATGAAAGTGAAGAGAAGATGCCAGAACAGCGGATACCAGGAGGTGAAGCCCAATCAGAATCCCTTGGCCATACAACCCAGCCATCTGCCAGACATGGAAGAGGGACCCCTTCATGTGTCAGAGCCCAGGATCTCCCAGGGGGCACAAGACCCACTCCTCCCTAGCAGGCATGTCCCCTGCTCTGCTTCCCCAAGCTCCAAATCTCCTTGGGTTCAGACCGAGACACAAGGGCTTCCATAATTACAGAACCCTGCTTGTGAAGTACGCCACTCAGCTGGTCCCTTCCAAATCCCACTGCCTTGCAATGCAGAGATGAAGGACAGCAGCCTGTGTGTGTGGGGGGGTGCTGGGGGTAGGTGCTCATTTGTATTTTGATTGTCCCACGGCCTCGAGCTTGCCTAACTAGTGCTTGCTGGCTGGGATGAAAGAGACAGCCGGAAGGCATGCAAAGTAGGTTCTCCCTTCAAAACAGTAAGTCCGGCCACAGCAGAACCACCAAGGAGGCTGTGGGATTGAGCATTCGCCATGGCTGGGAGGACAGGCACTGGGGGACAGGCTCCTGGCCCCGGGTTCCCATCAGCCCAGCGCCAGGTGTGCTCTGAGAGTGTCTTTTACCTGTATGGTGTAAGTGTGAGCACCCACCTCTCAACCTCACCTAAGTAGCCTCCCTGAGGCCCACGGCAAGAACCGAGGCTGGCGCTGGGGATGCAGATATGTCCCAGGAGGTAACCGTTCAGACCCCAACACAAGAGAGCAGCCAAAGCATCACGTTCCGTGATGACCTCCACTCCACTCCGTCTTCTCCATCTCCTGCCAAGTCTCTCTCCATCTGCTTCAAGCTGGTACTGCCCTGCTCTGTGCTGCTCCCAATTCCCCAGCTGTGCAAAGCCCCAGCTCCTCCAGAGCCTGGCTTCCTCTCAGATGATGGCCTAGCTGTGCCTGACCTCCCTCCCTTAGGACCTTTCCCAACTGCACTCTTTCCACACCATGGAGTCCAGGCAGAGGCATCCTTTGGCCATTGTCTCATCTCACCAACACCAGTGGGGCAGAGAGAATACCAACAAGGCAGATACCTACAGCCCCCCACTCCACTAAGGCTGCAGATTTCACCCCTGCATTTCCAACACCAACACCAACCACACAACTACCACCACTGGGCCACTGCTAGCACCATCTCTACCACCACTGCCGCCTCCCCATGGAGCACCTTTCTGCCACTGCTCCACCGTCTACACCACAATGCAAGTCTCCCCACTCCCATCAGTAAGCTTCTACCGCTAACAACACTGAAAGCCGCACGAGCAGCAATACCGCTACCATTGCTATCACTGTGATCACCAATACTGTAACTACCACCACCACTATCCCCATGACCACCATCACCACTGCCACTAACACCTGGCATTCAGGGCACTCTTTTAAGTACCCACCCTGTAATAACCCTGTGAGGTCAGTACTATTAGTATCCCATTTGACACCTGAGGCCCAAACACCTTCACTAATTTGCCTGATGTCACAGAGGAACAGATGGAGGAGCCAGGACCTGAGTCCGGCCAGTTTGACACCAGAGTTGACCCACGGGAGCCTCCCGGGGTTTCCTGAGCTCCCTGGGCATGGCATGACTTGAGGCAATGGGATGCCCTAGTCCACATCAAATCGAATACCCTCGCCATGGTCACCAGCTCCGCTCAGAAGCCCCCTCTGAGTCCTGTGCAGGGGACACCCTGGCCCTGCCTCAGGTATCCCCTCCACATTTCACTGCATGGACTCTCGTTTTCCTGTCATGCTCCCCTCTGAGACAATGAGACCCTGGGGAGGGGCCATGCTAGAGTGGTCATTCCCAGTGTCCAGCTCAGGGCCCGACCTAGGCAAGTGCTGGGCAACGGGCTGGCTTGACTCCATCGAGGGGCCACAGCCCTGCAGCCCTAAGCTCTCACACCCTCATGGGCTTTGCCAGCCCGAGACCCACATCGGAGGACTCCAGTGCCTCTGTCCGGATGCCCGTTCCCATTCTCATTCATCTCAGAGCGAGGAGGAGGCCAGCAAACCTGCTGGGGCCAAGGCCAAGCAGTCTGCACAGAAGCGGGCAGCTGCTTCTGCCTCTGCCTCCAGCTCTCGAGCTGAAACCCATCACGCTCGGGGCCCATGCTGCCCTCGATGTCTTTACATCATGGTGTGATGCACTCAACAACCCATCCAAATAACACCCGGAGGGAGGGAGGGAGGAGCCACTGCTGGGAGCCGCAGCTGACCAAAATGGCCTGGCCGTATCCCCCACAAATGGCCAAGGTCGCTCAGCAATTCAGGTGTTGGGAAGAGGACACAAATTCCCTGGTTTCTAATGCCATGTGGCTGGGAGGCTGGACACAGCGAGAAATTTCTATGGTCTGATCTGCAGCTTTTTCTCCATTAAGTCCAAATGGCCCTGCGAGGCCCAGGATGACATTCATTACGAGAAATGCAGTGGGAGAACCTCTGCCAGTGTCTTCACAGAACAAAGAATATCATTGCAGTTTGTAGAGCAATAACAGAGCCTTGGAATGAGTCTCCAACAATTCCAGGGGAGGGGAGAGGGCACAGCCCACTCGCTCCCCCAGCACGAAGCCACGCAGCCAACTTTCCTGTTCCTCGCAGGAATCTGGAGCTGGTCGTGCACCCCAGCATGCTCAGTGTGGAGCTGGCCACACCGAAGGCCATGAGCTCAGAAGCACAAGACTATTCCAGGCCTGGGGCCTGGGCAGTACTGCTGGCAACAGAGGACACAGCCGGCCACCCAGAGCCACAGGAATGCGGACCCTGGCAGCCAAGTCCTCCAGTTGTTCAGAAAATGAGCCAGGAATCAGGATTTTTCAGAAAAATGTGATTAAGTGTTCATATCTAAAAAAAAAAAATAAAATCCAAAGGATTAGATATGACGAATAAAAGGAACAGAGTGGGCCTGGCCTGATGATTGAGCTGGGGACTGCTGTGTTATGCTGGAGACACGTGTACCTTTCATCTCCCTTCAAGAATGGGCTGCACACTCTTTGGCCTTAGCTCTGGATGTGGAAAAGCTATTCTAACTTGGTCAGTGTGCTCCACTGCGAGCAGCTCCAAGTACCTTCCACTGAGCAGAGTCGGGCAACAAGCTTTGCTGTTCCTCATGGAGTCAGACTCAGATTCTTGGGATGCTTGTCAGTGGCCCTGGCCTGGGAGTCCCTCCAGAGCGAGGCACGGTGGCGGAGATCTCTGAGGCCTCCCAAGGCCACCAGAGCTTTGGAGTGACCCAAAGGTGCCCTGGAGGTACTAGAGGTGCAGCAGGGCTCGGGGCCTACTGCTGATATTGCTGCTTTCTTGAGAGACAGACAGATCCACAGGTCCGGATCAGGGTGAAGCCTCTCCAAGGCACTGCGGAGAGCTGTGGAGTGCAGGCAGCCCCAGGACCCTCGCTGCGAGTGGATGTGCCGAGCTGACAGCATGAGCAGGCAGGTGTGTAAATGTGGGCTTGGGCTGTTCTTGTTTGATTAAAAAAAAGAAACAAAGAAAAAACAAAAAGCTGGGCAGGGAGGGGGCACCTGGTTCTGGAACAGCTGTCTCATGTCTCTGTGTGACAGGCAGGCTGTGTCACCACCGTGTGACTTTGAAGCAGGCAGCCAAGTCACAAACAAGGGACCGGCCAGGGGGAAGACGTGGCATTTGGACCTTTGGGGACCATAAAGCAGCCAGATGTCACATACTTCACACTGGGGCCAACACGCCAGCCCAAGATTAAAGAAAAAAATCACTTATTGGAGGAGAGAGCGACGTGGATCCCAGATGTGGGGCTGAGGTTTCTAATTCAGACACGAGAGCATAATCCTGAATCACGCGGCTCACTTAAAAAAGTGGCTCTTTAACCCTGAAGGTGGTGCTGCTTACAAACTCCAGCTGTCAACCTGTCACCCAATCAAAACCACTGTGAGTCACTGCCAGAGCCTGGGCCTGATGGCTCTCAGCCCAAAACACAGCAGCCCTGGGGTCTGCTACATTTCCCACTACTCAGAGGCCCAGCATGCCCTCTCCCCAATCCACACGGCTCAGCTCAGGGCTGCTCTGTGTGATCAGGGTCCTACTAGGGACACCAAGGCCCCGCTCTCCAGTGACTGGGGCCCAGGGAGACAGCTGGTGACACAGCAGACAGTCATGGAACTGGAGCTTGTGACAGAGGCCTGCCCAGCAGTGTGCCTGGGCCAACACTTCAAATGCACAACAAGCCAAAAGGCTGAGAAGCCCCAGGAAGGAACTGGAGGAGCCTGGGGAAGGATCAGATGGTTTCCTGTGCGACCACCAGGTTGACGGCTTTTCCACATTTGAGCTGAGAGCTGGCAGGTGACAGCACACCATGGCGTGTCCGGTTGCTAAGGGAGGGCCAAGGCCGAGCTTACCGAATGCCTGCTGTATGCCAGCAGCTGTACCTTGCACGAAGCCTGGCTCCGGTTCCCTCCCTGCCCCCCACTGCAGCACCCCACGCGGCCTCCCAGAGCTGCAGCGAGGTGACACTGGCTCCGGTGGCCTCTGAACTGAGGCGGCAGCCTGGGCTGCCAAGGGTGCCCACCTCTCCCAGTCTCCCACCCTTCATGCCCTGCGGCTGCCAACCCCGTGCAGCCCAGGCCAAACCAATCACGGCTGCTCTGTAGCCTGCAGCGGGGCTCAGAGCACCCGTCCGCAATCAGATTACACGCTCCAGCGCCCAGCCCTGCTTGCTCCAAACAGAACGAATCCATTCATTAGCACCAAGGCCAATTAAAAAGTAGGCAGGCTCCCAAATAAAAAAATCCCCCAGGCTGTGCATTCCCACCCTTTCCCAGGAAGCCTCGCTAAGCAACCACTGACTGCCCAGCGCTGCTTGGTTCCTGGGCAGACAAACAGACAAGGAGAGGGAGAGATAAAGGACAAATGGTCGCCACTATTCCATTCCCCCAGCAATGACAAAAGGGTCGTTCATCAGCTCTCTGGAACGCTTACAACTTTAATACAGCATGAAGGCCCAACACAGCTTGCTCCGGACCAAGTTTTATGTAGCTATTTTGTGTATTCTCATTAAAGCGCTTAATATCCAAGTGACAGGGGAAAAACTGCCTTCTCATTATGGTCACTGTAAAAGCAATATTGTAAAAATTTACCATTGAGTTATTTACAAAGCAAAAGATGTAATCAGTAGTTAGACACTCACTGGCAAGAGCCACCTTCCTGTAACTGTAGTCACATCAAAGACCCCGGAGGGCAGCATCTGTTTGGGGCCTTTGAACCTGGAAACCGAAGGGTAGAGCTCATTTTTCTGGGAGGACATGGTGGACTTGCAGGAACAGTGACCGGTAGAGGCATCAATCAGAAGGAGGAGGTAGTGGTGGGGCCTGCCTGGTCCCTGTCCTGTGGCCGCTGTATGAGGCCTTCTGTGTTTATTCCAGAGGACTGAGCTCCTGAAGCAAGCAGGTGTCTGACCATGCCATCTACTGTAAGGGCAATGCTGAGGTACAGATGCGTGGTCATTCACAGGGAAGGGACAGCATTAGCTCTGAGGTCTGCGGTCACTGTGTTTCCAAAGCAGACCCTGAACCATGCATCCACTTCTCTGTGCCGCCCCCGGCCCTCCAGGCAGGGCCTCACCTCCCATCTGTGCCATAGCAATGGCTTCCTAGATGGAAGGAGGAACTCCCCACCCCCACTCAGTCCTCTGATTGGCACAGACAAGTTTTGCAAGGACACAGGAGCAGACTGCAGCCCTCCTTCACTGAGGCCTTCCCATGGGTTCCCTGGCACGGGACCCAGACTCCGACCTTGAAGGCCCGTGGGCTCTAGCTCCCACCTCCTTCTACCACACCCCTTCCTCTTGACCTGTAGCCCCAGATGCAGACCTAGGACTCTGAAAACCTCCCTCTGAGGCACCCGCATCTCCATTTTCCTGAGCTCTGCCTGGCAGGCTCCTTCTGATTCCTGTCCTAGTGGTGTCTCCACAGGGCCCTGCGCCTGTCTTATCTAAGTTGTTCGCAGTCCTGTCTCTTGCACTTTGACATTGCTTCCTTGCTCCTGTTTCATTTTAACTTCTACTTCCCTGTAATTTTAGATTTACAGAAAGCTGCATGAAGATGACAAGCAACTCCTAAGCTGCCCTCATAGATCCTGCTTCGGCTTAGATCCCTTCGGCTCTGTTCCTACGAGTCCCTCCACGTGGACTTCCTCTGCACACCCATGGCACACACACCCACAGCACACACGTCCAGATGAGGGTGTGGACTTCACCAGGGCTCTGCCTTCCGTCTGCAGCCTGTACCGGCCTGACCCCGGTCTCTCAGTCTGTCCCAAGGTCCTGCAGCAAAAGACAGCATCACCCTCCACCGTGTCCATGTGAGTTTTCTTTGATCTGAAAACTTCAACAAGTTTTGTGTTCCACGGAAATAGTATCTGAAGAGTGCAGGCCAGTTAGTACAGAATATACTATAGTCTGGGTTTTTCTGATGCTTCCCTGTAATTAAATTCAGAATGTCCAGGCTCATCGCAAAAATGACAGTCCCTTCCTCAATGGGCACTAGGGGCCACATGAGCAGAGAGGTCAAGGTTGGTTACTTTATGAAGGAGTAGTTTTGTTGCTTCAGGTTCCTATGACAAAATACTGCAGAATGAGTGTCATGTGAACAACAGATGTCTACTGTTCCCTGTCCTGCAAACTGGCAGTCAAAGAGCGACACACGGGCAGAGTCAATGTCTGCTGAGATTTTGTTTCTGATTTATAGACAGCACCTCTTGGCCAAGGAGGTGAGAGATGAAATGTCTCCCTGGGGTTCCTTTCGTAAGGGCACTAATCCCATACAGGAGGGCCCCACCTTCACGACCTGCTCATCTTCTAAAGGCCCACCCCGAGCACCATCTCTTTGGGGCTAAGGCTTTCAAGCATTTGGGGGCCACACATTCATTCCACAGCAAGGAAGTACCTACTACTCATCCCCAGTGGAAAGTTACCACTTATTTCCAATTGTTAAGAATCTGGGGGAGGAATTCCCACTGCACATGTATGTCTCTGACCTCTCAAAGTTTCACTCACTAGTTTTAGCGTCTCTTAACATTCCTGCCTGAGTCGATTGTCATTCTGATGCTTGTCAAGTGGTGACTTCTAATGCCCTGTCTTTCTGAATGGACGCTCTGCTGTGGGGATGCACTGTGTGCCCCAGATCCCTGTCATTTGTTTATGCCGATGTGGACTTGGGGTTCCTGTTTATTCTACAGGTCATGATCCACTGCTGTCATTATTTCTGACACTCAGTTTTTCCTAGATTGGGTGAATGGGACCTTTGAGCAGGCACTTGGGTATTTGTTTTTTATTATTGTGTTGCCATCATTATTTGAGCACTTTCTTACTTTTTGCATTGTTCTTTTGGTGTTTTAATTGGCTTTACTTTAATTAGCTGAGTTTTGCTGTTTACTCACTTTCCCATCAACTGCATCTTACTGTCAGCCTGGCTTACAGCACATCTTCCACCATGGAGAGCATTCCGCACACAGCAGATGTCTTCCAGAGCCAAGTAGCAGATGTGCTAGCAAATGCTGAGTCAGAAAGCAGGTGTTCATGGGAGCCTGAGTAGACACTCTCAGTGCCCTGTCCTGCCCTGTGGCCCTCGGGGATCCTGCCCTTGAACGGGCAGTTCTGCTGTGTGCACTGATCCCCAGGGACTGCCTGCGGGTCTGCCCCAGGACCTCCAGGCACCGCTCTCAGCCGCCCAGGCCAGCGCTGCCTTGTTTCCATCCTTTGTGCTCTGTGTGACCTCTGCTGGTCCTAAGTTGTGCAGGGCTGTGGCTCTGTGCATCCTGTTTGGTTTTCTTCCTTCTCTGTCTCCCTTCCTCAGGTGCCCTCCAGTGTTTCCTGCGATCATCATTTCTCAAATCAACTGCTTGTTGCCTGCCCTCACCACAGGACTGACCTCGAGGGGACCTGATCCAAGATGGGACTGTATCTTAGGACAAGACCAACACTATGGAGATCAGCTAGAGGTGATTCAGTGCTGCTGGAATGCAAGGACACCTCTGCAGAGGCGTGGCTTTCAATCCTGGAGAACTGCAAAGACCTTAGCCTTTCTCTGCAAAACTGTGCTTCTGTTAAGACAGGCTCCTCCCACAAGGGAGGAGTTAGGACAGGCTCCTCCCAAAGGGGAGGAGTTAGGATAGACTCCTCCCACAGGAGAATCAGGCTCGCTTTCCTGCAGAGCCCACTGGCCCACTTATGCTGGGGGAGCTGTGCGCTGTGTGAAACCCTCTTATCACCACCCTTGGAATAGCAGCTCCAGGACACATGCCTGCCTAATTCTGCATGTGGGTAATTTACTGTTTTATTCAGGTGCGTGTACACATCCTCATTAGAAGACAGCATCCTCATCCCTCCTGGCCTCAGCAGAATTCCTGTCATGCCTACTTGGAATCTGCTAGGAACAGGGTGGGGGAACTGCCTGTGAGTTCCCGCGATCGAATTCTGACACTCCAGGAACTCAGCACTGGCTTCCCAAAGCTAAGGCAGATGCCTTAACACAGCACCAGCCTGGGCCTCCTCCCACTGTGTGGGTGCTCTGCGCCCCAGGTCCTGTTTCCAGCAATAAGGTCAAGCCCCACGGCCTCCCTTGCCAGCCACGTCCCTAGCTCAATGCCATTCTCTCCCTAATCCACCACAGGGACCCTGCTCTGTGTCACCCACAGTGCCACTCCAGAAGCCTGCTGGCCTCCCCAGGCAGAGGAGTGCTGGCTATCTCTGGAGCCTCTCTGGGGCACTGCCTCCTGTACATCGCTTGTTACTGAGTGACTACAGCACAGAGGCTGGCTGTGCTCCTGAACACCCCTTCACAGATTCTGCAAATTACAGAGATGCTGAGTGCTGCTCAGGAGAGGATGTTCCCATAGAGGACCTGAGGCTAAACAGGCCTCTGCATGGGGAAAAGGCGGTGTACCTACATCCTAGGGGTGACACTCAGTATAGTGTCGAGGTTAGATGTGAGCTTCACTCACTTACCTGCTCATTCACAGATGCCCCTTGCACTGTCTGTGGGCCCAGGCCCAGGCTAGGAGCAGGGCAGGAGCGCCAAGGGACAGGGGCTGAACCACTGTGCGTCTTCAGTCCGGGGTGTGTGCTGGATGTGCCGATCTCTCAGGAAAGCGCGTCCCCCTCCAGAGTTCTTTTTATAAGCCCAGTGTGTTGCATGAATCCTTTCTCAGAGGGACCACAGAGCAACTGTGAAGTGTCATGGGCTACAGTGTCCCTGTGACATGAACTCTACCCTGTGGCATGAACACAGCACTGACAGCCATGAAAGGACATGGCTGTGACTCAAGGAAGCTGCCAGGGGCCAGGCCTGGGTCAAACCCCTAACCTGCGTGATCTGCTTTACACTGCAGACTCACTGGTTCCAAGCTTTACTTGAAAGGACGGGGAGGCCTGAGCCACAGCGTCTCTGATGCAGGTGATGTTGCTGTCTGCACAGCTTCTGCAGAAGGGCTAGGGCAGGGGCAGTTCTTGGGCCAGCACTAGCTCCAGAAGCTCATAAAGTGCACTGGATGGGTGTTCACTGGCTGCACGGCACAGCCAGAACAAACCTGGCAGCCCAGCCTGACTGTAGAGCTGTTGGAAGGCTGTTTCCTCTTCTGATGCCAAGTGGGCTGCAGTCTCACGCATCCCAGATCCCAAGGCCCATGGATCGCCCACCCTGCCCCTGTCAGAGAAGGAAGCAGCACCCTGTCGTGTGGCGCCACCGCCCTCCAGCACCAAGGCTCCGGGCGTTTCCCTTACTAGTGGAGTGGAATGAACAAAGGTGGTAGCTCCTCCTGGCGGTCTTGTCTCTGCTGCTCCCCAGCTACGGCTTCCTCCCCAGCTGGGGCTGGGTAGCCACGGGAGCTGGGCACTGTCCTTCCTAAAGCTTTCTGGGCCACTGGGCAGAGCCCTTGGGGGCGGTGCAGAGGAGGGACCCAGAGCAAGATCTGGGCACTCGGGTGCTGTGGCCACACCCTGACTCCTCCTGGGGTCTTCAGCAGGGGCTTAGGATCAGCTCTGCAGGGATCAGAGGGACCCCTGGCTGCTCGAATCTGGATGTCGGCTCTGCCGCTTGTGAGTTTTGGGGCCCTGGGCAACTCTCATCTCTCTAAGCCTCGGTTTCTTCATCCTGAAACAAGACCAAAAATAGCCCTGCTCACAGATCTCCCAGAAGGCTGATTTGAGATCATCCCTACAAAGATTGTGAAGGACACGAAGAAGAAATATAGCCCCAGGCTGAAGGGTCCCTGCACAGAGAGGTGGTGTGGACATGTCCCTTGTCTTATATTGACAATACCTGGAGTAAAGGCCTCACATACAGAACTCTGTGCAGACAAGAAAGGCGGAGGCAGTGTGTCCAAGACTCCGTGGCCAGCGGTGGCAGCACCAGGGCTTGAACTGGCACCGTTCGTGCCCAGGACCTGTACTTTGCTAGGAGTAGTCAGTGGCCTTGGAGGAAGCCATGGGAACCAGACTGACAAAGTCTTGATGAGATGGATCTTAGAGGAAGAGGAGGACTCGCCAGGTGGAGGGACTAGAAAGGACAAGCAGGGAACAAGGGGTGGAAAGGGCCAGGGTGCTTCTCTGAGTGGACTCCAGGGCCTAAGGCAGACGCCAGTTCTGCAGAACAAGTGCCTCTGAGTCCTGCCCTCCTCCCCTGGAATCACTTCCAGGGCACCTATTCTGGGCTAGGGTCTGGGGTTTTTTGCCAGGAACACAAGACCAGCGAGTCCCTAGCATCATGCAGCTGCACTGGTGGGGAGACATTACAAGCAAGCAAGCAAGAGAAAGTCATCAACTGCGACAAGTGCCAAGATGGAGACAAGTAAAACCCAGAAGAAGAGACCTTGGAGAGCGGAGTTTGGGGCTGCCAAGGGCAGGTGTTCGGTGTGGAGCTGGGTGAAGAAATGACATTTTTACCAGCACACAGGGAGGAGCAGGGACTGGCGTGCAAAGAGAGCGGCAAACCAGTACACATGAAGGTCCCGAGGCAGGAAAAGGGATTGTGGATTTGAAGATGGGAAAGACCGTGAAGCCAGGTGTGGTGGGCACAGTGAGCAGGGCAGGCCGGCTCCACCAACAGCTACGCCTGCATAAAGGGCCATTTCAAGTGCTCCTGGCTTGGTTTGCACTTTTTAACACTGGTGTGGCTGGGTGTGAACCGCTGCGGCACAGAGCAGGCGCAGCGGGGCCCCAGCATCAAGAGTGACTGAGATCGGGAAGACTCGATCGTCTTGGGTTTGGGGCTCTGGGGAGTGAGTTTAAGTTACAGCAGTGAAAGTCCAAATCTGGGAGAACTCAGACAGAGTTCCAGTGAGGAAGATTCAAATACAGTCCTGGATTCTTATAGACAGTAACACAGCACATGGTACCGTACAGTCCTAGAAACTGCAAAGAGAAAATGAGAAGGAGAAAGAAAAGGGAAAGACAGATAAAGTGAGAAAACAAGGCTGAAATCCACACCTGCACACAGACCAACTTTGACCTCCAGGCCCTCAGGACGGACAGCTGAGCTTCCAGAAAATCCTGCTCCCAGGTGGTTCCCTAGCAACTGTGTCCTCCCAGCCCTGCCCATTTCCCCTTTGCTGTCCAAGATAAGGTGAATACCTCCACAAGGCGAGTTTCTCAATTAACCTCTGCACATGTGGCAGAGAGCAGAGGGTCAGGTATCACAGGTGGAAATTATCAGCGTGCTGAAATCACCAAGATGATCCAAGAAACAGAAGGCCCAAGGACAGATGTCCTAAAGAATTCTGATATGCACCCTCAGGGATACTTGTAAAAAGTAAAGACTTCTCCTCAAAACCAAACCAAACCATAAAAATTGGCTTGATAGTAAGATGCCTAGTAGTTCTGAGGCCATTAAAAGAAATGAGTCTGTCACCAAATCTACACATAGCCCAGGAGATTTATAGGTGAGCTCTACCAAACAGCTAAGAGAGCATTTTATCCTTACATAATCACCCTCAAAGAACAAGAAGGGGGGAGAGAGCACACTACTTTGTTTGATGAAGTTGGTATAACGTCAATACCAAAGTCAGGCACAGAGAGGCACAGGAAAGTTACAACTCATCTCCCTCCTGAATTCATTCCACAAAATCCAGAAACACATAAGAAAGTGTCTGTTGTGGCCAACTAGGATTTATCTGAGTCATATAAATTGGAGTCCACAGGAGATTGTTCATTAATATAATGTTCTATGTTAACAGATTAAAGAGGAAAAAAAATGTATGATTACCTTTACAGAAGAAAAAAAATCAATCCTGTTAAAAAGTCCTAAGAAAGTGAGAATGACAGGAAACTTCCTAAATGTCATAAAGGTTATCTTTGAAAAACTCACAGCAAACATCACACTTAATGATGAATCATGAGAGCCATTGCCTTTTAAATTAGGAACAAGACAGCTATCCACTATTAATTAACACCTCTATTTAACATCGACTAATTAACAAGAAGAAGAATCAGTGATTGGAAAGAGATAATTAAAATTAGCATCACTCATGGATGATAAGGTTCTCTACACTGAAAGACTCTAAGGAATCTATAATATATTAGAAATTAGAATTTGAGCAGATGGCTCGATACAAGATAAATGTACAAATATCCAATGTGTTTCAATACTCCAGCACAGGTAGAACATATAATTTAATAAGACATAAGACCCGTGATTGTGTAACAGGTATGAAGCACCTGGGAGTAACTCTAACAAGAGTTATACAAGGACTTTCTAGAGAAAACTACACAACAGTACAGAAATAATGGGAACATTTACATAATTTGAGAAATAAATCTATACTCTAAATAAGTAGACTATCACCTAATTAGGTTATAGGTTTGAAAAATTCTAACCAAAATTTCAGAATGTTTTTATGGAAGGTAATTCCAAAGTTATGTGGAAAAGCAAAAGATCTAGACTTCAGACACAGTGGTGCATTCCTATAATCTCAGCACTGGGGAGGCTGGGGCAGGAAGACTGCCAGGAGTTCAAGGCCAGCCGGGGCTACATGGTGAGTTCAAGGCCAGCTTGAACTACATAGCAAAACTCTGTCTCAAAAACAAAACAAAACAAAACAAAAGCAAGCAAACAAAGAAACAAAAAAAACAAAAAAGAAAACCCACCAAAGGGCAAAATAATCTTTCTGAAAAGAGGTGGGGAAACTTGTCTGACCTACTGGACAGACCATAGGGTGATATGAGTTCAAGGTGATACCAGCCGACATTTAGACAAACAAAGAAACCCACAAGCACATCCACACACTTATGAAAAATCTATGTATAAAGAATAAGACATACGGCACAGATGATCAGCAGGGAATGGAACAGTTATCCACCCAACTGCCCCAAACGAACAGCTACCCTCACGGAGTGAAGCATGATTTTACCCGATCACACGCGCCTCCCAAATCAGCTCCAGAAGGAGGAAGGACCTAAAGGCAAATGGCAAAAACATGAACTTTCCAAACCTTTTTTAGGTGCAAATGCAGCAGAAGATTTATATCAACTTGGGTTAGGGAAAGAATTCTTAAATGAGACACAGTCTCCTCTATACAGACTAATATGTTCCCCACACTCACTTAAGGACTCGTGCTGACTGGAAGGTCCCTAACGAAGCTGGTACCTGCAAGGCAAGATGCTTATTGGAAACATTATTTGCCATGCACAGATCTAATAAAGGATTAGTACCCATCATATATAAATCACTTCGACAGATCAGTAAGAAAAGGAAAAGGTCACCAGAAAAATGAGTCAAAGAATAAAGCTGAACTTTAACAAAAGAAATAAAAGAACTCCAGCAAACATGAAAAGATGCTAACTTCATTAAGAATCTTGGAAAAGCAAATGCAATTACGCAACTGCAAAGCAAAGCATCTTTTAAACCTCTGACAAAAACTTGGAGAAGCACTTGGAACAAGAGGGATTTTTAGACCTGGAGGGTGGCAGGGTCACTTTGCTTAATCACTCCACAAAACATGCTGATGTTTCTCATTGCATTTGGAAATGAGCAGATCTGACCATCCAAGCCAGCAATTTCATGCCTGGGAGTAGGAGCCGGGGAAACCCTTGCAATCCACACCAGAAACACATGGACTCTGAAAGGCTGCAGAAGCACCCCTCTCTAAGGGAGACCTGGAAACAAGTCAAGCATCTGTCGACAGCAGGGGAAAGAATGACAGCATTCATGTACCCAGGCCCTCTGCAGCGGTGACAATGAAAACACTGCAGCCACGGGCAGCAATGAGAATGAATCTCAGGGTGTTTTTTAAAGAATCCACCTGCAGCCCAGTGTTGTGCTGGGTGCCTTGGAAACACTGGCACCCCTGACTCAGTGGGCGCGGGCGTGGAGACTGGTAAGGGGCGCTCTGGGGTTCACTCAGCCCTGTGGCTGGGGCTGTGGTGAGAGTTCAGCCACGGGCTCTGGAGTCAGCCCAAGACCTTTCCCAAGCTTTCCCTCCCGGGATCAGCCTAAGAAACAGTTCTCAAGACTTCTGGGTGATTTCGTTTGTGCAAAGCTCAGGACACAGCCCAAGGGCATCAAGGCATGGGAAGGAAAGGGGAGGCACTGCCATGGGCAGAGCAATGCGGGGGCTGATGGAGGGGCGGGCGCACAGGGGCTTCTGTTGGACTGAGGTTCTGTTTTCAAGTTGGGAGCTTCATTTTCTTTTCTTTGAAACAATTTACTTCTGTTTGCATGAAACACAAAACTTCTTCTGGGTATAACGAGAGTAGCTAAAAACAACAAAATCCCAACAAGTCACGTAAGATGAGATTCCCAGACTGGACCCAGTCTGATTGCTACATCCCAGCTGAAGACCAGGATAGGGCGAGCTTGGTCCAGTGGTCTAGAGCTGGGGTCTGAAACCTGAATGTATATCAGAGTGCCGGAGGGCTGCTGGTCTTACCCCAAGAGCTCCTGACTCTGTGGGTCTGGAGGGGCCTAAAAATCTGCACCTCTGACCAGTGTCGCTGCTGGGTTGGGACCCTCTAGGCACATCGCTCCTCCTCTGGAAGCAGCCTTGCCTTAGGTTTGGCCCCGACCCACTTTCTTCCTTTCAAGGTCATTCATTAGAAGCAAGATGTGGGCTACCATCTCCATCGGTGATCTCAGAGGGATACTTCGTGAGTGTGTGTTTACACACAGCCTGTGTGACAGGACATGCACAGAGGCCTGGCAGCCAGCGAGAGGGCAGGGTGGGCCCCACGCTTCCCCCTGGACCCTCCCTCCTGAGGCAGCCTGGGGAGGAGTGGGCCGACCCTCATCTGCCCCAGGAGCTTGCAGGAGCCCTCTGGGAGCAAGGCCTGGAAGCTCAAGCGGTGCCTTGAATATTCACAGCCTGATCAGGAGGTGTGTTGAGCCCTGGGAGCGCTCTGAGGGGTGGCAGGACCAGGCACACACACTTGCATCCTGTCCCCGGTGACACTAAGTGGGCCTTCCTGGGGGCACTGCTGCTGGACACAAACCCCCCACGCAGCCTGCAGAAAGAAGACTGCGATCTGTTGCCCCAGGTGCCAGGTCCTTTCACGCCCTTGCTTCAGGTAGGATGCTGGTCCTGTCATTCACGGCAACAGTATCAGAGCCACATGAAAAACACCGGCCAGGGACAATTTGGAAGCCATGGTTTCTATGTCTGGTTCTCCAGTTCACTCAAATGAGGTGACAGTCACCTGGCTGCCTCTGCTCACTGACTTAACCAACTAACCTTTCCTGCCAAGGGTGAGCTCTGGCCTCTTGGCTCTCTCTTTGGGGGATCGACACCCCGATGCCCCTGCACACATACAGTCAGTTGCTCTGGGTGAAGATGATTCCTGGGCACACTCACACTCACCCGCATCATCCGCTGGCATTGGCAGAACTCTGGCACCTCAGGAAGCTCCCTCTGCCCAGACTCAGCCATATCTGCCTTGTTTGATCCTTTGGCTGAGACTATGGTACCTGTCACAATGTCACTTGTGGGTGAGTGTGTTTAAGTGTGCAAGAGAGACAGACACTTCTGTGCTCTCAGAAGATTGAACTTCCCCATGGAAGGCGCTTTCCCGCTTGCTGCTCAGTGTCCCCAACACAGAGCTCAGGTACAGGATGCTCAGAAACACTCACTGAATCAGTGAGTGACATTACGAGGGAACCAATGAACAGACAAGAAAATGGTCAGCTCTCACACGGGGGTTGGGCCATCTGTCCAGCAGTCACCCCGAAACCCGTGAATGGCTATCCCGGAACTGGACACAATCCCAAGGCATAGACGCAGCAGGCTGAGCCACAGAAGTGATAAAACACTGGGCCTGGAGGAAACTGCCGTCTGCATTTCACGGACATCGAAGCCCACAGCCGCTCTCCAGGTCGCGCAGCTGCGTGGGCATACGTGCGTGGTAAGGCACGCAGGCGAGGGGTGTGGAGAGGCAGGCGAACGCCTCGCTGGACTCTGGCTCTGTTGCACTTGCAGTGACCTGGTTTCACCTCCGCTGGCCCCACGCACACCTTCTGCTCCTCCCCCAGGAGCCCTCCTCGTGGGGAGCGTGGCTGCCCCTCTCCAGGAGCCTCCAGCTTACCCTGAGCGCCCTGCAACTTTGCCCTGGGTGCCCTTTGCCTCGCCTCTCAGTCCCAAGCAGAACCAAGCTCTCCCCACTCCCCGACCTTTTGCCAGGCTGTGTCGTGTCCATGTCCCCCTGCCCACTGACTACACCCCGTGGCCAGCTGCCAGACACACGGGGAGGTTCTCCTGCAGGTCTGGGCACTTGCTGTGCCCTCCGCCCAAACTCTCTTCTCTCACCTCATTGCCTGCCTGGCTTTCTTGCTTTTTCGGACTCAGGGCAAATATCTCACCCTTGAAGGCCTTTGCTGATCTCGCCAAAGGGCACGCACGGTCTGTGTCTCTCCATATGCACCAGGTGTACCTGCTTCTACCCCTCTGAGCTGCTCTCAGGGGCTGAGTCTTACTGGTCCCCGCTCTGGCCTCAGAGGGTGGGGGTATTCGTGAAGGCAGCCCACTGGTCCCTCCCTGCCTTGTCCTTGGTCAGGGACTGCATGTGAGAGGCAGCCAGGGTTGAGTGCCCTTCTCCAGGGCAGATGCCACCAGTTCCATTCCTTGGCTGCCCCTCTGATGCCCTGAGCACGGGTCCCAGACTACCTACTCTGCGAACAGAAGGTAGACAGCTGAGGGCTGCTTCTCCCTGGCTTCCACCTGTGGCCTCTTCCTGACTTGGACAGCACCGCTCTCCTCACACACTGTGCTGTGGCTGAGCTGATGTCCACTCCGGAGGGATGCAGGGCTGGCCTTTGAGCTGGATAGTCAGAGCCAGTGCTGAACCAGCAGACTTGCCCTTCTCAGAGAAAGTAGATCAGTGACGCTGCAGATAAGGAAGAGGCCTGAGGCGGGCATCTGCCGTGTGTGCCTCATCCCTACCGCGGCACCCAGGGCCCCGGAAGAACCTTGCCCCGAGCAGCCCCAGAGCCTCTTCTTCCTCTAGATGCGCGGTCACAGAGCTCCCTCCTGGCTCTCCCCAGGCTCCTCCTGCTGGGCTCCCCTCTTTCCTGCCATTTGGTCCTTCAGGTCCTCAACCGAGAAGGGAGCCCCGGGCCCACACCCTCTTCTGTCCTATATGGGCAGGTTGGGGTAGTGGTTTCTTCCTGCCTCACTGGTATCCGGCTCTGATCTTTATTCTGTTATTCTCACTGCTCTAGACTGTGAGGCGCTCTGGCCCGACTGTGGGTGGCAGGTCTCGCTGCTCTCCTTGGCTCCCCTGCCCACCCACAGGCTCCCACACCTCCCACTCTGCCTTTCTGGATGGACAGGGTGTGGAGGGACAGTCACAGGCGGCCTCACTCAGATCTTAATGACTCCAGCTATGATTTGGGGTCAATGAGAAGAGAAAACTGTACAGAGATTTACTTCTCCTTGGGTCAGGCTCTCGCCGAGAGCTCTGGATTTCAGCTTTTGGTTACTGTTTGTTGTTCCTTGCAGACAGCCATCATCTCTGTTCGCTTTCCTTCCAGAGGATTCCTCTGATCCGTTGTCTCCTCTGAGCTTATTACGGCTAATTACTCAATAAAGAACTTTCTTTCCCAGGCCTTCCTTTAAAGTGCCATCTCACTGGTGATGTCCCGTCTCCTCTTTTGATTTCCTTCCATCACTGCCCAGCTTCAACCAAACACGCTGCAGACGCTGATGGAGCAGTCAGAGCAAAATGAACCTTTAGATTTTCCCTGCTCTCCTCCTTTTTCGTGAAAGACGAAGGGTGTGGGAACAGGGAGCTGGTGACTCTACTTCCCTCACCCCCAAAGAAAGGCACAGAGGGGCCGCCATGGCCGGGATGCCGAGCTGCACGCTTCATTTAACACTTTGTGGGGCGTCACAAAGACCTGAGCCAGGCCCAGGGCCCTTGGCCTTCCTGCGCTGGGGGCGGTGGGAATGAGCCCACTGGGTGACAGACCATTGTGTCGGGGAAATTGGGCATTTTTAAGGCAAATGTCCCCAGGGTAAACCTGGGCTGGCACCCACGCCCTCTTCGTGTGGCTTCCCCAGGAGAGGGCAGGTGGGAGCCCACACAAAAGCATGCAGAACTCAGCTTTCAGAGAGATGGAAGACAACAGGCCTGGCAGGCTCCCCACTGGTGCCCCGAACCCGGAGGAAAGCAGGCAAAGGAGAAAATAAGTTAAAGCTTTGAGAGAGTTCATGGTGGAGAAGTGTGAGTTCATTGTTTCTTTATGAAAAGAGAACCAGGATGAGGAACCAGTGACCCAGAAACTCCCCTGGAGGTAAGAAGGGACTCAGGCTGCCAGTGAGCGAGACAGGGGTCTAACTCCTTGCTGGCCGAATGCTGGGGTGAATTCTCCCCCCAATGTCCCAGCTCCCAACCCACCTCTCCTGGGAATGAGGCATCAGTGCTGCGGGAAGCTCTCACGAGCGCCCTCCCCCAGGCCCTAATTCAGGGCGCCCTGCAGTCCAGATCATGGGGCAGCACTGAAAAATGTCCTCCTCCTCCCACCCAACTCCTGGCTAGGGATGAAATTTATGGGGCACATTTGGCAGGACGACTCTCCTCGGAGCAAATATTTTTATTAGGTTTGATGCAGGCTTCCTCTCCACCCCGCCTGCATTAATGGGACTGTTCCCCTCCGTAAGAATTACTGTCTCCGGCCCTGGGCCAGGCTCCCCATTGCCTGAAGCCTCCAAGCCAGCCTGCAAAAACAGAAGCGGACTTGTCTTCCAGAAGAGCTTTGCAAAATAGAATGGGGATGGGCGAGCCTTGGGTTCTCATGCAGTGAAATGCAGGCACCTCTGTTTACATGGGGCTGGATTTCAGGGTTTAATGATTAGCAGTACAAGGCCAACAGTTAAAAATGCCCTCTCTTAGACTCCAAAGAAAGGAGGTGATGGGAGATACAGTCATTCGGCTTTTCTTCAACCAATACCCATGGAGTGCTCACTCTGCTGGCAGTAGGGTGTTGGGTGTGGCAGGGAATTTGTCAGGCTTTGATCCACTGGCCCGCCCCTTCTCAGAGCACAGGGGCAAGCCCTGAGCCCTCTGCTGGGCTGGTGCCTCTGGGGAAGGGGGACTGCAGGACAGAGGTCCCAGGGAATGCACAGTCCTCGGCTTTGGGGAGGAAGGCAGATGCCCCACTCTTCATCCCAGATCAACAACCCAAAGGAGAGGTTTTGAGCTGCTGCACAGGAAATGCTCCCTGCGGATTAGCTCTTGGCAATCTCTCCAGGCACCCGTATCCAGGCAGAGGAAAATGAGAACAATTCATATGTATGGATATTAGCGCGGCTTTCTTTTGCAACTAGCAGTTAAGGTGAAACAACTGTAAAACCAAGCATGAAGCAAGACTCCCCTGAATGAGAACAACAAAAAATACACCTTTCCCCTCCAGAATATTCATTAATGACTGAGTGGTCGGTTAACGCAGGTGTCCTCGGGGACTCAGGGCAAACAGAAAACCAAGAGTGATCGTTCCTGTGCTCAGGCATTCTGGCATCGAGACCAAGGGTCACTGACTGATTTCTTTCCTCATGGGGACCCGGATTGGTCATGTGTGGCCTGCACAGTGGTGTATGAACATCTAAATCAGCCGCCACTGTCTGAGGATGGAGATTTCATAGGTGATCTGTTTTCCTGGAAGACAAAGATCTGGCAATGCTGGGCCCACATCTGTGGTGCCGTAATGATCTGTCCATCCCCCAAGTGGCTATGAGCTGACCGCTCTGTCAGGTGCTGGCTCTGCTGGGTCCCTGGAGAAGTGGGAATCTGGAATAGGAAGAGATGCAGGAAAGAACTCATCCTACTAGAGTGAAGAGTGACACATGGGCCCTGACAGAGCAGAGGCAGGGACTGGGGCCAGGGCAGGAAAGCCCCAGCTGGCCAGGAGCCGTGGGTGTCAGTCAGCCATCTTCCTCTTTCCCAATGACTCAGCGTGGCAGAAAAGACCAGGAGAGACAGTGTCCAGAAGAGACCTGCACAAGCCCAAAGTAGCTAAGAAGAGGCAGGAACCGGAACCAGCATGTGAGGAGAGACAAAGGCAGACTGAGGTGGGCACCACCCACCACTTTCTAGCATAGGAATCCCCACAGGTGGTGCTGGCCATGCTCAGCCCCTGTGGACACCCACTGCTGCCCAGAGCTGACCAGCCATGGAGGTGGACGTCACATGCCAACCAGGGCACTGGGCCTCTGGTTGGCTGGGGGCTAGATTGCCCCTGCAGCTGATTCTCCCTCTTGGGGTTCTGAACCTTTCACCAACATGGGATCCCTGCAGGAGCCACCTCGGCCTTCTGCACAGCTGCCAAGGGGAAGAGGGAAGTATGGACAACCTTTGTGAACTCCATTTAACACTTGAAATCTGCCTAGCTAATCCCAACCTAGCTCCAATCTGCTGACTTTTAAATAAGTATCCCAAACCGGCTGATTTTCAGTTGCTTTAATTTTTTTTAAAAGGGACTATTTTCTAATAGATGAAAAAAATTCCTTTTCATGCTTCACTAATGCAAAAACAGCTGAACCAATTTAGCTCAAACTTTCTCAATAGCTTGTTACAATCCTAATTAAAATATTCACATACGGCGCAAGCTTTGGGGAACATAATATTGCACTGTCAGTCAAATTCCGGCTGAATATTTACAACCAGCTAAACAGAAAAGCAACGGCATGGGTTTTACTCTTTGTTGCCTCTTGAAGAAAATGTAGTCAGACAATTAATGGTGAGCGGATGAAAGCAAGTATGAGGCCAGCGTCTTTCCGCTTGGCTTCACTCATAAACTATTGGGCGTCACATGCTTGGGTGCTTGGCTGAGCTGGGCAGGGGTAAAGCCACAGATCTCATTGACCGTGGGTCCCAGGGCAGCAGTTCTCTGCTCAGGATGTGTGAGAGACGGGGCCAGCAGAGTCCAGAGGGGCCCCTCCTGCTGCAGCACTCAGCAAGGAGCAGAGCCCTCCACCCAGGCTGTTCCTTGCCTGTCCAGTGAGAGTGGCGATGACTCCCCAGGTGCTGCTTTGTGCAAAAGCCTCAGCATGCCACCTGACATGCAGTCCACGCCCCAGAAATGTGCATGTCCCAATCCGTCACCCCACTCCCATGGGAGGTTCACACGAATGCAGATAATTCCCCGACACGGAAAATACGAAGAGGAGAAAGGTTAACCTTTCCTAAGTGCATGATAAACTCTGTGCCTCTGAAATACCAGAGGGTTCTCTCCTAAAAACCTGATCATTTCTAGAACATTCTGTGAACCTCCTACACCTTTATGGGCTCTGAGGAAGGTAGGCAATCTACCTCTGTGTGTGTGCACGCGTGTGCATGCAGGTGCTGACAGACAGGCAGGCAGAGGCATGGGTGGATTCCGGGGCACACACAGTGCACACCAGTACCTCTGTCCACACAGTCCTGCTGCAGTCTCAGCTGTGTTACTGTTCTCAGTGCTCATCTCTGCCTGTACATCTTACACCAGCCCCGGTTTCTTCCTGAAACCAGAAAGCCACGTGACTAAAGGTTCATGTGCAAGAGGAGAACGGTACTTGGTGAAGACCACAAGGGCTGAACTTTACAAACAGTGCTTGGTAAGGACTGACCCTGCACGGGGGAATGGGCGGAGACGGTGTCTTCCACGTCTGCGGCAGGAACCTCCTGCTTCACTTTTCATGCGTTAGAACCATTCATTCCCACAGGAGAAGCCCTGCCTGCCCCACCTGGCCCCTCAGCCCTGGCACGGTCACCCCTGTGCTGCAGGGACATTCGAAGGCACGGATGGGGCTTCACACTCCTTTGAATGGCTGCTCCTGTGCCAGCGGACGCACGGTGAGAGCAAACTCCCTGCTCTGCCTCCTTGGTTACCTGATGTCTTGGTCACTTCCTAGTCTCAGAGCTCATTTCAGGGGCTGCAGTTCTTTAGGGCGGATCCAGTCAGTGTTTATTGCCTGGAAATGAAAGGATTTGGGGGTCTTTGCTAAAGGAACGAAAACGGAACATTTTCCTCCCCGCGCCTTGAACACGGCCACATTTGAGGAGTTTTATTCCCACAGTGACTTTGTGTGATGTGCTGAGTGTGGAGCCAAAACCTCAAAGCCAGCAAGAATTACGTTGGCTTTGCTTTTCTTTATGAGAAAATGGCCTATAAAACGTTAGCTCTCAGTCCCAAATCTGGCTAGCGACACCTAATTAGAAGGCATTCTTAGGTGCAGGAGGAAGCTACCCACAGCAGGGGCCCTTCCAGGCGCTGCCGTCCTCTTGCAGGTTCCTGGGAGCCCCTGGAGGCTCCGGCGGTAAATGGGGGTGGAACGGGTGGGGTCAAACCTAGGATGGTCACTACCAAGACAACGAGCTGATGAAGACCCTTCACCCTGAAGTTGGCACTGGGACTCAGCAACTATGGTAAATGGGCCAGGTCACCCACACAGCAAGGCAAGGGCAGGAAGTCCCAACAGACACAGGTCAATGGGGCCTCAGGGACCGGGTGTGGGGTGCCCAGGGCCTGGGTAGGGAAGGCTTGGGTGTCTGTCTTCCCCTTGACTGTTATATCAGTTATTCAGCAAGCCCACCTGAGTGCCACTTTTTCACTAAGCACCATGTAAGACTCAACCAACTGATTTTCATAACAACTCATCACAGTGGGTATCCTTATCCTTGGCTCACTGGCCAGGAAACAGGTTCAGAGAGGTTAAATGTCTAGTAGGAGGTAGAGCTGGGACTTCTGGAGGTATCTGACCCTGGTCCAGAGGAGATCCTGGAACACCTCCTGGAACAGCCTGCACTCTCCTGTCCTGCTCTACCAGAAGAAGATACCTGCTCTATAGGCCAGCAGCACTCAGCCTTGGACCTGCTGACCTCTGGGCCTCTGCTGTGGTGCTGAGGGGCAGGGTGGGGCTGTCCTATGCCCTGGGGGATGAGAAGCAGCATCCCTGACTCTATCTGCAGGATGTTACTACCACCTCTCCTAGTAAGAACCAGACCGGCCCCCACACTGCCCATGCCTCTGAAGGGCAGTCATCCCAAGCTGAGAGCAGGGCTGCAGGGTCTGCAGAATCCTCAGCATCCATCACTGTAAATGGTCTTTTCCCCACATCCAAAGGCAGAAAAACAAAACCTTACAACACGGAAGCAGAAGGCAAGTCCTTTAAACACAAGGCAGGGCTGCTGGGGTAGGAAATCATCACTTTCTATTATGCTCAAAGATACATTTCATTAAAGCGGCCAGGCTAAAAAGCAATTTTCATTTTCAGATGTTTCCAAAGCGGCACATTCCAGGCTCAAATGGGGAGTGCCATTCCCATCTATCAGAAGGTGAACTGGGACGAATCATAAATATTGCATTTTCATCAACTTTCCCAGGCAAATCAAAAAAGGAGAGGGAGGAGGAAGAGGAAGCAGGAGGAGGAGAAGGAGGGGAGAAGGCAGCAGAATTAACCCTAATTAAAAGATGGGCTGCAGGAGGAGTGATTAATTTGCACAGTGTCCACTCTCAATGCTCTGGAATACAATCTGGCCTTATAGGAAGACTATATTCTGCGAAGCCTCAGTATATTGAGGCAGTTTACAAGGTAATGAGTTAGATAACGGCGGTGAAATGAATTTACAGGCCGGAGTCGCAGCCATTATGCAGTCCGAGATGGCTCTGCACGTCGCCGGAGATTGTGAAATTAATTTTAATGGCAGAGGAAATGTTAGTAGGGAGACGGCTGCTTTGGGAGACAAGCTGCTTCAGGGTCTCGGCCTTGGTGACTTAGCATCCCCAGGTGTGTGACCTTGAGGTCCCCCCTTTCTAACCAAGCTTTGCTTTCAGAAGACAGAGAGGCCAAGCTGTCATTTCCAAGCAGCAGAAATCCAGGACTGACTTCTCAGAGCAGCTGCAGGCAAGAAAAGGCGGGGAAGGGGGAGACAGGCGACAGTGTGTGTGTGTGGGGGTGTTGGAGAGGAAGGAGCTAAGGGAACCGCTCTCTTCCACTGATTCCGTTCATGGAGGAGGGAGGTGAGGGAGCCCCCAGGGGCCCCCAGAACTGGGTCCTGGCCCAGTGCCCGTGAGTCACACACACAGCACCAGCAGAGTGAAGTGTTCTCCTCCACACTTCTGAGGTCCCGGCCACTGTGGACCTTCCGTGCAGAGGGGCACAGGAAACTGACCCTGCTCCTTGCCCTCAGCGGCTCATGCCTGTGTAGGATGCCAGGTACTTCCACACTGCTCTGTTAAAGAACTCAAGAGAGTGGGGCAAACGTGGGCAGTAGACAGCAGAAAGGAAGTATAGCACGTGCTAAGTAATACGCATCAACACTTACTGGTCAGTGAGAAGATGCTCGTCTACACATAGAGATATCGATAGGGCTCCATTAGCTACCAGGGGGACAAAAACTAAAACACAACACAAGGCTTTCTCGTTTGGGAACCAAATGTCAATACTAAAATCGCCAACAAGCCTGAGTGCGGGAGAGGCAAGCCTGGCTGGGTGCGCCCGGGCTGCCAGGGGCACGTTCACGGCCGATGTCACTTTGGAAGGCAAAGGCAGGATTTCTCAGTTTTGGCTGTGCTCACCACAGTGTGAGAGGACCCTGGGTGAAATAAAGAACAATACCAGCAACGAAGCAAATGTCATCAGAAACGATTAAGCAGATTATGCAGTGTCCAGTCTATCAGACATCTGAGGTTTTAAAAACTGAAATAAAACTATGCATCCTGACATGGCATGGACTCAAATATATATGAAATTTTAAAACCAGGCTGCAGAAATATACTGATGATGGAAGTGTCACTCATGGTAAAATCACCCCTGCCTCTGTGTCAGTGCCACCGCTGAGGCCAAGGTCACCTTGCTGAGAGGTGAAGAAAAGAGCAGACACGGAGGATGCCCAACCTTCACTCCACACCCACCACGCAGCTGCCTTTGACAACAGTGATGCCCAGGATCTCGGTGGGGCGTCAGTAGCATGATGACCCAGAGAGTCCTTCAGCTGTGACTTTACACGCAGCAGTGCAAATTACGGACAGAAAGAGAATCTGCAGAACGTTACGCTTCCTGCTCAGCCTCTGCCCCACCAACCCTGATGCCCATTTTGGTGGCCGTGGTCATGTTTAGCCATTATTCGAACTCCTTGTGTTTTCATGCTGAAGTGGTAGAGGCTGTCTGGGGATCAGCTCTCCCAAGAGGGGCTCACTCTTCTGGGACTGGAGCCATGTGCAAAACCTAGCACCCCGGGGGACTCTGACCACGGGACATTAACCCAGGGAAGCCACAGAATAGAGGAGAAATGGCCATGTGCCCACTGCCCAGGTCTCCTATTTTAATTTGAGGTGTTTTACTTTTTATGGAAATTTGAATCACAGTTTAAATGAAATAAAGGATACATTGTTTCTATAATGTCCCGAAGTCTCTTGCAATATTACTTTGCATTCTTCTGCTTCTCTGGCATGTATATGATCTCCCACAGGTCTGTCATCATCCTGGCATGAACATGGCTATGTGGTTACCCTAGCAAATGATGGGAGCCTGAGGTCCCAAGAGGATGCTTCTCCATTCCCCATGGCTGCAGTGGGTACAGCGGGCCCAGAGGTTAGACCAGAGGGTCTGAGTTCAAATCCACTTCCATGTGTGACCATGGGCACATTATTTGGCCTTTCCAGTATCCAAAAATTGGGGTGGCAGTGGTCCCTTCAATAGGGGATTATGGAAAGGGCCTACCATACATGCACCCCATATATTAGTCTGCTTTCCCATTGCTGGGACACAATACCAAGTTTTCAGTCCATGATTTGCCGGCTCCAGGGCAGAATATCACAATGGTAAGGTGTGGAGAGCAAAGCCGCTCACTCCTGGTGGTCAGGAAACAGCACAGTGAAGAGGGTCAGGAGGAGGGGCCAGGCCGACACAGACCCCAAGGTACCATCTCATGGTCTACACGGACCACCAGAAATGGGCTTCACTCATCCATCATGCAGCCCCCAAGCCAAGCAAGCCGGCCATGAAGCTTGACTGTCATGCAGGAACCCTGGGTGTGGCTCACAGCGCTCCCTCAGCTGCTCGGGGGCCACTGATGAATGGCCAGGGTTCCAAGGCTCCCCATCCTTGAGTTCCACATCACGCGCGCAAGTCTGTCCATGTTAAGATGGATCATCCCATCCAGAATCGCCGCGGGTCTATTCTCCCAGAGAATTATTCTTTTTCTTGACTCCTTCCCCTGATTTGTACAATTCTGAGGAACAAAATGAGAGCAACAGGTGGCTCCTGGAATAATCATCCCCTGGAGAAGCTGGGCCCCTATTCTGCATCTGTCCCATGAGAACTACAAGTTCCTGCGCCAGACAGAACCCTCTCTCCAGGCCCGTGACGGCAGAGGTCCCTCGGGGAGGGATCAGATTACCCGGCACCGGAGAAGATCCACACCCCCTATGGGATCTGTGCCAAGCAGGGGAGAGAGCGAAGGTCAGAGGTCCTGTTCTCGTGGGTTCCTGGCTGCCCTGTGGTGACGGCGTCTCTCCCCCCATGTATGCCCACTTCTCTCCTTCCTGATTGCCTCTGAAGGACCAGGGGTGCCCAGGGTGGAGAGGGGTCCCTAGGTGCTGGACGTGGGGTGTGTCTGGCCACTCTGATTGAATGAGGGGGAGCTGCTGCTGGCTCCATCGGCCGGATGCCCAGCAACTCACACCCACAGCCGCTTCTACCCCTTGCAGCCAAAGCGCCCTGTTGTGTGGCTGCTGTTCCTTCACCCACGCTCTTTGTCAGGCTTTGTCTGTGGGCTGCCAGCAGGACGTCGCTCACTCGCACCTGCGATGCACGCTATTCCTCAGGACAGTGGACTCAGCGCCACAGGTGACACACTGGCACCTGCTGTGGAGACCTAGGACTTCTTCCACCGCAAACTCCCCACATGCGATGCCCGCACCCTATATCCACGCACATCCCCGCTGCAACGGGGGGCAGCTGGGAGCCAAGCTGAGCTCTCGGTATTGCGGGCAGAAAAGGTAGAAGATGGGCATCCAGTTCTGCTCCTGCCCCCAGGGCGGGAGGGGGTTTTCCTTACTGACCTCACGAGTTAACTGGCTCTCACGCCAAGCGGGAATTTCTGTCAGCATCAATCGCCTTGAACACCAGCCCTGGCTCTAGAGCGGGGCGGAGAACCTTTTAGAGACCTAGGGCTGAGCTGCAACCCCAACCCCACTTCCTTATTGCCAAGTACCAGCAGGGCAACTGCACCTGAAGTCTGAGGCTTTAGTTTAGAAAAAACAACTCATGCATTAACGCCCTCTGTCTTAAAGGAAAACAACACACATCCCATAGGATCTGCCACCACTGCTCCAGGGGGGAACTTCCTGCTGCTTCCATGTGGAAGTGTTAAATCCCACCCTTGACCAGGTCTGCTAAGCCAGTTTGAGAGACGTGTGAGATGAATCCAGGTTCCCACAAATACAGGTGATTCTTTCTTCTTTCTCCCAGAATGACCTGCCCAGCCCGGTGCAAAGAAGCCACAGATGGAGACACCCTGGCAATGGGGCCCATAGATGGGACCCCATTGCCATGTGTGGTGACAGCCACCTGTCCCCAGACCTCAGGCTGGTTCTGAGATCCAGGTCATGTTTGGTGTTGAGAGGCATCTATCCCACGAGGATTATTTTCTAACCATAAAATCACTGACGCCAAAACTGAATGAAACAGAGAGCTGAAAACACTCAAGAACAGTTGTGACCAGATGTCTCCTACCCCAACGCTGCTACCCACCAAAGCCCTAAGGAGCCTCCAGAGGATGGGGCTGTAGCCTCCTGGGGACCTGGGAGTCAGTGGGCATCGCTATGCCTTTTCTCCAAGATGTAATTTGGGAAAAAAAATGGAAAGCAAGCGTTGTCAGAGACCCTGTGTCAATTATATTTAAAGCCACAACGGTTCTTTCTTCCACACTGGAAGGAACAGTGGTAGCTCACAGCCATGTGAGCGCTGATTGCAAAGCCAGGATGAAGCTGAAACCTCTGACAGGACGAGTCCTTTGGTCGCTCCTGAAGTCTCACCTCCAGCTCCCGGCCAAGGGTCTTGACTCCCCACCACTCCAAGAGACTCTGCCAAGTCATCCGAGGAGGACACCGTGAGGCGTAAACAGACTCCGGGTTATTTAAACACACAGGGGAAGTGAAAGACTATCACGGCGAACTGAAATGACAGTCTCAACCTTAAGGTCAGAGCAAGCTTGGGCAGAATGTAGTCTTCTGACCTCTGGCTGAAGGGAAATGCTGGCAACAGTTCCTAGGTCACGAACATGGCCCGTCCTGGACTCTCGCTGGACTCCTGCAGTCCAGACATGGAGATGGGACCGCTACGGTGGGAAAACAGACGGAAGCCGCCATTCCGAAGTCTTCCTAATGAAACCATGGTGCATCGCCAAGCTTCCCTTCAGCGAGGCAAAGGGCTCCCCTGATTTTACGGAACTGGCGCCCCTCTCACCATCAGAGTTACCCACCCAGGACCGCTGCCAACGGCTCCTACCCTGCTTCTCTCATTCAGGTGGTGGCCTAAACTCCTAACCATCAAAATCAGCCGGTGGTGAGGAGACCGAGGTAAGGTGCCGAGTCAGGAAAACGTGCGCATCAACTGTTCTCAAAGGCAGGTGAGAGGACCGGCCACGGCATCCCCGCCACGCCGAGTCTGCCTCGTAAGCACCCGCGATCCTGACACGCTGAGCTGCGCACATTCAGGTATGTGATGAATGGCACCAGCCTCAAATGTCTCTCTCGGCGTTCATTATTAGAGGGGAGCTGGAAAGGTCTAATTCACTTGAAATAACACTGACAGCTGCCACTAATGATTCCTTCTGCGATTTGTCATAGATATTTATATTTAGTCACCACAGGAAGAATCGTGGGAGTCGATATCCTGTTACACTTTTCTTTCTCTTTCGTAAAGAATGAAATGAAGAGGGAGAAATGTGTTGAGAGCTTGTTTTTTTTTAAATTTTTTTTATTTAACTTTAAGCTAAATCCAAGAAAGAGCACTTGAGCCTTCAGGATAATGTAAAGCAGAAGGCTCTCCTTGTCACTTAGCAGGTGTGTTTCTGAATGCACTGGTCATCATGCAAACTCAGTGGCCACTCATGGACAGTGGGCATCTCGCCAGGTTGGGGGTGGGTTATTAAGCAGCTCCTTCACAGGATGGGCTGGGTCTCAGGGCCACCTGGGTGGGGTGCCACCATGGCTCTGCTCCCCTCTGGAAATCAGATCCTGAGGACCTGAGTCCATGAGTCAGGGACCCGGTGTTCCCATGGTGAGGTCAGAACCGATGCTGGGCTCTGGAATGAGAAGTAAACGAATGTGGCTGCTGACCTCCAAATGCCACAGGCCACTGTGGGACACAGACCTGAAGGAAAATCAGTAGACAGCAGGATGTATGGGTGACAGTGTGGGTGACAGGAGGCACATGCCAGTGTGTGTGGGAAGGAAGGGAAGTCTGGAGATGTGTGATAGAGAGAAGGGCAGGCTGGGTCAGTGTCATTCACATCCCTGACCCCACCGCCACCATGGCCTCTGTGCATGCTGGCCGCTATGGTCCCATGCAAGGGTAGAGCGAGTGGTATAAACCACGGACCCCGTGCCATGCCCCTCCAAGACCCACCCAGGACATGGCTTGTGTGGCATCAAGAGCTGCCTCTGCTCCTGCCCCACGCTTCTGCTGGTCCACCCGGCTCCTTGGCCTCCCCAGCCCTCCAGACTCCTCTCCCTTCTCTGCGCCTGCTGTTCCCTCACCACAGAAGCACAGACCTGAGGCTTGATGGCACCAACTGGCAGCCCACTCTCCCAGGGAACTCCCGAGTCCCCACCCCAGAAGCTGCCCTTGGGGTCACCTGTACTGCTCTCTTCCTGGCCTACAGGGACTTTGCGAGTTCCTGCCTCTCATGCGGTTCCTTCTGGAGGAGGAAGAGTCAGGGCAGAAGCACTCAGGAAGGACCTGGGTCAGCAGATGCTGGGGAAGCATCACCAGGTGTGGATAAGGGACCCTAGATCAAAGCTGTGAACTGAGGCGCTGCGGTGGGGAACCTCACTGCTCTCCCTTCTGTTTTTCACTCTAACAGCAGTGGCCACCTTCCCAGCCTGTTCCCTCCCTGGGAGCAAGACCCCAGTGCCATGGACCCCAGCTCTAACCCTACCTTGCAAGAAGCCACCTCATCACTCCCCATTTATGCCATCCACTGATGGGCAGCCACTGGAATCTGCTCTTCTTCCTGTCATTAAAGGTAAATCCCACAGGCAGGGAACCAATGCTCTCCTCAGTCTCACAAGGTGAACAGATTATTAGCTGCGCCCTGGCTAGACTTCTTTGATTATTACAGATTTGACAGCTCAGGGCCCCATAAAGCTGTGGCTGTCCCACGGACATGAGCTTCCATCAGCCCATACTACAGCAAGCCAAACAAAATTAAAATATTGGCTGTTCCATGAAATATTACATTCCCAATGAAACATGGCAGATTATAAGAACTAACACTGCTTTTAAACATGAGGGAGTCTCAATTTTACTATGCTAATAATCATAGTGTGGTATTGCTTGAAGTTTTAAAGTGAGAAATTAGAGAGGAAAACAATAAGAGTCCATCTTCATTTCACCGAGGTAGAAATACTTTGATGGGTAAATATTAGATAATGTGTCCACGAACACGTCAACAGCAAGGGGAACACATTAGAACCAGTGTAGAGGTACCCATAGAATCTGTTCTCACGAAGAGCAGAGAGTTGACTCTTGCAAGAATGTGGTCATTCGCCAAAATAGACAGCTAGGAATCAAACCACGAAAATAACTCTTCTGTCCCCTGATAGCGCCCGTGCATGCACAGTTCCCCTGAGCCGGTTACCACTGTACCGCAGAACTAACTAAGTGATCTCACGGGTTCATCCCGGACTCTGGTTTACAGAGAGGTGGTCTGAGTGTGAAACTACTCTGGTTTAAGGGAGAGATATCTCATGTCTTGGAACCCAATGACTAGGCGTCATGTAATTCTGCTAGGTAATGTCACAGTATTGATATTAAATGGAGGAATGCCACCTTTGGAGCTATTATTGTATTAGCACTATATCTTTCACCAAAATGTTAAGCTATTAAAGTTGGATGCAGGCTGGGGATTTAGCTCAGCAGCTTGAGTTGTGGAGAAGAACTCAGCCAAAAATTACACAGAAAAATGAATTTAAAATTTGATACAATGTACAAAACTTTGTGAACCAATGAGGAAAAAAAACTACCTCTTACTTTCTCATGAATGAGTACTTTGGCCCTTGACTACCTCATCTCTAGGAAAAACGGCACATAAAACCACAAAAGTATTTGGAGACATTCATAAGAAAAAGGTCAGGTGTAACATTTTAATGTTTCCTCTTTACCGTGCATTTCAACACTTTTAATGTGTATCTGTATTTTATTGCTAATTGCCCGAAATCCTTTTTGACCATGAACTGAAGAAGAATTACAAATGAAGCCCCAGAGTAGCCACGTGCTCCTAGCAAACCAGATGCTGAAGGAGTCGGTGTAGACGGGGCACTGGCCAGCGAGCACCGCCCTGTACTCCTCTGGAGGGGCCTCAGCCTGCCCCCCTGCCCCCGAGTGAAGGGCAGAAACACAGACACACCAGAGGGCGTCAGGGCCGCCCCAGCGAGCCCTGTGAGCAGCCTGCTGGGTCTAGAGCCGGGCGTGGTCCTCCTGTCCTCTTTCCCACCCCCCGCAGCCTTGTGCTGCACATTCACGTGTAACTGAGTGTCCCTGGCAGGACCTAGGGGCTGTCACTGCTCAGTCCTCGCTCGGAGCTGCTCTTCCTGGAATGAGCACATCTGCTCTTCCTCAAGCTGTGGACTTTCCATCTCAGGCAAGTTCGCCCCTCAGGACCAGGCCTTCCCTGCTTATTTGAACCTCAGCTCCTGAGGTCTTAGGGGTCCCACACTCTCCACTGATGTGGTTCACAAGGTTGGTGCAATCATCCTGTCCCGCTTCGAGCTCAGACCCTCACAACCATCAAATCATCTTTGATTCGAACTGTGATGCAGCTCTGAAGGGAAGGCACCAGGAAATAAGAGTGCAACCAGCATCTACAGCCAGGACCCTGGAATGCTTGGGCCTCAAGCTCCCTACAGCAGCGTGGCGGCTAGCAAGATGTGGCCTGCTCTAAGCAGTGAGCCTCTGGGGCCCTGGTCCCTGCTAGCTTCGGAAGAGGACCACTAGGATGGGCTGGGGGAGCTGTGGTGTTAGAGTTGCTCTGAGATGGTCCACACGTGCGGTCTTCCTGACTGCAATTACCCCTGCTAGCTGAGACTGTGTGGGTGCTAACACTGAAACACAGCATGCACACATGCACACACATGCACACACAGGTCTCACATGCCCACTTGAGAATTCTAGTTAAATATTGTACTTTCTATGTGCTTGGCTCGCAGCCAATCTCTTGATATAATCTGAATGAAAAGTATTTTTTGGCAAGGACTACTAACCTGAAGTTTCTTTTACCTTAATTCATAATCATTTTGTGTCTCATTTTTTGGCCTGGAACAAATACTCATCAACTTACCCACATTACACTGGCTCACTGACAAAACTCTTAGGAACAGAACATGTCCAAAACCCGTCTGAGCACACGTACTTCCTGGCCATGGCTTGAGACTGCCCACTTTCAGGGAAGACTTGAAGCCTCCCACGGCTCACTCGGGACCCTGCCACCTAACAGGTAAGGGAGCCTGGGGGAGGGGCAGCAGCCCCTGCAGGTTTCCTGTCCCACAGAGTCTCCAAGGCCATCGGTGAAGTTCCACTGCACTGGGCCACAGCTGGATGATGTCAAAGCTGTCTGTTATTTAGCGTGAGTCTTCAATTCCCTGTGTTCTTTTGGTTAAGAAAAGAAAGCCCAGGTTTCACTAAGATGCCACCTCCCATCTGGGGTGTAAGAAGGAGGCGAGGGAAGTGGGCGGCATGCTGTTCCCCTCCCAGTCACAGGAGATGAACCCCCTGGCCATAGCACAATGAATGCTATGTGCAGCCTGAACGCCACGTCCAGGGCCCACCCAGCAGTTAAGTTCAACACTCCTCATGCTGAGAACGCTCCTGCTGTCATCCACAGCCCTGCATCAGCACCCCAGACCGGCTGGTCTGTGCTTGTCAAGAGATTCTGACCCTGGGTTAAACTAAAGGCCTCCATGTGCACCTGGCCACCCACTGGTGTCATGGACGGGAACCCTGGGGAAGGACCTATCCTGGGTTCTCCCTGGGGGGACAGCGTCTCAAAGGCCTATGGTCCACCCAGGCCTCTCCAGCACTGACAATGGCCATAAAAACTCAACAAACAGATGGGCCTGCCTGACAGGCTGCCAATCTCTCCAGTTACTCAGCTTCCTATTAATAGCACATGGCAGTTAATCAACAAAGGTGTTTATCACCTGTGAAGGCAGAGCTGGGGCCTTGAAGTAACATCATTCACCGATCTTCTCATTTGCCAGCTTTCCACCTTTGAAAACTTGTGATCTTCAACTGCTTCTTCCACCCTAGTTTATCTTAAACCAGTGCATAGTTGGTGGAGCCAACCTGTCTTTTCCTGAAAGCTTGGTCAAACAAAGGTATTGCAATTTTTTGCCTACTTCACAACTCTTAAATTTGGTCAATATTAAACCATAAAGTTGTTTTCTTTGTCATTGGAGTCATTTATTTCTCCCCTGAGTTTACATAGCTGAACTAGAAGGTCAATAAAAGTAATAACAACGACTAATGTTTATTGAGACCAAGCCATGGGCTGCATTTTGTACTAAGCACTTATTTCGCTTCCACCCAAGGTGGCCGGCAAGTGCGACACCTCCGAGCACAGTGACTTCTTCCTGCAGAATCCTGAGAAATTCACAGAGCAAACTGCAACACTGTCATTCACGGCCGTGCCATTACCATGGGTGGCTTCTCCTCCTCTCAGTCAGGGAGCAAGCCAAGCAGCTGTGGAAGCCAGAGTGGCACTGTGGTCCAGAAGGATGGGGTACAGGTCAGGGCTTCACCACTGCCTCCGGGGGAAGGTATGGCCACTGCTGTCCACAAAGACTTCCCGTCCTGTCCTCTGGGAGGTGTGGGGAGCAGGGTCCACATCCTACATTGCAGTCATGCAGCTCTGCTGGCAGGCAGAACCCTCTCTGGGCCAACACTGCTTTTAATTTCTTTGTACTCCAACAGTCAGGGATTTATAAGCATCAAGGATCAACCCAGAGGACTCAGAAACTGCCACGCGTTTCATGGCACACTCGAGATCTTTGGTCCAGCAATTAGGTTATGTGAATAACTTCAGCAGAAATCACCGCAGAATCATGTCGAGAAGGTCCAGGAAGCACGTCCTGGAGAAACCCCTGTTGCCACATTGACGGAAATGGACCTTAGTCCATTTGCTCAAGACGTGGGCATTGGTAGGCACTGGGCACCAATGAGCAGGCAGAGGGCCTGCTTTGCAGGTTTTGGGGACTCGTCCAGATGTTCCCCTCAATCCACCTCCCGAAGCCCCTGCACATGCTGTTGTCTCAGAGCCAGAAGGAGTCCTCTTCCATGTCCTCTCCTTGTCCCCCAAGCATCTGAAGGCATCTCTTTTGCTAGATGTCCTGCCCTCTGCCCAGGCTCTCCTGCTGGGATTACTTGTACAGTCAGAATAGTATTTTCTAGTCTCTCGATTAATTTAAGGCTTTAAATGGGATTATATCTACCTGGGTTTTTAAATTATGTCAAAGAGGCTTTCTGGGAATTATAATTCGTTAATTAACTCATTTTAAACGAGGTAATACCCTTTCTATTCATAAAAGGAACTCAGGAGCAGCAAGGCGGCATTTCAAATCAGCAAGCAGATAACTCAGAGTGGGACTCCATCGGGGACTTTGCACCTTTAGATGCCTCCCGAGCTCACTGCCTAACTCCAAAGGGAGGTGCTTTCTCGCACTCTGCAGGAGGTAACAATCCCTCTAAGACACAGAACTCCTAGGTGCCCAGTGCAGGTGTGTGTGTGTGTGTGTGCGCGCGCGCACGTGCACGCACACTCGCGTGTGCGTGCGTAGTGTGGGCTGCTGGAGGAAGCAGCTGCTGTGGTGCCTACATCCTTGGTCTGGAGACAGACAGGGCACAGACGATGAACCTCTTCTGCTCTGTCCTGTCATCCTCCTCACGGCCCTGGACCTGGCTTGGTTTATCTGAATGCAAGAACTGCATCTCTCAGGAGAGACTGTGGTGCTTTAAAACAACTGCATACCATCTGTTTATCAAGGCTGCAGTCAGACTGACGCTAGGACACGTTTGGACCTGCAGAAGCTCCACCTACATCCAGCAGGTGAGGGCCCTCCGGGCACCTGCCCTGGGCCTCGGGAGGCACTGCAGCTTGGGGGGAAGCCCGTTTCCCCAGCATCTGCACCGGGCCCTCCACTGTCGGCAGCACCACTACATGGAGGTTCGCCTGTGTGTCTCCTCGGTTCCTGTTTGTGCTTCTGCTCCTCACAGACATGGTCAGGACACAGCATGTGAAGATGGTTTTAACCATCATGTGAATTGGCATGTCACACAAATGGTTCTATTCTGCCACTGTCACTCTGCAGTTTCCATCTGCCCTGCCGTTAGGTCACCTGGGATTACAAGTGTGTATAGAACCACCCTGGGGGATCCACCAGGCCCCCTCCACCCGGCAGGGGCTTGGGCTGGCTGTGGCTTCCTGGTCTGCAGGGTGCTGCCGGGTGAGCCCCCAGGCTTGGGTTCTTCTTTGTGACTCGGTCCTGCAGTGTTGTCTGAGCCCTAAGGATGGCTCAACATTTACAGAATAAACACTCTCCAGGGAACCATTAACATAATTACAAGAGTCTTTCCAATTCCAAGTCAAACCTTGACACGGGCCAGTGCTTGATATTATTATTAAAGTCAAACTCAACAGCAACGGTCAATCGGGAAGCAAGTTAGTCTGAAGGGTCAGGAAAAAAGATGGTAACGTCCAGGTCAGGGGACTGGATAAAGGGCAGAAGGACAACTGTCTGAGCAGGTGAAAGGGTAAAAGATAAACACTGGGGTCCGAAAGGATCTGGTCCATTCTCTGGTTTCCATACTTCATGGCAAACAAATCCCTGCCTGTTCTCCCCCTTCCCTTCTTGCTCAAGTCTGATTTACAGCTACTCAATCACACCAAGAAAAAGCACTCTCCCTTGAGGTGTGCAGTGCAGGAAAACACTTCTGCTACTTTTAAACCCATGATTTTCTTCTCTTCAATCTTTTCCCAATCTGCCCTCTTAAAGCATCCTGATGATGGTGCTTTTGAAAGCACTGTAAAGCCAGGTCTGTAAAAAATGAATAGTTGAACGACTGGATTGTGTCTGCTATTTCTCTCTCTGGCCAAACCCAAGTGACACACTGAGCCCAGGGACTTGCCTTAGGACAGCCAGTGCTAGGGCCAGCGATCCTGCTCTCTCCTTGTCCCCAGCTCCTCCTCCCAGCCTTGTTGCTCGCCCTTCCTAAAAGGTCCAGATGAAGGGGAGGAGTCCTTGGGTAACATCCAGTTAATAAGAAAACTGTAAATGCTATTGTGAAGTAACCAAACTAATTAACCTCCTGCAGTTTGAGAAAACTACAAACTCCAGGGCAGAATCTCACACATCTCAAAATTACCAGAGGAAAGAAGGCAGCCACTTCCACCCTCCCTGCAGAGCTCAGCATTGGTGCAGGCGCAGGTCCAGCGGTGAGTAGGTAACAGCTCACAGCTAGGGGAAAAGCACAGCTCGAGAAATGGAAGTCTGAGGGAGATGCCGGTCACAGGATGGGACAGCTTCCCAAGCAGGGACTCAGTGAGGTGCGACATGCTGGACTCGTGGAGGTAAATACTGAAGAAATCGTAGAATCAGACCCAGAGATAATGCATACAACATCGTCACCACCATCAAAACCATTATCATCATCACCATCTCTTCACGAGGACACCAGCCCTGTCCTCCTCCATGTCTTCCTCCTCTTCCTGCCCCCCCCCCGTCATTTTCGCCATCAAAAGCAGCAGTCTCACCACCACCACCATCATCTTCATCATCACTGCCGCTGCTGAACAGCGCATCCTGCCAGCCACTGGCAAGGAGACAGGCATCTTAGATGTCGCTGCCTGGACCATCCCCAATTTATAGCACAGGCTGGTCACTCAAGGAGACGCACTCAGAGGTCAGTGGACCTTGCCCAGGGCCATCTCAGCTAAGGACAGTTGAGTCAGGATCCCAGCCTGGGCCTACTTCTTTCAGCCCTGGAGATTTGTGGAGGTCCGAGCAAGGGAGAACTGAGCCCAGAGGAGCACGAAGTCCAAGGTCGCACATCCAACCTCATCAGGCACACTGGGGGCCAAACCCAGACCACATGGGCATGCAGACCCCCACTTCTCTATGCTGCTGCTCCCTCAGGGAGAGCCCTGGATAGGCCTTCAGGGGGAAGGGGCTGCGGCCACCAGAGAGAGGCTACAGACCACGTCACAGATTTGGCAGCAAAAACAGGACAGACACACTGGCGCCACGACCTTGACTCTTGGGTAACCTGACCGCTCTACTGAGATCTGACACCGACAAACTGCCTCACAGTTTTGCTCATGAGAAAAGCTAGTCACTAGGTCTACAGATGGCTGGCCACGGGAGGCACCGGACCCTTGCATCGAATATGTAATAAGGATCTCCATGCACTCAGGCTTGACACTGACCAGAGACCAACAGAGGGCCACAAAAGACCTTCCAGGACAGGACAGAAAGGGACTAGAAGAGCACTCACCTGTTACGTTGAAGGACAGGTCCAGGAGATAAGGGGACACTGGAGGGACAGGTTGGCAGCAGTGGCAACGGCGCGATCAGGGAAACTTAACAAAACACTCATATTTAATGACCATAATATTCACAGCAGGGGAAGAAGAAGGGGAGAAGGGGCTTCCGGTGCACCCAGCACGAGCTGTGTTTACACGCGTCATCACATTCCACTCTCCGCACAGGCTGTGAGGCCACTCCGGACGGGATGGGACGGGACAGGACGGGACAGGACGGGACGGACAAGGCCAGGTGGGGAGGTGAGGGGACGGGACAGGACGGGACGGACAAGGCCAGGTGGGGAGGCGAGGGGACGGGACAGGATGGGACGGGACGGACAAGGCCAGGTGGGGAGGCGAGGAGACTCACACGGGGTCACATCTGCAGCTTCCTGCTCGCCCACAGCCAGCAGGGGCTATGTGATGAGAAGGGCCAGAGCTTCTCACAGGCCTGCTGGGGATCTCAGAGGTGACCAGGGTTGAGGGCAGGCCTGTTTTCATCATGAGACAAACAGAACAAAGGGCCATTTCCAGCTGGTCCTCAAAGCAACCTCAGCGACCCTGCTAGGATGGGAGTGGTGAGGAGACGAGGGTGGGGACACCCAGCTCCGGGCACAGCCACCGTTGTTGTCACTGCAGGTCAGCCATGGCCACAGGCAGCTGGGGGCCTGCAACCTTGCCACTGACGCCTGGGGAGCTGCCACAAACATGCCTGTACCTCAGACCTGGATGAGGGGACGTGTGGGTGACCCCACATGCTCCCTTCCAAAGGTCTGATGCTCACAAAGCGGGTAGGTTTTAAAATTTCAAATTCCTTTAAAAGCTTTACTTGCAGCTTTCCTGAGACGTTTTGGAGCAGAGGGAATACGGTGCGACTCCGTGACACTGGGCAGTGGCACAGGTACTAACCAGGCCCCTGCACACGTTCCTCACTTGCTGAACCACTAAGGAAGGAGGGAGTCAACATCAACACGATGACATCTGTCAGGGGCCACGCATCCTCTGCTGGCCAGCTTTGTGGGAGCGTTTCTGCTGAGCGACACAAAGCCACAACATCAGTGAGAATTGCCAGATGCGTTTTATCTCATTAGTTTCGTGCAGCAGCATTATCTGAGGCATCCTGCTTATTAATAGGGTGCGGACACCTCTTGCAGCTGGGAGCACTGCTCTCTGAGGTTCACCGGAAGCAGAGGCTCAGCCCCCCACCCCCCATTTGCTACCACAGGGCTGGGGCCCTCTGGGACTCCTGAGGGGTCCCAGGGGCAGGTGGAGGACAGGGCTCCTCTCCATTCTGTGACAACCTCTGTGTCACCGGTCATCCCTCATCTGCATGTGGATGCTTATCTCCTGGCCTTGTCCTGTGTGCGTAGCCTGCTTGTCACCATTCTGAGGTAGGGGCACTGGGACAGGATTGGACGAGGCAGGGCAGGGCATCCTGACTCAGTCAGCACCTTGGACTCAGCACAGAGCTGACAGCTATTTGTGCCAGGCCTGAGGCACAGAGAGAGCAGGCTGACACTGTCTCCTTTCTCAAGCAAGGAACCAGAGGACGGGCTCGCAGGGCCCCTTGGCCAGGGCGCTGAGCACCATGGGTACAGCGAGAGGAAGGACCTGCCCCAAGCAGCTGGGTGCTCAGGATACTGGGCTGTGGTCTGGGGCTCACATCTAACAGCTGTATCCAAAGAGAGGGCAGCCACCTGCCTGACCAGAGAGGATGCCTGCTCGGGGAGGCCAGGAAGGCAGCCCAGGACGAGGCACGGCACAAGACATGGGCAGTTGGGAAGACGCAGAGAGGCCTGGAACTCCAAGACTCAGGTCCATGTTTCTGGCAAAAACAGCAAATGAGGGAGGGGAAGCAGTATTTTCTACCAATCCAGGGTCCCCTTGGGAGGAAGAAGTTTCTGGAAGCTGAGGCTATCACTGCTTACAAGCAAGGTGGAGAAGACTGCAAATCATGCAGGCCAAGGACCACACACATCACTATACTAGCTTGTGTCTCCAAAGTCAGCAGGCTGCAGCCTGAGCTCCTGTTCTGGCACTGAAGGAGGGGCCGGGGGATGTGGTCTGGGCCTCAGGATAGACCGGTGTCCTTGTGAGGGGCGCCTGTGGGGGCTGCTCACCCCCGCCATCATGGGGCAGGGACTGGTCCTCCTCAGACTGTGGACCCACTTGACCCTTGATCGTGGCCTTGTGAGCCTTCAAAACAGAGCGCAAGAAGCTCCTGTTGCTAGGAGCCGCCCACCTGGAAGGGTTCTGTGACAGCTCGGACCTCAACTGGCCACCCAGAGCGGGGTGAGCTGGGAGGTGGTTTGACCTCTCCGAGCCTGACCCACACCTGGAAAGAGGAAACACCTGCTATTCCTGTCACAGGCCCAAAGGTCAGCCTGGGGTGGCATGTCTGATATGGGAGGTGCCCTGCAAGCCTCATTCTGACCTCCACGGGGCTGTTTCAGGAAGCGATGGTGAAGGAGGCACAGAGGGGTGACAGGATGGCACTGGCTGGGATCCCTCTGGCTTGTGTCCCAGAGAGGCGTGAATTATGGTTCTGCAGCAGCCTCCCCAATGCCCAAGTTGAACTCAGAGCCACTCTGAGACCAGGGTGATAAACTTTACACTGGGTGGCAGCAGGTAGGCGCAGCTCTGCCGGCCACACACTCAGGCTCTGCTGGCCTCCATTCTGCCCTGGCTGACCATGCTTTCTTGTCAGCACATGGACTGCACAGGGCAGCCACAGGGCACTGGGGGCACAGAGTCCTGCTGCACACACCTCTTAGACCAGAGCCACTGCAGCCACTGCACCCTCGGGGACCCTTGAGATAGGACAGTGTGGCAAGAGGTTCAACAGGCAAGAGCCTCACCGGCCAAGCTCACAGGCGCACCCTGCAGTGGCCACACCACACGGAGAGCTTGCGACCTGAATTTTGCCTGAATTCAAGAAAAGAGAATCAGGCTTTCGCCTCAGCCCAGGTGTGGGCATGTGAGCGAATGTGTATGTGTATGTGTGAGATTACAAGTGGCAACATGCATACTTTTATTTCCTTTATCAGAGTTGCTAAATGCCTCTAAAAATAATACTCTGCTTCCAAAGACCAGAGCCAACTACCACCAGCCCAGCTGAGCTGCACCAGTGCTCACAAACAAGGGAAAGCCTGGCACAGGCCAAAAACAAAGGTGGCCAGGGCAGGGTGCCCGGAGGTGTGCAGGGTGCAGCAGAAGTGTGCGAAGGGAGGGAGCGGGAGTCTCCTAGGCCGAGCAGAGAGGGTAGAGGTGGCTCTGTGATCACAGCCTTCGCCTGCCTAAAATGGCATGGGGCAGGGATGGTGATGCCCCACCAAGAAGGTGAATTAGCTACTGCCAGATGCAGAGAAGCAGAGAGCACGAGTGAAGATAAGGAAGCTCTCGCCCCACCTGAGGGTGGTGGTAACAGTCAGAAGCCTGAAGCAACTCAGGCCTGGGTCCCATGGACATGAATAGTACCATGAATTACCTCTTCTGGTAGAGGAGGGGAGTGGGGCTGTTCACATGGCCGAATCAGGCTGGATGGGTCCGAGACTCAGGAGGAGCAGGGAGAGCACAGAGTTCCCTGGAGACTACCTACTCTGGATGGATGGGAACCAAGGCACGTGTGACCCTCCCATGGGCAATCTGGAGTCACACCCAACTCTTCCGCATGTCCAAGAAAGCAGGGAACCACCTAGCCAGCCGGCTCTGAGTGTGTAACCATGGAGACCATGACACCAATGGCTGGGTCACCTCTGTGCCCCGTGACTGTCCTGCAGAATGGACCCACAGGGAGAAGTGGAGGCATGGAGGGAGGGCGGTCAGCAGGGAAGGACAGTGAACAGGGTCCTGGAGCGGAACTCCACAGCACTACAGAGAGTCACCTGACAGGAGAGCACCAAACTGGGAAGTGGACCCAGTTTCACCTCCAGGAGCTATGCTGAGAGATGCTCCTGGGATGTGGAACTGAGCAGAGGACTGTGTATTACAGGACAGATCAATGTCCCCCTGGAACCGTGTCAACTGAGTGGGAAGCATCCACTCCCTGCAGAAACCAGGCGGCTGCTGAGCAGAGTGAGCCAGCTGTGTTTAGGAGGCCACAGGCTTTTGACAATGATCTCATGCCAAAGTCGCTTTCCACAGCTAACCTCCTGGAAAAGGGGAGTCTGCAGAGTGATCTGTGTGGTGTGACCTGCAGCAGGAACAGTGCAGAGCCTTACCAGGGTATATCTGTACCTCACATGTGTCATCAAGGCAGTGACAGCCATGCCAAAGGTCTGCACTCCAGGGAGGCCACCCAGCAGCAGCCCCCAGGTGCTGGCTGCCCAGAGGGCAGGTGGCTGAGGCTGGACGTGCAGGTGCTGTGTTCCTGAAGAGGCCACCTACTCTGGGTGGATGGGAATCAAGGCACACACATAAGGTACAACCTGAGTCTCAACAGTCAGAAGTGACAAAGCAGGCTCTGTGGAACCTGGGTGGCCAGGTGCCAAGAAAGAGCAATTCTGAGTCTTCCAAGTCTTTGCAAGTATTGTCATTAAAACACAGAGTGGAAGCCAGGCATGGTGGCACTTGTCTGTAATTCCAGCACTCTGGGAAGCTGAGGCAGGAAGACTGCAAGCTTGAGCCCATCCCTGATAATTTAATGACTTAGAGAGGCCCTATTAAAAAAAAATCTAAAAAGGGCTGCACAGTGCAAAGGCCTGGTCCAACCCCCAGTGCTGAAAACAAAACAAAACAAAACAAAAAAGATGGACAATACCACACAAGCACAAAGCCCGGGAAAGGAAAGGAAAAAGGTCTCTGCCCGCTCCACACAGGGTGCAGCAGCTATGCACCAGCACCTGCACACCTGTCTGGGGTTCTGGAGTTGCTGCCAGTGGCTGGGCACCCCCAACAGTGCCCACCCTCCAAGCTCCACCCTAACCCCAGGGCATTCTGGGAACAGGCCCAGACGAAGTGTGGTAAGAATCAAAATGCCTGTGAATCTCTTCTGTAACTTGTAAGGTATGGATACGAACTGCTCACTGAGAAAGCCAAGCTCCTCCTGCTTTGAGTCAGCAACTTTATCAGAGAGTAATTCAAGCCACCACACATAACTCAGGGTAAGAAGAAAGCCCCTGTGTCTCCCTGCCTCTCTTGACCCGGCCCCGGAGGAGCTGCAAAACCTTTTTAAGCACTCTGCAAATGCAAAGAAGCAGGTGATGACCAGAGTCCTCTGTTTCCCACAATGGGATCAGAGCGTGTACTGCCTTACACATTTGGTATTTTTCCACATGATGCTAGTTATTGATCAAAGTTTTACAGTCATTCATGGAATTACTCCTCATGCTTAATAAAAGTTGTCTGGTTTCTTGGTCTGTGATGCTCCGTAGCTATCAGCTGGTGGAGAGCTGTATGGCTTCAGTTTCCTACTATGAAAATCCTTCTTCAGTGTGGTCCTTGTGTGTCTGAGTGTATCTCTGTAGAATAAAGTTCCACTGAGCGATGTGGACTCATCAATGGAGCAAATCCCCTCACTAGAATCGCCAGGTCCAAGGCTATGGCCATTGTACCGAGCAAATAACCATTCAAAACATCACCCTCAGCCTCCCAACCCTGAATATTATCTTTTTCATCTTTGCCAATCTGTTTAACAAAATAGACCAGAGATTTATGTTGCGTTAAGTGAATCTGAGGATTTTTTTCATGTGTTTCTCAACCATCAAAAATCCTTTTTCCTTTAACTGCTGGTTCATATCAAGTAACCACTGTCTCTCCAACACCCCACTCTCCCCAAGCTGAAATGCTATTCTTGTTTTTATTGATTTTAAAGAGCTCTTTACTTATTAAAGAGAACTGCAATAGATTTTATAGTTTTTCCTAGGCTTCTATTTTTTTCTATAAAATTTAAATGGTATGTTTTTGATAGTCAGAAACTTTAATTTCTATAGAGTCAAACATGTCTGTCTCTTCCTCTATGGCTTCAGGGCACATGAATTTTTTAGGTGAAATATGAGGCTTCAAAGCAATCATGTGCTTCCGGCAGCCCTCGTCAGGCGAAGTCTGTGCAATCGCAGGGTTACCTCCCCTCCACTACCTCGGCATCGCTCCGGGAGCAAAGGATGAACTAGGCGGTAATCTTGCCCACAGAGGTCAATCTTTAATTGACAGCCAGAAAACAGGTTCCAGACAAACAAGTGATTTGGAAGTGATATCCCGGGGAGGCCACGCTACGGATGGTGATTTCATGTATCTCTCTGCATTTCCCTCAGCCCTCACTGGGTCCTTCAGATGCTAACATTACCAAGATGAGAAGTCATGAGAAGCAACGAGCCTTGCATTTCACCTGTGCCTTCTCTCTACTTAAAACCTAATGCAGGCTTCTTCAAGGAAACAAAAACAACTCACTTTTCCTACAACAGATGTGACCTAACATAGCAAGTGCTTCATCTCGTGCAGAGTCACCACCAGTGCTCCCAGCGGCAGATCTGCAGATGCATGTGGTCAGCGGGCTCCCAGGACCCTGCGTGTTTTCTGGACTGAGGAGGAATCTAATTCCATCCAGGGTAATCTCACTGCAAGGTCTATTTTTCATACCAAAAATTTAAAGGGTGGTCATCTGCTTTCTATCTGGTGATGTATGCAGGGTCAGTGTCTACATTTGATGATCTAAACTTTTATACCCTGTGATCTGGCCTGACAAGGTTTCCAGGAGCTCTTGAAGTCACTCAATGTATCTGAGACTGTCACATACTTCATAAGAATAACACAGATTTTTCCAAAGCCAGTCTCCTGTTCTGCATGCTATTTTGTAGCTGTGAGAAATGTCACTCAATCATTTATTCATTCAATAAACATCCATGGGAATTGAGGACTGGCTAAACACTGGGCTAACCCTCCTCAAACAAACCCGGGAAGCGAAGAGAGACGGCTGTGGACAGTAGCGTATTAATTACCTGCCTAAGCGAAGTTTCCAGGAGAGAGACGCCTCCCCCTTCACACTGCTTGTTGCCTACCATTAGTGCCTGGAACCAGGGAGGGAAAGTTCGGTTCCATCAGAGTCACTGTTTATATGAGGGTAGCGCTTCTTCCCCAGGCTGATGGGCTTGCCTGGCAGGACCCGTGCACCCCACGCCCCCCACAGGACAGGGAGGCCAAGTCCGGCAGGACAAGCGCACGTGGTGAGCTGCATAAACCGGGCCCTGGCTTCCCTTAACTCCTAGCAAAGCCCACTGACCTCAGTTGAGGTGCCCTCCAAAATTTACGGTTACAGGACGCTTCGTGCTCTTTAACGCACTTGCAACACACCTGCAGGAGACGGCAGCGTCACCCACTCTTGTTGGGCTCCTTTGGGGGTGCTCGCCAGTCCTCCAACCTGGCCAGTCCTGCAGGGTGCATCTCGAAAAACCATGAATCCATCCTCCACGGGCTATGAAGGGTCCCCGAGGTGCCATGGCCATTTTCTGGAACCTTCCCCTGTTCCCAAACTCGCCTCCCACTCTGGTGTCTCAAGAAACAGGTGCAGTCCTGCTTGTCTTTATCTGGGACAGGAAGATGAGAATGGACAGATTCCGCTGCCTGTAGGTCAGAGATACTAACTAAAACTGAGGCGCTGACTCACGCCAGGCAGGGAAGAACACCTTCAAGCCGCCTCACGGTTACATAAGTGGAACTTGGAGATGTCAGGTTCCCTGAGCCCTCTCTTTGAGAAATTCTCTATCTGGAAGAATGTAAAAGCTAGGACTGTTTCTCCCCCACCCGCCCCCCGTAATCATTTATGACTCAACAAGACCACAACAGGCAATGTTACTGAACCCAATGCAAACACAACCTTTCCTGGTGGTCAGCTGTGGGCCAGGCACTGCCAGAGCATCCGATGTGCATGATCTAAACACCATCTGAGCCCCTCAAGGGGGGTGGATCCATGGCCTTGGGTCCTAGCCTCTTGCTCAACACCACTGGACAGAAGTCATCCAGGCATGATGAACTACATGTTCAGGGACAAGGCAGACGATGGTCAGCTCCGCCCCTGCACTGCCCAACTAGGTCACGGGCTGCTGTAGGGTCTATAAATGAGGGGCCCACAATGCAACGGGTGAGCTGAGGCTCTTGCTCCTCAGGATGCTCTCACTTGCCCCTCTCTTACTCAGCACTGACCATGGATTGGGTGGGACAGCGTCCTCCAGCAGCGTCCACATCCACCTGGAAACAGAGTGTGCCCCGTGCTGGGAAGCAGGGTCTCTGCGAACAGAATCAAGTTAAAATGAGTTCCTACAAAAATCAAGGCGGATCCTGGAACCACAGCTGCCCTAATAAAGGAGGGAAGTTTGGACTCAGACAGAAGGGAATGGGCCATGTGATGATGGCAGCAGACACCAGAATATCTGAGCCCCCCAGTGAGGTTACCACAGACCACCAGCACCACCAAGAGCTGGGGGAGACAGGGAAGACACTCTGCTGGGGCTCCAGAGGGAGGGTGGCCCTGCTCACCCCTGAATGCAACTTCCAGGCTCCAGAGCGAGACAGAAAAACTCAGCTGTTGCTTTAAGGCACTAAATTTTGGCAGGATTGGTGATAGTGGCCCTAGAGCATTCACCTGGTCAGTTTCAACTTAGTATCCACCCTGCCCCACCCCCGCTCCTGGTGCCACTCTGTGCTCAGTGTGCAGGAAACCCCTTCCAGAGCCGGTACTCACCCACACTGATGGCTACAACTGCATCTACACATTTCCACAAACCTTTGGCAGCCGAGGATGGACAGCTGCACTGCTGTGTGAAGGAGGTGGGGGCAATGCCAGGCAAAGCTCTAGCTTGCTGGAAATCAACTTTGTGGACACCCTGGCAGCAGAGCTAATCTTGCTGTAATTTCAGGACAGAGGCTCCATCTCTGGGTGGAGTCTACCCACACACTCCCCTCTGCTGCTCCCCTACAGAGAGTTTCAAGTTCGCTTACCCCAACAGGAAGGCAGGGATTGCAGCAGACTCCTCAGAGGTGCTCCAAACACCGACAGCAAATGCTTCTGCAGGCACTTAAGATCCCTGCACGGTGGCCGGAGTCCCTGTCCCTGGAGCCTCTATCGGTTACTTGACTCTACCCAGCCAAGTTCAAAGTTCCCTAGGGACCCCAGGAGTCCCAGAGGAACTCAGAGTGCCTTGCTAAGGCCATTTACACCAGGGGCTATTTCTAGCACACCATCGCCATCCGGGAACACAGGGCTGGGTGCCACAGACCCTTGGTAACATGACAAAACGGGACAGAGGCCAAGCCTCCAGCTCTGACTTTAGGTAGCCTCTGAGCTGCCACTCATCTGTGTCACATGTGTCATCTTTTCTGGGGTTGGACTCAGCCAACTGGACAGAACTTTGCAATCAAACTCGAGAGCCACACAAGTTTGGGGAGTGAAGGTTTTGCTTCATGCAGAGTTCCCAGACCCACACCAGCCGATGGGAGAACAGATACACAAAGAGTCTGAACAGAGGCCAAGGCTGGGACAGGTGCCAATCACTCAGATCTTTAGGAAGGAACCAGTCCTAATGTAAGTTCTCTGAATGAACAAGACATGTAGAGTTGATTCTCAGATAAGCCACTGCTACAAGGGAAACCACTCATTTTGGGGGTGTAGGGGTGTATCTTAGTGTAGGTGGACAGATGAGCTCAGGCTCTGAAACCTGGGCCTGGACCCTCAACGCTACACCTGTGCAATGACAGCAAACTCGGCTTCTCTACCCATGAGACACAGGCCTCGCTGGACCACCAAGCAGAATGCTGCAGGCAGAATTGGCATCACGATGCCAGGGATAGGGACCCCCAAAACAGGCAGGAAAGTGCTGCTGTGGCCGTAAGTCCCCCATCATCTCTGCACACGTCCAGTGGGGACTCGGCTGGGACACCTCCCCCCTCCCATGCTGTTATACTTCCTCCAATGGGAAACTCACTACTCCCTGCCATGACAGGTCACTAGAACTCACCCTGGTGGCCAGAAGGAGGTGCTGGATGGTGGGGACATACTGTGCAGCTGGCATGAGGCCACACCCGGGAAAGGCTCTGGGACAGGGCTGCCACCTGCATGGCTCTGTGCTGCTTCAGTACACATGGTGACAGGCTCCATGCAAACAGGGACACAGGAAGGGACTCAGGTGTGAAAGTCAGAGACTTGACATGCACACACGCACACGCACACATACACACACACACGCACTCCCCAGCTCCTGCACTGTAAGCCAGGAGGGAGAACCCCAGACTCTGTCTCCCCGCCGTGTGAATCCGGCGGGAGGGAGTGGGGGAGGCAGCTGCCTGCAGGTCTCTGCTCAGCGTCAGGCTTAGGCTGAGGACACGCAGGCCTGCAGCTTCTAGAGTTTCGGGAGAGGCTGGGCTGTGTGTGCGCTTGGCAGCACTGCAGGTGCGTGGTAAGCAGCGTGGTCCTTCTCTCTCCTGTATGTGTATGCATGTGCATGCGTGTGTGTGTGTGTGCAGGACGGGAAATAGGTACAAACCACACGTGCAGAAGAGTCACAGCACACAGATTATGCCAATTCCATGTGAGCTGAATGAATATGTGAGCATCCCACAGGTAGGTTCAAGAGTAAGAACATGATCAAACCTCTCTCTTCCTTGGTTTCACTATCTGTAAAATGGGGGTAATACAGCTGCTGCTGACTTAGGGTTGCAGCTCGGCAGCAAAGCACTTGACCAGCATGCACCAGGCCCTGGGTGTCCTCCCTAGCACCACGAAATAACAGCAATAATCGATGACAGGAAACAGCTGCTGTGTGCAGTGAATATATGATACACATACTGGATATAGTCTGCATATACCACTAGGTGACCCATGCACCTCAGCTTGAGGAGAACATGGGCCAAGTAACCCACAGTGAGCCATTCACCTGTCCTCAAGAGCTGTCACAGGTGCGGGTCACCAGCAGGGACTCACCCGTGCTTCAGGATGCCTGCAGCACAGTACCTCCCCCACCTCCCGTGGCATCCTCCAGGCTGGGCTCACCCCCCAAGCTGGGGCTGGGACAGTCAGGCGAGTCTCCAGCTTGCTGCCACTGCTCCGGAGAGGGGGGGCTGCACCCATGGGGTGGGGGTGGGGATGGAGCCGGGCGGGGCCCCCAGGTGCAGGATGATAGTCTATAACACATACAATATTTTCTTCTTTAAAGAGAAATTTAACAGCCTTAGCATTCCAAGGCCCACATTTTTGACAATATCACAAAATGAAAAACATAACTGAAAAAAACACTAACAAGGAAAAGCAAAGGTGACTGAAGCTCAGCTGCGGTGATGAGGTGGGTGGCCGCAGGGGCTCCCGAGGTGAGCGCGTAGCGATCCCGTGGATCAATGAGACGCTGCACTCATTTCCCAGGAAATTAGCTGGGCTAATTGGTAGAGTTAAATAAACACCGGGGCTCTCTGACCTCTGTCAACCACTAATGAGACCAAGGGGCCCGGCTCACTCTCTGAATCTGTCCCTTGGCCGACCAAATGAGCGGAAGACAAGGTGGCCACGGCTGCCCCTCAGAGGACACAAGGCGGGGCAGGGCAGTCACAAGACTGCGCCTGTTTCTTGAGACACCAGAGTGGGAGGTGAGTTTGGGAGCAGGGGAAGGTTCTAGAAGATGGCCCTTGGCACCTCAGGGCCCTTCATAGCCTGTGGAGGACGGATTCATGGTTCTCCGGGCTGCACCCTGTAGCCAGAAACACCAGCCAGGTTGGAGGACTGGCGAGCACCCCCAGCGGAGCCCAACAAGAGTGGGTGACGCTGCCGTCTCCTGCAGGTGTGTTGCAAGTGCGTTAAAGAGCACGAAGCGTCCTGTAGCAGTAAATTTTGGAGGGTGCCTCAACTGAGGTCAGTGGGCTTTGCTAGGAGTTAAGGGAAGCCAGGGCCCGGTTTATGCAGCTCACCACGTGCACTTGCCCTGCCGGACTTGGCCTCCCTGTCCTGTGGGGGGCGTGGGGCGCACGGGTCCTGCCAGGTGAGACGTCACAGCACTAGTAATTTTCTAGGCAGCTGCCAGGCCCTGCGGGGACTTCCTCACTTAACATAGCCAGCCCCAGACTCCTGGCGGGAAGGTGCCACACCGTCCACGTCACTGTTCCTGCACAGGGTGCCACATCACAGCCAGCGGGCAGCTTCAGACTTGCGACCTCAGAATAAAACCAGGAGCGGATCGGATTTCCTGGGGAGGTGGCCAGTTTATCCTAAGAGAAAAACCGATAGGCGAAAGGGGAAGGGAAGGGGTGCTGGTCCCAATCACTTTCACGTGCTTGGGCTTTTTAGAAATCAAAGCAGTAAATCTTGCACAAGAACCCAGCATCCCCAAGCTGCATTCTGTAGCATCTGCGCATGATGGTTCCGCCTGTGACCCTTGGCTGGTGTCCCCACCGCCTGTGTAGCATGCAAACTGGCTTTCTGACTCGTTTGAGGGGACAGGTTGCCCTCTCCTGTGTTCTGTAATCCTGACAGTGCCAGGCACAGCCACCCTGTGTACGGTGAGCTTTAGTTAAAACTCCACAGCCAGGGTAGGAGGCAGGACTCTGTCTTCAGCAGTGCCCCAGCCTTCTGCATGCCCCTTAGGTTTGACAGTAACAAACGAAACACCAGAGATGTGTTTTTATTCCCCAAAAATGCTCCCAACACTGCCCTTGTGGGGGCAGCTGGATGGTCTTGTTTCTTGCAAACTCTGTGCTCTGCTTTATGGTACATTTCCCAAAGGCCCAACCAAATTCACCCTCGTCTGGTGGGAAAGACCCTTAAATGGACCCCAAACGGAAGCCCCCTGCCCTGCCTTTTTATCTACAGCCTTGAGGGCTCTCGATCGGGGGATTCTGCTCCCAGAGCCCCCAGGCTGCAGCTGGAGTCCTGTGTGGGTGATGTGATGAGGAGGGGGCTGCTGCATTCAGTGGGTGGGTGGCGGCCACAGGGGCTGCTGGCTGCACAGAAAGGCACCTGGCCCTCAGCCGCCGTGCTGAGGCTGAAAGGCTGGTGCAGCTGTGGGCCCCATCAAATCAGGGCACGTGGCTGCGGCTTCTCTTCAACATGGATTCAAACACGGATTGACGGAACACACGGCGCGGGCGCCAGGAGTGGGGCTGCTTCGTGCCTGTAGCACATGAGAGGCCCTGTGCATGGAGGCTGCGGCCCCCGTGCCCTGGGTGCTCTTCAAAGGCTTCCCTGGCCGCGGGTGGGAAGCTGGACACCCATCTGGGGGCACAAGGACTCACTCCAGGGCCAGCATCTCAGCTCTGTCAGTGTGCAGAGCCTAAAAGATCCTGCTCTGGGCGAGGACTCAGACAGCTGCTCCCTGTGGCCCCTGAAAAATGGAACGGGGCCACTCTGGCGACAGCGGAACCCAACCTCGCTTTCACCCCATTTCACATGGTCAGCACTTCCTCGCTGCCAATTAACCAATCTGTTTGATCAGACCTTCCTCCCACAGTCAGCAGCACGGGTGGCCTACTAAATTAACTGTGCTGAGAAGCACCCACTTTCCCTTTAACTGGGCCCTGGCAGATGGTGGATGGGAAAGGAGAGGGAAGAAACACGGTAAGAGGGAGCCGATGGCTTTATCCTTCCTCCCAGCCAAAGGTTTATTCCATCTCCGTTGGAACAACGTGTTTGTTTTGCCAGCTGAACCTGATATAGGGGGACGCGTGGACGTTCTCAAACTTGTTAGAGCCTTCAAATTACAAACCGGGTTAGGTGCGGTCTCCATCTGTGTGAAGCAACACCTCTCTCGCCTTCGATGTTCCCGAAAATTACATTTTCCTTTCCTAACTTCTTCCGATGGAATGGAGTTTGAGAAAATACGGATTCATCACGAAGCCTGCCTGACGCCACCCTAGCACTTGGCTGAGCTTCCCTGAATGCTGCCCCTGCTGACCTGCGCGCACCCCGGGAGGGAGGAGGAGGAGGGCAGAGGGAGGAATGTCCTGTGGCACAGTGCAGCGCCCCAGCTCCACATCAGAACCACTTCCTTCCAAGGTCCCTCCGGAAAGCCCTTCCCAGGACCTTTCCTGCCCACCTCGGGGCGGGGGGCGGGTCCCAGGACACGTGGCCCCTGTATGCACAGCCCTCTGCTGCCATCCTGGGGACACGATGAATCCAGGAAACCGAGGGGGTCTCAGTGATTCTGTCTGGATCACCATGCTCCTATCACGTGACCCCAGGAATGAGAGGTACAGATGGAGGAGGAGGAGGAGGGGTCCCCTTGGTCCCCTGTACACCCTGGTCTGGGAGGAGCCCCCAGTGTGCAGTGCTCAGCTGTGAGTGGACATTTCCAGGTTCCATGTTGGCTTATGGACATGTGGTCAGGCTTAACATAAAGGAGCTAATATCCAAAATATACAGACATGCAACCAGTCAACAGCAAGTTAACAGTTTAAAAATGGGAAATGGACATTTCTCCAAAGCAGATGTAAAAACAGCAAATAGGATTATGAGGAAAAAATGCTCAGCATCAGTAATTAGCAGGGAAATACAAAGTAAAACCTCAATTATATAGCATCTCACACCTGTTAGGATGGCTACCATCAACACAATGAGAGACCAATGCTGGTGAGGATATGGAGGAAAAAGAACCCTTGCACACTACTGGTGGGGGTGTAAACTAGTACAGCTATAACAGAAAACAGTGTGGAGGTTCCCAAGAAAAACAACTGCTGTGAAAGCCAGCAATCCTACTGCTGAGCATATACTCAATGAAATTAAGTTAGGATCTCAAAGACCTTAACTGCACTTCTGTGTTCACTGCCACATGCCCCAGAGACAAGACATGGAATCAATCGGAGATCTACTGAAACATAAACCAGTGAAGAAACTGTAATATATGTTACAGTGGAATAGTATTCAGCCCTTGGAAAGGAAATCCTGCCATTTGCTTAGACATGAATGAACCTGGAGGACATCGTATTGAGTGGTTCACCACAGGATCTCACACCCACGTGGAATCTAAGTACATCAAATTCACAGAAGCAGGAGGAGAAGGGTGGTCACCCGGCCCTGGGTAGGGAACGGGGAGGTGATGGTCAGAGGATTCCAAGTTTGGGTACCGGATGAAGACACAGTGGGATCTAATGCACAGCATGCGACTTCAGCTAGCAACGCTTACCGCACTTTATACCTAAGGTTTGCTCAGAGAGAAAAGCGCACATACTCCCCCCTCTCACACACACAGGTCAGGAGAGTCGGCAGAGCGAGGGCGAGGTTACCTAACCTGACCGTGGTTGTAACCTCATAATGCCCATGTCCACCAAGTCACCAGGGTGAACAATGTCCGAATGCAGAATGTCACTGAACCTCAATGACACCGAATCCCTGAAACCCCAATGGAAGCCTCCTCCTGCAGGGTCCCCAGGGCCAGCGGTGCTCTCTCTGCTCACCCAGGCTGCAGCAGCGCTGCCACTGCTGAGCAGGAGTGAACAGTGTTCTCCTCTGGTTCTCAAGACATCTTTAGCCAGAGGTTTGCACTGCACCTTCAGAGATGACTGGCGGCCCCCCCAGCAGGGCTCCTCTGCACCGAGAACAGAGCATGCAGCCTGCACTGGCAGGGCTCCAACCGGAAACAGCCGCTTAGTGTGGGCGAGGGGCATCCAGCGGCGAAGGCCCGGCCTCCCTTCCCAGCCGTAGAGGGAGGAGCGGGCTTCCCGGCCACACTTTCCTGGAAGGCCCATGTCATTTTCCTTTCTTTCCCCATAACGCTCTGAGTCCAGTTCCTCCAAGTCAGTGCTAAGCTGGAACACAGGGGACAGACAGCCCAGTAGTTCTCTAATGGGTAAGGTCCCTGGTGGCTGCCTGGCAATCTGGAAGCATGAATTTTGCAGATCTGCGGAACTGTCTTCTCATCATATAATTTTTGTGTGTCTTTGTCTGCCCATCACACCCAGGGCAGCTTGTGAGACCCAGAATAGAGCCCGGCACCTGCTGTGTCTCAGATCACAGGTGCTGCGTGACTTCTCAGATTTAGTGTGCACAGGGGCCATGCTGGAAGGCTGTAAAATGCTGATTTGCAGAAAAAGGGCCAGAATGGGGGCTTGATGGTGAGCCACGCCCCTGTGCCATTCTGGGGACATAATGGCACTGTCTGCTGTCAGCTCTCCAGCCCAGCTTCGACGGCCATGGCTTCACCCATGCTGGGGATGGCATCCCACGTGTGGCTCGTGTGTCCCCAAGAGGTTAGGTTAACCTCAGGATGGCGACAGCTAGCAAGACCTAGTGCTTGTCATTTTCACTTAAAAAGCAGAAGACAGAGACAGTCAAGGAGGGATGCTCCCACATCACCAACGGATACATTGGATGCTTTGGCAGGAGGATGTGGGGAAGTTCGGGGCTGATGGTAATGGAAGACGTGGTATGTGTCTGCGTGCTTGGCCTCTGATGTGAAACTCGGGCTGTGGATTGATCCAATATGGGTAATAAATAGACGTTGCCTGTAATTACTCTTGCACTTTATGAGCCTTTTTTTCTAATGGCACCCTTTCTGCTCTCGCTTTCTTTAGGCTGCTGAATATTTTATGACAAGGCTAGGCGCTCTCATCCAGTTCAGGTCCAAGACAGGAGTGGGCTGTGTGGTGTTGCTCTCTCTCACATTTCCCTCCTTCTCTCTTTCCTTGCTTGGGCCAGAGATGGCGAGCCCGTTAGAGCTTTCACCGGTACAGACGGTATGCAGCCCGGTGCCGTGGGTTCACTGCCACTGGCTCAGGCTTTGGTTTCCCTGGGTTAATTTTAGGAGTCTTTCAGAGACAGTTGTGAATCTTGACTTAACAGATTATTTTGGAATATTACAGAAAGTATTCTAGGTTCCTTTAAAAATACAGTTTGCAAGAAGCAGCTGATTTGCTATATTAATAATACTGCCCTTAAAATCCTAAGAGTTTTGCATTGATCTGTATCTACACACCAAGGAAGCACATGCATTGTGAGCATCCAGGGGTCAAGGTGTCTTGGACTCAACCCAGCCTTGGCATCAACTCCACCCAGATCAAAAAGTGGGCACAGGAGGTGGGAGAGAACATGTGCCTGGCAGATGTGAGGCTCTGGGTTTGATTCTTTGTGCCAAGAAGCCACAAAGTAAGTTAGGGCTGGGGCTGGGAGCTCAGGGGTAGAACCCTTGCCTACCACTCACCAGGCCCTGGGTTAGATCCTCAGCACTGCCAGGGATGAAGAAGCGGCAAGGCCTTCCTCCTGGCCTATCCGGTCTTCCCCCTTCCGATGGCACCTGTTGCAAATTAGTTTTGTCTATTTTCAAATTTTACGCATCCGGTGCCACAGACATGTGGCAGGTGGCTGTGTCACTGTCTTCCTGCTGCTGCACAGCATTCCTCACAGGGAATGCACTATGCTGAGTTCATCCATTCTGCTCACCATCAACACTCGGGTGTTACTCGTGATGCTGCTCTGCAGCCACCATGTGCAGGGACTGCCCACATCAGTGGCCACCTGCCTAGCTTCACTAGTAGTCTTTGGATGCACACCTCTCCTTGGAGAAATGCACTGAGCAGAATTCTAGAAGAACAAGGGAAGATGGAAACCACAGAGCATGTCGGGGATGAGCTTTGTTGCCCAGGGAAAGATGCAAAGATCCGCGCCTCTCTCAGGGCTGCATGGAGCCTCCTGGTTTTGTGTGTCCATAGCACATTTCCACACATTTATATTATGCCAGAGGTGGTGAAATATTCAGGGTTCTGCAAATGAGTTCCTCACTATGAAATGCTGCAGTGTGCACAGATTTAACCCAAGCTGCTGCAGAACAGCCATGAGCAGCACCCCTGGGTGGGCTGACTTGGTTTTTTATATCCTTTGCAGGGCAGAAGAGCAAGGAACCGTGAAGTCACAGTAGCCTCCTCCTCAGGGCACTGCACGGGAAAGCGTAATCCTCATCCACCTGCAAACCCTGGCAGGAGTCAGATCTGCTAGCAGTATCTGAGATTTCTCCATGGAAATGGCTGCTGCTTTTGTTCGCTGCCACAATTTCCTGGGCCCAGGGTGATAGGCGATGATGGTAAGAGCAGGGGCTTCCCACTTGGCATGATACAGACCGGACAACTAGCACGCCCCATCAGCCAGCGTGCAGCTTTCATTTGCGGATGTGAACCTGCCCAGGCACCTGCCCCAGGCAGCACATAAAACATGAGTTTAATGACTGAATGCAGGTGAGGCTGGGCACAGAGATTTCTGGAGACTGGGCTTTGCTTCTAGCAGCCTGTTTGTTCTTAAATATCCCCCCTTCCTTCACATGCAGAGTTACTCAGGACCTAAGCAGAGGGCTGGACCATGGGAAACAGGGCTGGTAGCCTGCAGTTTGCAGAATTCATTCTCCGAGTGTGAGGGAAACCCTGCAGGAGGTAGATTCCCAGGCCTTGCCCTTCCTGGCAGGCCTTGATCAGAGCAGGACTGGCTGCCAGCACACAGGCTCAGAGACGGTGAACACATACAAACCATTACAAAAAAATCAGTGAGTTTCAAGGTGGCAACAGGGTATCACAGAACCATGCACAGGGTCTTGCTAAACACAAGGCCTGCATGGCTGTGGGGGTTCGCACCCTGGTGCTGGCCCTGCCTAGGAATCAGCTGGTGCTCAGGAGACCCTAGAACCTCTTCGGAGCTGCATCCTGTGGTCACCAGGCTGAGCACAGAGGCTGCAGTCAGGGCAGCCACAAGGTGAAGCTGAGCCCAGGAGCCGAACCGTCACTCGGGGACCAGGCAGGAGACTGCAAAACCTTGCTGTGGGGATGCTTGTGGGGACGGCTGTGGGACAGCTGGGAAGCCTCATAGCATGGAGCTGCTCCTCCCCTTCCCAGCTGCACCAGGGCTGCCTTGCTTACCCTGCCTCTGGACATGCACTTGAGGGGCTTTCCAGGGAACTGTGGGGAACGAGACGGTGATGCGGAAGCAAAGTAAAAGGAGGAAGGAAAAACTTGAGCAGAAACGAGAGAAATGGTTTATAGACATGGAATGTCAGAGTTGTTTCCCGAGGAGGTTAGTTCCCTTTGGGCTGCTGAGTAGAAGGAGTTGGTGACATCATTAGTGTCCAGGGCCTTGGTGCCTTCGAGGAGTGATGAATAGACGCGCTGTTCATCTGTTCCACAACTGTTTCTTGAGCGCAAACCAAGGGCCAAGCCCCAACCCTAGCAGAGCACAGGGCAGAGTCCAGGAGAGCTGGAGGAACCGGGTCATGCGGAGCACAATGACTGGAGACCTGTGGGTTGAGACCGGCTGACTCCAAGCCAGTGTTTAGAATCCACAGCAAAGAAGAAGGCAGGACTGGTGCACGTGACTGAGGCTCAGGGACTGGCCAGGTGGGGTGGAAGGCAGGGCTCCCCTCGGATCTGCCCACCCCTCAACGTGACTGTTTGCAGGGTAGCCACACAGACCCCAAAGCTATCGTGTGTTGGAGGGGTCAGGCCAGCTGCCCGCAGGACAGGCCAATCTGGAATTTTGGGAGTCAGCACAACAGGGTACCACTTCCCTTCCGCCAGTGCAGCTGCTTGGTGGAGCAAGGGTGAGGAGGGAAGGAGAGGCTGTACCATGCAGCGCAGGTCTCCTTTACAAAGAGCCAGAGACAGGGAGGCTCACACTGCACACTTTCCTTCCAGTTCTGGAGGCTGGAAGTTTGGGATAGAGTGTCACAGGGCTGGGCTTTCCAAGACTTCTCTCGGCATGAGGACAGCTGGTGTTATGGTTTGTGTCTAGATGAACCCCCAGAGCCTCATGCAGTCATGAGGAGCAGGCTTGATTGGATGTAGCTGAATCTAGAGTTTGTGAATGAGTCATAGGGCAATGCTGGGATTAAGGGTGCTAGGACTAAGGCTGGGTGATTGGATCAGTACTGCCCTAATCCCAGTAGTCTGGAAGAGGTAAAAGGGGAAGAAAGAGGCTTGTTTCTCCTTTTGCTCTTCCTGTCTTCTGCTGCCATGAATGGTTGCCCCTCTGCCATGCCACCCTGCCTTGGAGCCAGCTGATAAGGACAGAAGCATTTACAAACTATTTACTAAAACACACCTTCCCCTCTTTATCTGAAAGTGTTGGGTATTTTGTCTCAGCAATAAGAAAAGTAACCAAGACAGCTGGATTCTCCATGTCTTCTGCAGTTCATCTTCCCTCTGCACAGGTCACAGTCATGTTAGATGAGGCACCCATCACCTTGTCTTAGATTATGTGCCTCCTTCCACACTCTCCCTCCAAGTACTGCCACGTTCTGTGGATCAGAGTTTATGAGGAGACACAAGCCAGCCATACTACTTCAAGGGTGTCCCTACCCAGTACGGAGAGACTCCCCACTTCCTACCTGGGACAGGGGGTCCTGGTTCATCTCCTTGTGCTCACCAGGCATACACAGCTAAGCAGCCCACAGGGTCAAGTGCTCTAGATGAAAGAATTGGTCAGTGGAACTCTAAGTAGGTCAAACTGCGAAGTCATCCACTGAACACCCTTGTGCACAAGCAGCTCCACTGGGCTGAGGGTCTGAACCCTGACAGGAAGGAGGCAGGGCAGCTTGCTGGATAAAGGACAGAAGGTGACATGGGAGAGGTAAGATGGCTGGACCCCACTAAAGATTCTTCCTTTAAGCATTTTATCAAAAGCAAAAGATTTTTATGGTAAAAGGCAAACAGTTTGGGAAAAATAATTGCTACAAATGAGGAAGACTCCATCAGGATTAAACGGGAAGAGCTAACAGAGGTGGATGGACAACAGTGCCAGTGAGCTGAATGGCTTAACGGAAGTTGCAGAATGGCAAGCGCAGGTACTCGCTGAGTACAGAGACACACCTGCAGCCTCACTAGCAACCAAGCAAGCAAGGGAGCAGGGCAGTGCTCAGCTCTTGGTCTCACCAGCAAGACTCTGTGCGCATGTGTGCGCGTGTGCATGCATACCCACATGTCCCTTTCAGATGATCTACCCAGAGCTGGCCGAGATCGATGTGGCTGGCATTGATGTATGGCACCAAGAAATGTTAAGTGGAAACAGAAAAGAACTTGAAAAAATATGCCATGAGCCAGAGAAATGCTAATGGGCTTTGACTGTATGATTCTAGTTCTAGTGGATCCTAAAAAATCCCCAGAAATTCAGAGCAATGGGAATGCAGGATGCTCCCCAGGGGCAGCATGGGGCCTCCCCTGCGCCCAAGCTGGGGGTCAGGCACAGGTCCCTGCTCTGCCCCACCTTTCTACCCTAACACAGGACACTTGCTGGCCCACTCTCAGAATCAGGACTTTTTGGCTGGAAAGAAACGTTTCTGTGCAAACACAGACACACACACACACACATGCAGGCATGTGTGTGTATGTTCAAGTATAATGTGAGTGGGACCTACATATAGACATGTGGATTGTTTGTGTGTGTGGCATATGCCTGGGTGTGGCATGTGTGCAAGCATGTGTTGTGTAGTGAGTACACATATGGGTGTGGTATGTGAATATGCAGGCTGCAGGTGTACACTGTGTGTGGTGTGTATATATGTATAGTACAGGAATGTTCCTACCTGCTGTCTCTATGGCCCTGGGTGTCTCCAGGTGACAGCGATGCTCTTGGGACCTCAGCCCCCGTCCCCCTGCAGCCACCGAGAGATTTGTAACCATGTAAGCAAGAGGGATGGAGGGGAACCAGGCAGAGGACAAGAAAGACTTTTGAAGAGCTCGCATCTTCCAGGGCTGGCTCTGCCATCTACGGCTTCCCAGAGAGATGGGGAGAAAGAGGCACCCCAAATCAAGAGCAATGACTGGTGGTCCATCTAACTGCTGACTGTACCTGCTTCTGCAGCCTCCTTGGGTACCAGGAGGGGCAGCAGCAGAGGACATTGGCAGCGAGTGCAAGGTGCAGGCGGCTGAGGCACCGCCCAGCTTCTCCTGACCCACGTGAGCTGCACCCTAGCTCTGCACAGGCTTTGCCTCATTTATATCCTCTCCCTGATCCTTGCAGGAGCCCCATCCCCACAATGCACACTCAACCAGCCTCCCTGCACAGATGGGAAAACCAAGGGCGGGTTGGCAAAGCAACTTGCTCTCAGTCATGGTCACGTCCTGCACTCTGGTCCTGTCATGGCTGGAACAAATTACCATGAACTCTGTAGCTTAAAACCACACATCCTGGTGTGTGCAGTACTGGGAGTCAGAGACTAGTGAGCCTCACTGAGGAGGCCAAGGTGAGCGAGGCTGGTCCCCCAAGGGCTCCGGGGCAGAGTCCACACTCTGGGGCACCTGCACTGTTCAGTCTCATCCTCACATCACCCCAAATTCTGCTTCCACTGCTGTGTCTCCTGTGACACCCAAGCACCTGATCCTCCCACTTGGCTTTCAGGAGGGACCTTGGGTGACGTGGCACCGAGCAGCATCTTAGCATGGTTACACTTACCTGCAAAATCCCTTGCGTGCAGGGTGACACATGCACAGGTGAGCTGACTGGGAGGCAGACACCTCTGGGGGTCAGAATGCAGACTGCCCATAGAGGACCAACGAGAGTCCAAGAAGCCTGTGAGCTCACACGGGCTCAGCGTGACAGCCTGGGACTCCCAGCCTCCAGATGACCGGAAAGGCTCCTTGATCCCACCCTGACCTCAACTAGAACCTCTGGGGAAGGTGGAGCAACTCTTCCATTCTTGGAATGAAATGAAATGAGGAAGAAAATGTGAGGCAAGAGACACTGAAGCCCAGGCCAAGGGAAACACACGGGAAACATCCCTCCTGCCATGGCTGCCAACCCGAAGCCACCCATTAAGCTGCTTCATCCCTTTGGCCATTTTAATTTCCAAATGGTTTGCTTGCAAAGGCTTGAAGATGCGAGGTGACTGGATAGGCAGCAAATGCCCTTGCCCTGAGGTGCACACGGGGCACGAGCTGCCGGTGCAGAGGCCTGGCCAGGCGCCCCACAAGGAGACCCCAGGCCGGCTCCCTGTCCTCACACCAAATCGCTCCGGGTCCCTGACTGGGGGATCCCATCCCTGCAGGTCCCCGAAGCCGAGGCCCCTTCCAGCCACTCTCCCTGCAGAAGGAGAGGTCTGCTTATTTTATCATTTGGATCTAACTCAAAAATTAAAATAATCTACATTCGCCTTTTGCATTATCCCTTAAGTACTTATGTTTTAACAATATCTAAGTCTACCTGAAGACGTTTCATGAACTGCAGATATTGAAGTCAGCAGTGGAGATGGTGTAAAAGCACATGTAATTTCCAAGCCCCCAGTTGTTAATGAAATCCCAAACATTCTGATTTTAATTGAACTAGATAAAGATTAAGAAGCTTAGCAGCAGCTGGCATTACGAATTAGTTCTCAGCAGAGTTTTATGTTGTACTCTAAATCATTGGTTTTGTAATCGTCCTAAATTGTCCTTTATCTTGCTAATGCAGATATGATTCCCAGGGACCATCAGGCTCTGTTTCCCTACTGCCAGAAATATTTTGATGAGTCAGGTCTTAATAGTAATTTTAATAATATTATGATCTATACATATGATGCATATTCAATAAATCCTCACACTAATTAGAAGAAAAGTCAAGGCCCTTATGGGACCTATTTTTAAAGGTGAGTCTATTGCCAGAGAACCAACTTAAAAAGCAGCAAACTCTCCTGAGGTTCCGTGCCCGAGACCAGGGCGTCATGAAAATGCAGGATGTCAGCAGGTGGGGTTTGCCCCAAGAGCACCCCACCTCAGAGGACGAGCACCAATGGGCAGTCATGCCAGAACCAAAGGGACTTTCCTCCCTGGACGTGTTCCCAAGTGGCCAGTTTGTGTGTTGACGCATGAAACGTGTGAAGGCCAGGATTACTGTGCCCCTGGTCTCCTGCATGACAGGGGGACCCTGGAGGGTTTTTGGGACCCACTGGGAGCAGGTCTGTCCCTCCACTGTCGGGCAATGATGTGAATCTGTCACTGTCCCCTTTCCAACAAGCAGGGAACGGGGGTTAACTGTTAGGAAAATCCCTGGCTTCCCAGTGGCTCCTCTGAGTTTGGGAAGCACCCTGCCTTCAGCTGCACTGTGTGGCCACTGATTACTGCTGCTTCTTAGCTTTGCTGAGGCTTGGAATATTCTAGAAGGAAGGACAAAAGATGTGGGTTGTTTCCTGGGAACCTGCCTCCTGAGGTGGCCCTGCTGGAAACCTGAGCTTTGCCACCCAAATGGAACCTTGTCCTGGGTGTTAAAGAGTCTGCCTTGCCCCCCTCAGGTGACCATAGAGCCCCAGGAGCCTGTGGCACTGTGACCAACCACCTGGGACACTCAGTGCTGTTCTCATGAAAGATGCCGCTACAGAGCTCAGAAACCAGGCCAGGCCTCTCTGGGCATTTCCTGTTCCTAGGTTGCTGCAGACCCACCCGCTTCTCTCACAGATGCATAATGCGCCTGCATCTCCTCGCTGTGACGGAGACTGGACCCTCACCCGCTCTGAACTTCGATGGCAGCGTGACTTGGAAAAGATTCTCCTCGCTGTGTGCGCTTTTCAGATTTTTTTTCCCTGTTTTCTTTTTTTCAGAAAGAGAAAAAGGGCGATGATTACAGTAAAATCATAGGATGCTGGGCGCCCTGTCGGAAACACGCTACTTCTCGGAGGAAGAGGGAGAGCAGCCCTGGCCTGAACGCTGCAGAACGGTGGGGGAGGCCCGGAGGAGGCTGCAGACAGCCAGGCCATCCTGCAGGGTTCAGGAGTATGGACGGCATGGGCCACGCCCTTGCCGACCTTCCAGAAACGGAATCCAGGAGACAGGAAAGAGGGGACATCAGGCAGGAAGGAGTCCTAGGCCCTGATTCTCGGAGGGGAGGCCAGCTCTCCAGGGTGATCCGTGCACAGAGCTGCGGGGCCAGGCTCACCATCTGTGCATGTTCACTCCGCCACACTGGTCCCCTCACCAAAGCAGAGTGGGTAGGCTGCGCCCCTGCACCGAGCCCCAGTGCTGGGGTCCACGAGCAGGGCCCCTGTAACTACACCCCAGCAGCTAGCCCCGGGGCGAATCCCATTCTTTTGTTCCTCCAAGCACCAGCAAGAACCGGTTGCCGGAATCACCTACCTAAAACCTGCTCGTGACTTGCCCGCTTCCCTTGGGCACCTGTGTGAGCATCCCTTGTGGGATGACAAGTCCCCCGAATCCAGCTGAAACCCCGAGGCCACAAGAGGATGGAGAAGCCCTGCACAGGGGAAAAGATGCCTCCACAGCCACTGATGGCACCTTGCAATGTCACTGAGACCACAGCTACTGAGGGCGCTGCAGCCCCATACACACCTGGCAGCTTAGAGGGACGCGCCCAAGCAACAGGGGCCCTGTGAAGGGTCTGCCACACGCGCACATTTCCATCTCCCTCCAGGGGTGCAGGGGCCCCAGAGGCCTCTGGAACCTGGGCTCGGCAGGAGGGCAGGTCCCTTTCCTTGCTCCACCAGCAGTCACTCGACAAGCACTGTCTTGATGCCAGGCCCTGTGCTTGGCACTGGGAGCACAGCTAACAAGGCAAGCAGACACCTGCCCTCATGGAGCCAGCCTGCCGCCAGGCACACACCCAGGCCCGCGCCGGACAGCACTCGCCCGCCCCCTTGCACATGGTGATGTTGCCGGGAGCAGAACCTTTAACTGCTCATCCTGACTGTGTGCACACGAAACGGTGGGTGTCCCGCATCTACCAGGCCAGAGTTCCTCCCATTTCCTAAAATAATCCTTTGTTTGTCTTTGAGACAGAGTCTCGCTAAGTGACCCAGGCTGCCTCCCACTTGAGATCCTCTCGTCTCGGCCTCCTGAGAAAGAGCTGGGATTACAGATGTGCAACATGCACCTAGCTCCCCTGTGGTTTTCTCTTATTTTAAGAATCCAACCAGGAGTGCTGGCAGCACCTGGTGCTCCCAGTTACGAGAGCCTAAAACAGGACAATTATTTGAGTGCAGGAATTCAAGGGCAGACTGCGCAACATGGAAAGATTGCATTTCAAAAAAAAAATCTCATTAAGAATGTCACAATACATCACAGACACAACAATGGCTGCTCTACTTGAAGATCAGGGGTCCCAGGGCCTTGCTCACTTACTTTATCCCCCAAGTTCTGCTAACCATAGCATGCAAATCCAGGAAATCTGCTGATAACATTCTGAAGAAACTCAAATTTATCCTTCCCTCCGCCTACCCATTCTCCCCTGGCCCAGCCAGCCAGCCTCCTGTCCTGCCACCCGCCCACCTTGCCATCTCCCCCTACTCTCTGTTCACCTTTCATCTACCCACCCGCCCTTCATTCATCCATCCACCCACCCACCCTCATCTTCCCTGTCTTTCCATTTATCCATCCACCCACTCCCCAACTTCTTCCATCCATACACCTTTCCACCTGGCTTGGTCCGAAGCCTGCAGCTCAGAGAGCTTCACAGAACTCTCACCTGCCCTTTCCGGATCCCTGCCCAAATGCCCGCTCGGCACCTGGCCTTCCAGAACACACTTGTCACACTGTGCACACCTACTCAGTGGGTGGTGATGAACAGTTTAAAATGAAAAGGAATAGAACAAGACAGAAATATCCATTTCAATTATGTTGCATGTACTGGGAAGGTAAATACGACCCATGAAACACTTATTTCTATTTGTGTGTGGGTATGTTTGTGTGGGTAGGGGTTTTTACTGGCTTACAACTAAAAGGATTCTTTTCTGAGTCATGATCAAAAGATTTTGAGAACCAGCCCCAGGTAGGACCTGCCCTGCTTGAATTGTTGGTGTCCTGTGAGCAGGAACCCTGTCAACGCTGGTGCAGAAAATAATGTCCCTGGGTCATAGGTCACACACGCACGCACGCACACACACACACACACACACACACACACACACACACACACACACATACACACGTTACTGCAGGTAAGGCTTGCTCCAGCTCACCTGGAGTGCGGTGCAGATAACACCTAACCTGGAGTGGAGTGTGGTGGAGATAACCCACTCGGGCTGGCTCTTCCTGCTGCCTCGAGGCCCTGTCCTTCCCCGGGCCACTGCTCCTTGTGCTTCATCCTGCCCCTCCACCTATGCCCCGCCCACCATCCCTGTCCTACATGCTCTGGCGAGGGCCTCTGCTTTGTCAGCTCCTCCAAGGAGATTTTGGGACAACCTCCCCTAACCTAGGTGACTGTGACTCGAGGCTGAGGGGAAGGGAGTCTGTCTCCCTGTCAGCCGGTACCCAGGACCCCCACGCTGGGCTCTAGGTGCAGATGCGTGGACTGGGCAGTTGACCAGCGGTGGGCACCAAGGTAAGGACGATTGCCAGACCAGGCCTCTGCCCCTTTCCCACGGCCCGGGGTTCCTGGGGTCCTGTGGCCACCCTGCTGGCTGTACCCCATGCTATTCCTTGCATTTGACCATGCTCTGTGACCTCTGTTTGCTCACTGAAAAATCAGAGATCTGCAGGGCAGGCTCCATGCCCGTCTCCAAGTCCACGACCTCCCGGAACCACAACAGTCTGCAAAGGTCCAGACACGAAAGCTGAGGGGCTGTCTAGCCTGCTGCAAGGAACTCACCTCTACAAAACTCATGGGAGAATGTGGGGTTTGCAAAACACCTCTGCATCTCCAATAGCATCTGGTCACCCCAACAGTCCTGTGAGGTGACAGGGACAAAGCTTACAACTCCTGCAGTATACATAGGTGCTGCTCTCTGAGGTCTCAGGGTGTCTCTGGGGCAGGGGACTCCAGCCCTCCACACTGGGCATAGGGCACTGCACCAAGTCAGAACCTTCTCCCAGAAACAGGGAAAGAGCTTTAATTGCATTTTAAAAACAAAGTATCCTTTCCCATTCTCATGTAAAAGCCTGATTCATCAAATAATCAATACCTGCAAGTGCATTTGTCCCCTCCCCATGCCGGGGTGACCTGAAAGGCAGTCTCACAGCACAAGGTCAGTGGTGCAGGGCCAAGTGGCCTGTTTCCTTCACTCAGAGGGACAATCTCTGGCTTGCTCTCTTTCCCTGAAAACCTACAAAGCCACATCAGTGGGACAAGAGGACAAGTCTGGTAGAACCAGCAACCCTGTGCCACCAGGTCCTCTTCCCAACCCTGGCTCCTGCCCTTGGAAACTCAACTTCCCCAGTGCAGTCCCAGCTTCTTGGCCCACACGCTTTGACTCCAGGGACAGGGGACAAAGGCCATTTTGGACATCCCAGGGAGAATGAGGTAAGCAATGCTCTCCCACCAGCACTGAGCTTCCGTGGTTCTCCTAAGGCTGTGCCTCAGCTTCCCCATCTGCAGAGGGATGCAGGGCACAGGTGACAGGAACAATGCCATGCCTCCCTGGGGCTGTCAGAAAGACTGACCGAGTCAGGGGACTTTGGGCTGGAAGCTGTGGGCAGCTGAGGCTGCAGGACCTACACTGGGGGCTGTTCTGCACCCTGGTGACATTCGGCAGCCTCCCTGGTCCCTGCCCCCTGCCTGCTAGGGGCTCCCCACCTCATTATGACAACGAAGGTGTCCCTGGAGCCAGACTTACCCACTGGTCCAGTGCAGAGGCCAGAGTGAGGCAGCAACAATCTACAGAAAGTGACTTGTGCCTTTGAGAGCTTGTGGCACCTGAAAACCTGAGGGCAGCAATCATTGTCCCTGCTCATGGAGCAGAGTAAGCCTATCAGTAGGACTGTCCCCACTTCCTATGGAGGAGATGGAAGTGCAGAAAGGCTGAGTAACCCATCTCTTAGCTCACTGTGCTTTGTAAGAAAAGGGATCAAACCACCACAAGGACAGGTGACCCACTGTGCTGTCTGCAGTCTGCAGTCTGCAGTGTCCCTTGTCACTCATAGAGATGGGGCTCGCCAAGGTGACCCTATTTCACAAGTATCCACATAGTCACAACTGCGAGCACCTCTTTTCCAAATAAGGTTACAGTAGCAGAGTCTGGATAAATGTCTTTTAGGGGACCACTCAGCACCAAGTACTCGACTCCAGGACTGGGGTGACAGGGAAAGAGATGGTTCTCACTCTGGGGGGCTGTGACGCCGCAGGGGTGAAAGTAGCAAAAACAGAACTCGGTGTGTGGTGGGGTTAGGGGCACACAGATGCCCCGCGGGACGCGACGGCAAGATGGACAGAACCACTTACAACAGCAGGAGCAGCAGCAGCAGCAGCAGCATCCAAGATCAGCCACAGCAGGGGACAAAAGGACACACACAACCTCTCGGTAACAAAGCTGGGCACTCAGAGCGGACCCTACCTGAAGGTGACATCAGACACCAGACTTTCTGGGTGCAAGCCACTTTTCTTGGTTGAGGTTACGAATGCTCTTTTCTCTGACAACCCCTAAATCTCAGGGGCTGAGTGAGCAGCAGCTTCTCTCTCCCTCCTGTCACAGTCAGCGATGGATTGCTGGGTCTCCTCCCTCCAGTGACTCAAGGGGTCTGCAGCCTCTACCTCATGACACTGCCATCTTTCAGAAGGACAGAGGAGCACAAGCGTAAGGAAGTGTCCCATCCCTACCCGCCAAATCCCCGGGTGTCCCTACCCCTGCCATGTGATCAAGGAATCATGCCACTGACTTCCTTGCACTGGATTTCCATCTTGCTAAACCTAGGGTCCTGCTGGATATGGGGGCATCTTTGTGTCACATCCTGTTCCACAAGGTCAGCAGCACATAAGCCTCAAATGCCTGGCAATCCAAAGCAGAGAAGGCAGCTGACCGGTGGCCACTCCTCAGCTGCCCCACCCCTCGACCCGAGAAGCACGGCCAGTCCACATAGAGGGTTCCCCTCCCAGCCTCTCACACCCCTTACTGTGAGGACCCCTGGGTGGCAAAAGGGGACAGAGGACCTTAGGAGCAGCCTCTCGGAGACAAAGGACTTCAGAGATGGGAGGCTTAACCTACGGTGGCGCAGCCTGCACTCCCAGCTCTGCCCAGTGTGTGAACAGGGCTGGTCATTCTGCCATGAGCTCTGGTGTCCTCACGGATGCCTGGGGTCCACGCCCTTCACTGCCAGAGTGGACACCAAGCAGGGCCACCTGCTCCCTGCTGCTCCCCACCATCCCTCAAGCTCACTCCAAGAGCCTGCGAGCTCTCCATTCAGCCTTAGAGCAGAAGCAGCTTCCACCTTGTCTAGAGGAGTGTTCACAAACCGCTTCCCACTGCGATCGCCTGAGAAGAATGAATTCTAGCTTTAAAAAAATATGTCTTGTCCTTTCTAATAGGATCTCTATAAACCACTTTCCTTCCTGGCTCCAGTTTGCTTCCCGGGTGCGAGCGCCTGTGACTTCTCTACCCAGGAACATGGTTTGATTACTGCCTGAAGACAATGAACCTCCTGACAGGTCACAGTGGAAACTGCTTATATTCTTATTGTTCGAAGCAGCCCACAATGCCAGCTTGGGGTGGGTGTGCTTTAGGCGCCAGCGCTCTCATTTGTGGTGTGGTCTGGAGCAGCCGCCACGGCCCAGAGAAGCTGGGCTTCCCACAACACTGTCCCCTCTTCTTGCGGCACACTGGCCACCTGGGCCCATGGAAACCAGGGCTCTAGCCAGCCAGCCGTGGCCCCACAGGGAGCAGGTCCTGATGGACAAGTGGCCTCATTAATTAGGAGTTGCCCGGTGCCCACGCCCCTTGCTCCTGTGCTCTTGGCAGCACTGAATGGACGATGCAGTTAATCAGCTCCCGCCCGCCCGCCCGCCCCAGACCCAGGCAGCGGCCCGGCTCCACAGGCTCTGCCACAGCCCCAGAACCCGGTGGTCAAGTGCATTCGGTTGTCAGCCAAGAGTGAACAACACGATTTTTAAGCTAAAGCAGGTTACACAGTTCAACTTCAGGGGTTGACGAGAGGACTGAGAAATCCCTATTTTTACAGATTAACCAGAAAATAGGACCAATTCCATGAAAAGGGATTTTTTTTTTTTCCTGGGAAAATGTAATGGGATCCCAGGACCAAAAAACTCTACAGAGGAATGCATTGTGCTTGGTGAAAGTGAAATCATGGGAAACAAACATGGCAGAGCCTTCCTTCACCAAATGGATTTGGAAAATGTAATGCTTTTTAAAAGGCTTACAATTCTCCTCCTAAGTCCCACTGGCTGTCATTTTCTTTCATTCTGAAAAAAAAAAAATCACATTGCATTGAAAAAATACAGTCCCCAGATAGATTTTCATGTCCTTAAAGGGGCAACCAAGAAAATGTTTCTTGGCAGATGCAGCTCAGTGCCGGGCTTCTGCCTGGACACCTGCCCTGGCCTCCCAGCTTCCACGGCATCTTCCACAGTGACCTCGGGAGGCCAGCAGCTGCCACAGGTGCATTCTTCCCAGGAGGGAGGCTCTGTGTCGCACACTCACCTGACAAACCACACCTGTGCAGGGAGCAGCTGGCGGGCAAGGATCAAGCACCGGGACCCACTGTCACTCCTGCCTCTCGGCGTCCATCCTAGCAGCTGCCAGGGACCGCTGGAGGTGCGAGTCTGCAAAGTGGGGCTGGCTCTTCAGGTGCTTAGAAACAAGCTGACAGGTTCCACCTGACTGCTGGCTCTGCCCCCCCACCTGTAGGCCCAGGGAGAGAGGGAGCTCACAGGCACAGCTTTGGGAATGCTGTCCCTCTGTGGGAAGTGAAGAGGGCTAGAAGGCTCACGTCACCCCAGGAGCCCTTAACTGCTAGCATGGAGCCAGCACAGTTCACGTGATGACAGTCCACCAGCACCCCACAGCTCCCAGGCTATGAGCTCCCTTGCCATTGAGGCTGTTACGAGGCCACTGGGACTAGAACCCCCAACATGCAGCTGAAGACCCTGAGGCTCCCAATGGGGAGGCCTGGAGCCAGGGCACTGACTCTTCTGCACATCTGGGGACCTGTCTCTCGTCTGTGACAGCTCTCCTGCCAACCAAACTTTCAAGAAACACTCTGGCAAAAGCTCACACCAGATATGTTTAAATGGCACTGATTGGTTTTTCTGGAGTTAACATTTTCTTTCTTCCAACTGGTGCACTTGACATTAAACCTCAGAGACCAAAAACAAACAAACAAAAACCCAAAATAAAACAAACAAACAAAACCCCCCAAACAGCCCCAGAGGATATCTGAGTGCTCACAAAGAAGAACAGATGCAACTCCAAAATTTGCCTATAAACAAGCAAAAATGAACCCATCAGCTATTCGGGGACTCATCCTGCAAGCTGGCGCACACATCCTTTCTCATTGTTTTATTTTCGGTTTTCAATGTCTCGTGAACCAGACCAATATGCAAGGCTGCTGAAAGCTCCTACACTGTCACGTGCTTGTTTTCCCAGTTCCGGGCAGCAGTGTTTGCTCGCGGTCTTGCTCTGGGGTAGAAAGCTGCTGGCTACTGCTCCAGCTCCTAACCCGTCCCCAGCACACAAACCACCCTGCTGTGTGGCACTGACAGGCCTGCGCGGTGCTCTCACGCAACCACTCAGCCCAGAAGGTTCCGTGGAGTCCCATGTGTGGACGGGTGCACACGATGGCTTCACAGAGCCACCTGGGCCCCACGGCAAGTGATACCGAGACCCACCCTGCCCCCGTCTCCGCACACACACCTCTCTGGAGTTGGGCCTGGCTCTGATCAGGAGGCACCCAGAACACCACACGTCTCATCAGTATGATCAAGCTGGAAACCTGCATGGTTCTCACCACGTCAGGGCACTGGAAAGGGGAGGCCCACATCTAACTGGTCAACTTGGCATCAGTTTGAACACTTAATCGCCTCTGACCTATTCCTGCTCACTGAGATGAACTGGCACTTTCAGAGGGCAGCAGCTCCTGCCTGGAATCTCCTCCCTAACCTGCCTATAGGTGCCTGTGCCCAGGGCCTGGTCTGCATTTGAGGGAAGCACACCACGCACTCGTGGAAGGAAGGAGCTGGGAACCAACCAAAGGGCACCTGCTGTGAGCCCCACCTGCTCAGACCTACAGGTGTGCTGAGCTCACACCAGGTCCCCGGCTAGTGTGGGTCACCGGTGACCTCAGCAGAACCACACAGGCTTTCAGGGGAGTGTGCACCTGTCCCTCTAATGAGGCAGAACACTGACATTTGCATTCTATGTCTGCAGAGTAATCCTTTCATTTCCTTATCTGGGATGAGCAGAGAAAAAGGAAGTGAGAAATTGGTTCATTCTTAACTATAGATTTGCAGTTGCAGATCATTAAATTGAAAACTGAAGACGCTATCCATCAATGGTTAGTAATGTTTCATTTCCTTTATCTCTCATTATTGTAGCCATCATCACGGTGTCACCATTATTATCTGCCCTGCAGAAAGTGCTCTGTGGCAGGGCTCCAACAGGCAGCCCGCTAACCCTTCCGGCTGTTCTCTGTGGCCTTGCTTCCTTTCCATCCCTTGCAGGCTGACCAGCACTACAGGCATGTGATGTACAGATGTGCACCGCGGCCTCTGGCCCCCATCCTCGACCCCATTCTAAATGGTTCGTAACAGCAGACCTCGCTGCCTGGCAGCCGTGGGTCCTTCACCCACGCACGGCCCTGATGTCACCTGTGCTTGCTGTTTCCGGCTCCCTCACCTCGCATGTGTATCACATGACCCGAGGTTTTGAGGAGGCCCAAAGGACAGTGAATGCTGATCAAGGTTCTCACTGAGGGCCTTTCTCCTCCAAACACACAGAAAACACCAGCTCAGTGTGCTGAGCTGAGAGGGAGCAAAACCAGGAGAAAACATAAAGAAGCAGAAACCAAGAGCTCTATGTCCAGACAGGACGGAAAGACAGATGCCACCTGCTTTTATACATAAAGTTTTATTAGCACACAGCCCCAGCCATTCACTGCATTTATATATTCTTTCCAGCACCTCTGAAGCTAAAGACAGAACTGACGAAGCCTGACCGTCTGGCCCTCTTACCTGACAAGACTAAAGCAATTACTATCAGGCGGTTGTATCAGCCTGACAGCCATTTCAATCTTTGGTTCCAGGCTCCAGAAACTGTATTTCTTTAATAAAAAATCTCTGTCAGAGGCTTCTGCCAGTTTGAGTGGGTTTTGCTTATTTACAAATATAAACAAATGACCCAGGGATAACATAGATTCATCTGTCATAAACATCACCAGCACCTCCATCCTGAGGACAGGATAAATACACGGGCAACACATGCTGACCATTTAACAACAGACTCTCAGAAAGATGCCAGGATACATGGAGATGCGAAGCGTCCCTAAGAGACAAATAATGACTGGGTTACACAGATGCTGAGGTGTGGGTACCCCTGGGTGGGACACAGATGCCAGACTTTTCCTGAATGAACCCATATTTGTATGAGGTCATTCCAATCACCCCAGCAGAAAACTTTGCAAATAAGAACATACAATTCTCAAAGGAAAAGAAGAGGTAAGTAAAACAGATTTTAAAAAATGTTCCACCTTATCACTAATAATGCCAGATGAGGTGATGCCATTTCATACCTGTCAGCCAGCAGTGGGGACATGCATACACTGACATTCTTGCTGGGAAGTAAACTGGTTCTGTATTTCTGAAAAGTCCCCTGGACGCCTGCATCCAGGGCCAAACCAGAGGCTCTGAACAGCGCTCACCATGAAGGAACAATGAGAGATGTGTTGTATGATGTGTTTACAGAGGTTTTCCCCACTGTCCCATTCCCAGGAGTGAGGGACTTGCATCCCACCCCAGGACAGCCGGGAGCAGAGGCAAAGCATTCTGAGCCGCGGAACTGACTCCAGCAGAAGTCCAGGCTAAGTAAAAGTAAGATAAGACCACATAGGGTCCGTGGTGATGCCAGGCGCTTGTGACAGGCACAGGCAGGAGCACGCATCGCACTCCGGGAACTGCTGGGGTTGGCTTACAAAGCTCAGTCCAGTGTTTCTGTGGAGGGTGGATTTGAAAGAAGAGTGGCCTGGGCAGGAATCTTGGTCTTAGCCAGGAATGTCCCTTCTATACCCAGGTCTCGTCCAGCACGCCAGTGCTCCCACACTGTCACTTAATAACATGCTTTGGTAAGAGGCTGCATGCAGCCTGATGGGCCGGCTGTTGAGAACAGCAGTCAGGAGCCACAGGGCTTCTTGTCCCTAGAAACCAAAGAACACGAAAAGCCCTGAGAGTCATACAGGGGTGACCACACCCAGCTCAGGCTGAACTCTGGGCTCTTGCTCAGCAGCCTCATTCCATGTTGGAGCCCAGCACAGCACAGCTACCTGGGGCTGCTAACATTGAAGCCTGTTATGGCAACAATCCCCAAAATTGATCTCAAACCCACCCGAATGAGAGTCTTTGCCACAGGACCCCCACTTAAGAAATGAAGCCCAATTCCCTTCCACACAGCCACACTGCCGGCCCATGCATGTGGGAGCGCTGCGTGCACGCTTCTCTTCTATCTTGCATTCTGCACATTCTCATCCCACAACAGTGACTGCAGATGCTTCAAGAAGACGCTGAAGAGAAGCTGAGCTCGGGCAGCTACCAGGTCAAGGAAAACATCTGATTCTCAAAGCAGAAGATTCCCAGAGCCATCCAGCTGGATGGGTTGCCACCTATGTCACTCCAGACATGCCAGCAATCCACATCCTCGGCTCACAAATCATTACTTCGGTGTCTAGGATGAGGACTTCTGAGCCACGGTCAACACTAAAACATTGCTGCTTTGCAGGGGAGGCCTCTGGCTCAGTGCAGCAGCGCAAAAGGATGAATCAATAAAATGTTATCAACCTAGCAGTTTGATTCCTCCACATTTAAGCACACAGGCACTGGTAGATCTCAGCTCCCACAGGTCAATATAATTTTACAGAGGTGCCCAATTCTCAGCAGTAAAGCATGACTGGCAGACAGCGTGACCTGGGGAAGCTGAGGTGGAAGAAAGGGTTACTCAGTCAAACCCTTTAACAATGCAGAAGTCAGGAGTGGATCCGCCTGGCCCCTGACACTCAGATGGGCAGCTGCCTAGCTTGCATATGCCAAGAAGGGCCAAACAGCCACAGTGAAAGAATTTCACCAAAGGGCAGCAGACGTGCTTTGATCCGGGTTATAACACAGGGCTGGACATGTGAGGGCCCTGTTAGGCTTGGCCAACACCTTGCAGTTCCAAGCTGTGACTGAAGCCAGAGAAGTCCTCTTTCTACTTCACTAGAATCTCCTAAGCTGCACCATGAGGAAAGCGCAGAGGGAGAGGCCGTCCAGCTAACAACCCGATGCAGCAATTGTCACTGTTATCCAATTATGTTCTGGATACCTGAAGCTAACACAACCCACAGAGAGGCAATTCCATTAGGCTAAACCCCATTGGTCTTATTTTACTGTTATAATGGCTTAACACATAAACTGAGTAAGCCCGAAGACACAAACACAAAACAAGAAATACTTTTGGCTTTTCTATTTGTACACATCCTGCTTCAATCATCATGTGTACGTATTTTCTTGCTCATCAGTTCAGCCTCTCTCCATTCCTAGCAGGGAAAGAAAGCCCATCTCCTCTCTTTTACCAAACCTGCTTCCTGGGACGGAGGTTTCCGTGTGAGTGCAGCCAGGTATCTGTCACCCTTCAGCTCCACAGCATGGATCTTCTCCAGTATCTGGAGCTGTCATTTGGCACACGTCCACATGTGTGCACACACATGTGCACACATGGGTGACCGAAAGGAGGAAAGATTTATTTTGGTTCATGTTTTCAGCCAGTGGTCAGCTCATCCTATTGCCTTAGGCTTTGGTGAGGCAGAAGTAGCATGAGAGAAGGGTGTGGTGTAAGAACCAGTGATCACTTCACAGAGCCAGGAAGGAGGCAGGTGGGAGGTGGAAGGGGGCACAGAGTGATTAAGATTAAGCTGCAGGGATACAGCACAGACCTCAAGGCCATGTACCCACGAGGAGTCCCCTGCATCAGTCTCCACTTCCTGTTTCCATCACCTTCCAGTGATGCCAGCACATTATGCTCTCTCATCTCTTAGAGCTCTCATAATCCAGTCACTTTCAGAAGCCCAACCTCTTAGCACATGAGAATTTGGGGGGAGTTTTGATGTTAAAACCATAATAGCAGGGCAAAGCTAGCAAGTTCTAGCTGCCGCCACAGGTGGTTTGGTGCTGGTGCCTACAAAGCAGTGGGCGTGGCTGGGGGAGAAAGGGAAGGGGCACAGGGACCACTGTGTGGAGGGCCTGAAACGGCACCATTTCCCTTTCATCCGTGGGATGCAGGGACCTTTGATGGTGACAGATGGTCTAAGACTCTCCTTGGTTCCCAGATTCATGGGTCAGTGATGGCTATGGCTACTTGGATATCTAAGTGCCCTAAGATCCACAGTATCTACAAAGCAAATATAAATAACAACAGCAAAATGAACAGTGTGATTTACTAATCAAAAAGTGTGGCATTAGCTGGCTTTGCACCTCCCTCCGTACAATACTGTCTGCCCTTCTGGCTGTCTTTGAGCTGCCTGATAAAACCATGGGCCCAGTCTCTACAGTCCAGAAGCACTTGGGCCTCCACTGACGTCTGTTATATCCAAACAGCTAACTTGGCCACGAAGCAAACAGCAGTGCCGGCGATGGAGTCACAGAACACCAGTTCCAGAGTGTGTGAGGTTGCTAAGCACAGCCCTGTAATTTCCCTGGAGGGAGCATGGGGCAGCAGGAACATGGGGCAGCCTTTATTCACTGCTCCAGTAAGGCTCCTAATTCCCCCAAACCCAGATGACCACCAGGATTAAGGTTTTGATAAAAAAAACAATGCCCACCACAGATCAAGCTCCCTACACCAAGTCAAGACAAATAAATCTAAGTTCAAAGCCAGAGACTGCCAGAAAGCTAAGAAACAAAACCTCTGCAGACATGTTTAGCCCCAAAGGGCAGGCATGGCCTTAGGTTTAGTTTTTAAGCATTCAAACAGAAACAAGACTTTAATTTATGCTGGGAAAGTAAAAATAGATTAATAAGATCCAAGTCAAGCTGCTAGAAGAGGTTTTTCTTTGCCAAAAGACAGGCACTGTGAGTTTCCCTAAACAGGTTATCATTTTAACACTGTAAAGCACTACACTTATTTTTTAAATAGCAAAACTACAATTATCTCTGCACGTCCCGTATCGCCGCTCTGCAGTGTTCCAGCATAACGAACCGACTGTCAGTGATACGGGAGGGATGAGAATGTCTGTGCCACGCCAGACAGCAGGCCTTATCAAAATCCAACCGCTCTAATCCTTTTTCTTACATCAGAAATCAAATAACTTCCCAGAGCGAGGCCATAGTCTCACCAAGAGCAGTTCCACTGGGAGACAGCAAGTTGAGATTAACGGTGCACTATGTTAGGAAATAAATAGATAAGTGCTGGTTTCCAATCTCACTGGTGCTCAGAATGAGGGCTCCTTCGGAAACACACAGACGAGGCCCTAAATCGGGTATGGTCTTAGCATTGGTATTTACCATCCCTGAGGATGACGGGAACATCTGCAATAAACAACGTGCTCACTGAAGATGCCATTTTCTAACAACCAAAGTCTGACCTACGTGGCATTTACGCAGAAGAAAATAATATTATGTAAGCCCTGATAAGGGAGAAACGCAGAAGAGGACCCTAGATAACCGTGCATGCAGGGGACGCTTTTCTGATAGGGTGAGCGCCTTTCAAAGTGAGAAAACAATGTGATTTTCTGCTTGGCGGCCAGGAGCAATAGACACAGGACGGGTCTGGGGCCTCCTTATCTCAGGAGCAGCCCCGCAGCAGCCCGGGACTGCAGGAAGTGATTAATTAGTGCTTCCTTCAAGTCAAACCTTAGAAAGCTGCTGTGGGACTCTTTATGTACATGTCAGAAAATGATATCCTTCCGGAAATCTTTCTTGGGACCCCAACAATGGGGCATACCCCTGACAGTCCCAGCACGAGCGGGCTGCAGCCCCGGGACTGCCAAGAGGAGCAGGCCCACTGTAAAAAGGACACGCACTGGGGGTTTCTTCTGTGCAAAGAGGAAAATCCATCAATGACACAATTTTAAGGGAAAGAAGGAAGCCACCAAGTACAAGAGCAGCATCGTGCTGCCAGACTGCTGCTCCTGCTGGCCACTGCCAAGGCCGGCACCCCAGGCCGCCAGCTCCCAGCTGCTTGCCCAGGTGGGCTGTCTTATTTGAACACAGCACATGCAAACCTGAGCAAGTCAGACCCAGTCCCCACCCTGCCTCAGAAAGAAACCTTTGCATGATGAGGGGAAGACTGATCCACACACTTTGTCTTCATGTTTCAGTTGTGAAATGGCAAAATCAAGGTTCGCTCATGCTGTGACAGAATCTCCTCATTAGTGGCACCTTTTCTCGTGTTCCAGGGCGAAGGCACCAGCACAGGTTGATAGCGCTGAAAACCGAACTCTTCCCTCCTCTCACATGTCCTCGTGCTCGGGGTGAGGTGGGGAGCAAAGGCCACAGAGTGGCACCTGGCGAGCACAGAGACGGCCAGAGTTTAAACACAGAGATGCAGACTTCCCAGCTGGATCCCCACATACCAGGGCAGCAGAACCACAGCCCGTGGCTCCACGCCAGCCTGCAGGGCCATTTAATCCTGCTCACAAAGAAATTACAAAGACAGCCTGCTGGCCCCTGGTAGTGCTGAGTCAGCAGCAGGCGGCCACAGAAGGCGATTCTCTGTCACGGGGGAGAAGGAGCTTCCTTGTCAGTAGGCTCAGTTTAATACGGCAGAAGATGCTGCGCCCAGAGAGTGCGGGGAAATTAGCGCTCCTACGGCAACTACTTCTTTAAGCCCAGCTTTCCGTGCGTTCTGAAGCCACGCAGGTCTCTGTTCTTCCCACTCCAGCCTGCATCCCAGGCAAAGCAAACAGGAAGGTGGGATGGGAAAGCAGAGATGCTGGGATGCGTGGACCCTTACATTCCCGCCTGCCCACTCTCCCTGTAAAAACCCAGAAAGTTCCGGAAACTGTGCACAGGAATTTCAATGTAAAAAAAGTAAAGATAACCACATTGTCACGCACAGGCTGCAACCAAAGTTGGTCACTACCATTGTCTTTAACAGCTGGCACCTTTGGCAGGTATCACACTCGCAGTACTTCCCACCCGCTTTCCTGTGAGGCTGCACGGTAGGTTCACGGGGACCAGATCCACCCGGGTAAGACGCTCCTGCAGTTTCCAGGCACAGAGATCCTGGGGCCTTGTTAACTGTTTACATCAAAACCACTCCAGAGAAACACTCACCCCTCTGGCCAGCACCCCAGCACATCGCCTTCCCCAGAAAGACGCTCGGCATTCAAACCCCCACACCACTTCCAAGGCTACCAAGCTGCAAAATGGATTTCAAAGGCCCCTATAATTTTGACAGTATGACATTTTATGTCTTATAAGCTATTTTTATTAGCTGGGATTGTAGAAAATTGACGTTTACCAACCATTAACCTTTCAAGCGCGTAACTCTATTTCCCCCTCCATGAAAGTGTATCTTATACTTTGAGGAGTCCTTAAGCTGTCCAGCTCCTGTAAGGAAAAAATTCATTGTGAAGCCACCTCTCTCTCATCAAGAAAACATAAGTTCTATAATTTTACAGACTTTTGATCACAGTTTTACAGCCTTCAGCCCGGTACTGGAATTCTGTTTTTATCTTGAAATATAAGAACTAGATAAGTTGTATAATCCCTTCTTTGTATCTAAGGGAAGATGGGAAAGAATAAGATAACTTAAGCAAAAATGTCTCTCTAGAGTCAGCTCACAGCAGGGCTATCTTTGGAATAACTCGCTTCCTACCCCATTGGTTCACTGGCACTCAGGCATTAAATACGATATGACATAATCCAATCAGACCAATACCCTATTAATAAGTAATGACAGTGACTAACTTATGTTCATGCTCTCAGCCCTCTCCCATGAGTTTGTGGAACGTTAAATAAGCCACTCTATAATTTATTTACTCAATTTTAAAAACACGCCTTTTGCCAAAAGGTCTCTGGCCACACATCAGAACGTAAAGGCCAATAAGGCGAAAGTCCCCAAACAAAAGCATAAAAACTCATCGAATGAGGTCACCATCTAATAGAAAAAATTACTGCCTCAAAGGTCAACTCACCCCAACCCCACCTTTCAGGGAGCTCCAAAGACTGAAGGGGTGGGGGAGGCCTGTCCCCAGGCTTCAGGGTAAGGAGAGGGACTGGCTGACCCCAGGACTCAGAAGGGAAGGAGGGCAGAGAGCTGCCCTGGCTGGGCGCACGTGTCCACTCATAGACCCAGTGAGGCAGGACACCAGCCAAGTAGCCCCGCCATGGGCCCAGCCCCTCACACTGCATAGGGTCATCTCATCAGACCCTGGAACCCCAATGGGAACCCAGAACAAGACCTCATCCTACCAAAGGTGCACAGCCCACAAGCAAGATGCACCTACTACTACACAGCTGGCGACTGAGGACCAGATCCCTAGGGCTGGTGGGACACTGGTGCCCCATGTCCAGCCAGGGGAAGCCCCGCTCCATGGTGACACACACAGAGGCCCAGCCTCTCAGCAGACTCACCCAGGGGTACAACGGGAGCTGCAGCAGGCAGCCCTGCACCATCAAAGGTCCGCGCCCCATGCCTTGTCAGGTGGACCTCCCGCCACTGATGGGTGTGCAGGTCACCCTGGATGGTACAGGGGAGAGCCAGCCCTGGTGCCCAACATGGGGACCCCAGGATCCACAGACCGGAACGACAGAACAACCGTGCTGTCCACTCTTATGGTGGGGCCGTGCACCGGGCAGAGATGGTGCTCCCATGAAGGGCCTGATGCTTGCCCAAGGTGTCCCCAGGACGCAGCAGATCACATTTAGTCCTTGTTAACCAAACAGCAATGGGTGTCCCTGACAGCAAACCACCAGCACTGCGGTGATATTCCACTAAAGGAAAAGGAGGAGAAAAGGGGGATGTCACCTTCATGCCTTGTTGATGTGTGCCAAGCTGGGCACCAGGGAAAGACCTGAAACAACTGGCTGGCCCGTCCAGCTCTGTGCTCCCCAAGAGGCCTTTGCTGCTCCACCCCATTGCTGGCTTTGGCTCTAGGTTCTGGTTGAGTGGCCCTGAGACATTAGCAGGAAAGTATCTCCTATGGCCGGGCTGTTTCTTCTTTCAGAACCTTAGAACCTCCTCTTGGGCTCCAAGATAGAGAAGCAATGGGCCTGTGACAGCCTGGTGTCCAGCACCAGTCACTGAGCTCTGCGAGACTGGGCCCTTTCCCATCAGCACCAACTCCTGGGATGTTCCTGGCACCCAGAGACGGGAGAGCCAGGCTGTGTGAGCTCGGCAGCCCATACCTAGCCAAGGCCTGGGGCTGTGTCTCGGCCGCTGACAGCTCCCCCCATCTGCCACAGACCCAGGCGTGGCTCCGAACACAGGCGGTGACAGGGACGGGGAGGAAGCCCTCAGAACACAGGCTAGCAGCTGCTTCCGAGTCACAGGGCCACCCTTCTGCCCCTACGGGAGCAAAGCGGCTGGGCAGCAAAAGCACGGCTGCCTGAAACACAAGAAATAAGACACTCACAGCCAGAAATAATGCCTTACAGTCTCGGGGAGAGAAGAGGCCTGTTCTATAATTGCTTCCTCCCGCGTGCCCCACATTCATCAGCAGAGGGAGTGTGCCGTCCCCCTGCCACTGCTGAGCGATCCACTCCCAAAGGCGCCCGAGATTAGCCAAACATTTACAATGTAGCCACACGATACCATCTGAGCCATAATCCTCTGTAAGGTTCCATCTGAGAACCAGGAGTAACCGGAGGAGAACAAATGATCCGTATATGTTTTAATTCCAATGAAACTGTTCTGTGTCACACTTCATAATGTAAAATGCTGCATTATAACTCTAAAGAGCCCCGTTTATGTCCCAGCAAGATGGAGCCCAGGGTGTCACCTCTGCTGCCCACCTGTGCCGCGCATCCGGACACCGGATACCGCTGTGGCATCCTTCGTGGACAACACAGCGGCCCGAGTCGCCGGCCCTTGGAAATCGAAAGTGAAAATCTCTTGAGGCCTGGAGCCCTTGAGCTCTCATGAATCCTAGGTTCCCTGGGAGAGAGATTAACAGGAAGAGTCCCAGGCCACATCCTCAAATTTCTGACTCAGTGGGTAGCTTAGTTCCCTGTGGCTGCTGTAACAGGTGAGCGGGAACGTGGGGAGGAAGACAAGGGGAATTGTTCTGCTGCAGTTCTGGAGACAGAAACCTGAGATCGAGGGGTCCCGGGGCTACGCTCCCTTCAGCCTGCAGCAGAAAATCCTTCCTGCTTCTTTGGCACCCTGGGACTGCAAGCGTCCCTTGGCTTGTGGCCCCATCGGCCCCGTCTCTGCCTCCTCTTGGCATGGCCTCCTCTGCCTCTGTGTCTCCTCTTCTGACTTGGAAGGAAAGTCTTCTCTGGATTAGGGACACACCCCATTAGCCAAGTATGTCTTGTCTTGTGATTCTTGAACACATCTGCAAACTCTCTCTAAATGGCGTCACACACACAGGGTTGGGTAGAGAAGTTCTTTGGGGGGCCCACCGGCCTCACTGTAGTAAACGCAGGACAGGATCCAGGAGCATGGTAATTTAGCCAGGGTCCCCAGGGCAGGGAGAGCTCTCTCCCTGTCCTCCTGGCAGTGGGCTCGGACCCGGCCCTTCTGGAGGCCGAGGCTACCACTTCACTCCCAGCAAGCTTCTGCACCAGGGTTCCCTCTGGGCTTTCCCAGCAGATCAGCACAGCTGGTGTCCAGACTTATATTTGGGCAGCAGAAACAACCGGTAAGCAGAAAATCTGACACTTTTCCAACTCAGACGCACAGACATCCATGTAAACCCCTGAAATTATCTGGAGGCCAGGTCCTCCTCTTCCAAATGCAAAGAGAGAAAAGAGCCAGGTCCTCCTTCCAGGCAGACATGACATTCACACACCCAGACTCAGGAACTGGAAGTCACCTAAGTCCTGCTCCAAATGGAAAGTGCAGCCCTCTATGCAACGCTCGCACCTGGGCAGGGCTAGGGCCCACCCCGCAGGAAACACCTACACTCCTGAGCAAGCCCTGGGCAGCACCCCCAGGCCTGTGGGCGTCAGCTGTCTCCGAAGGTTTACCTTAACCCTCCTCAATCCTCACCCGCCATCAGCAGAAAACGCGGTTAATCCAAACAGGACAAAGTTAAAAGCGGCCAGACTGGGAGCTGCCCTGTGCCTGCAGCACAGGCTCGCCTTCGGACGCCCTCTGAGGACCCACTGAAGTCTTACAGTGGACTCCGGAGACAGAGAGACCGCACAGCCGGGCAGAGCTCTGCCTGGTGCTCTGCGCTCAGAGGGCCACGGGCACTCTTGCAACCAGGAGTCATGCTACACAGAGCAGGACTGTGCTCGGAAAGCAGCAGCCAAAGAGGAAGAACCATGCCATTGTCTAAATATGAAGTGAGCCCTAAAGACTCCTAGGCATGGTGCCCCACTGTGGGGACGTTCACACAGAGGGAGTGCAGAGGTGACTGGATCCACTGCCAGCTGATCAGCTCACCCAATGGTGGGGACTTGGGGCCCAACTTCAAGAAGCAGGTCACCTTTGGTCAGGTGCAGCTTTAGAGGGTGTGCCTGTCTCCCTTCCTTATTCTGTATTTGCAGGCGGCCACTAGCCGGGCAGCCCTCTTCTGCCCATCCCCTCTGCCATGATGTTTTTGCCTTGGAGCCAGCAGAGCATGGACAGAAACCTCTGAAACCACTGCGCACGCCGGCACTGAGTTCCAGCAACAGAAGGGTAGGGTAGAAGTAGAAAATGCCTGTACTCCACCATCAGACATGCCAGTGGTCAGCAGAAGGGACTTTGCAGATGCACTAAATGAAGGACCTGGAGACTGGAGATTTTCTGGATCACACTGGCAGGCCCAGTATTGCCACAAGTACTCTTAACAGTGCCAGAGGACAGCAGAAGAGACAGGCAGGGGAGGGAGAGGGCATCATGGAGAAGGGAAGACAAGCGGCACCACAGGCTTTGAAGACGGAGGAGGGACCCTGAGCCAAGGGCTGCAGGCGGCCTCTGGGAGTCAGAACGGGCAGGAAACAGGAGTCTCTCCTGCAGCCTCTAGAAGGAACCAGCCCTGCCACACAGCACCCTGATTTCTGTCCCATGAGGCCGAGCTCCAGCTCTTGTGATTCTGAACTGTGCAGTAACAGATCTGCGGTAAGCCATGTCATCTGTGGTGGTACAGTATGCAAACTGAGCAAGACCCTCCCTGGCCACGGCGGAGGGAGACGGAGGACTCACTGGGTTAAGTCTCTGCATGTGACCCTGACCCTGGGCGTGCTTTCCAACTGCTCTAACCCTTTGCGTACAGCACAAGCATGACGCAAAGTGACACAGGAGCGTGCGGTGAGTTCTCCACCTCTGCTGCTTCCCAGCTCCCCAATGGGGATTGGAAGGAAATGGACATTGAAAGGACAAAGACATCAAAGGAGATCAAGTGGTTTTCATTCTCTTCTGATTAAGAACCAAAGAGAAGGGCTGAGGTGGTGAGTTAGATCCCTGGTACCAAAAAAAAAAAAAAAAAAACCAAAAAGAAAAGCCCAGCTGATGGAGAGGAACCAAGTGAGGCAGTACCAGAGGCTGCCAGGAGAGGGCAGCCCAGAGCTTGGGCAAAAAAAAAAAAAAAAAAAAAAACAAGCACCAAAACTGATACTTTTGACAAAAAGCAGTTTTACCAATTCAATTTGCAGCACATTGCTGTGGCGCTCTGGGGTTTAAAGGAGCAGCCTCTGCCATGAGGTTTTACAAGAACACACTTGGGAGAACTTTATTGCCCTTGGTGGAAAGAAACTTTGCTCAGCTTACAGTATTTTTTTTATAGTGGAATTCACTCCGAGGAAAAATTGCTCTTTCAGAAAGTCAAAATAATAGACACATTCTCTGAAAAGATGAATGCCTGCTTGCTCTCTCTCAGCTCATGATTAGTTCTGGCATTTACTTAGCTATACTTTTGGAGAGAAAAGGAAAGGAGGGAGGGAAAGGACAGGGAAGAAAGAAGGAAGAAATGATGGAAGGAATGAAGGAAGCGGGGCCTTTTCACACATCCATCTGCCCCTAAGGGAATTTACAAATTTCTACATTTTGAAATTAGTATCATGAAGCAAATACCAGAGCTAACCGTGTACCAACCACCCTTCATTTAAACTGTAGTATGAATTTCATTGTGAATTAAAAAAAAAAATAAAACCCTGCAGGGTAGAATTAGAAAATCACTATTCCTGAAACAAAGAACTTGTAGGTCCTGGCAGCTGATACAGGAATCCAAGCGCTGCTCAGCCGCAGCGGAGGGGACCCTATGCCTCAGACGGTCACCCACAGAGGCACTGGGGTCCCCGGCGACACAGCGTGGTGAATGCCTATGGGTTCCGCCCCAGGGCTCACTTGGGCCCTCCCTCCAGAGCTTAGGATGAGGCCCCGATTGCACCCCAGAAGCAGCCCAGGCAGGAAGGCCATGCGTGGATGCACAGGGGCCATCTCCCCCGAGTCCTCTCCAGACAACATGGAGGAGCCCAGGCTGCAGAGCCTCTCCATTCGCCCAGCAGCCCAGCGCCCTTGTCACCACGTGCTCTGCCAAGGGTCCTGGGTGTAACGGGATCTGTGCCGATGAGCTGGGCCTTTCTCACACTGCTCCGTGGCTGCGGAAAGACCGGGAAAGCTGTCCCGGGCCAGCCCGCTACCAACCCCAGCTCTTCTAATGCCATACGTGGCTTTGCAAACCCATGGTGCCTAGAGATGGGACCCACTTTGGCGAAGCCCAGGGACGTGGGCAGTGGTGACTGAGCTCCTGACTGTGGGCTCTGCTGCAGCCTCCCACCAAGACACAGCAGCAGCCTGCCCCGGGCTGTCACCTGTGCATGGCATCTGGGGGATCCCCTGACTGCAGGCAACTTCTGGGCCCTGAATTCCACCCGTGCTGACATCACGGGGAGACGGGGAGTAGGCAGGGGCTCGGGCTGAACAAAGCACCCATGCAGTGCTTTCAGGCTGACCTTGCGGCCCTGCTGATGGTCGATTTCTGGACCCAAGATGGGAACAGTTTCACCTCCCTGAAGGGCTTTTTGACGAGTAAATGAAACACTGTATGTGAAGAATGACTGGGACTTCTAACGTCCTTACATTGCAGTCACACAAGGTCCCACGCTCCTTCGTCACACAGGACCCAGACACAAGCCTGAATCGCCCTGTAGTGGCAAGTAGACTGTCCTCTGGTCTGCGTGGGGCAGGGCCCAGCTGGTGCCGGGCATCTGACCCTGGCAGGTGACTCCAGGCGACAGCTGCCACTCCCAGGTGCCTCAATATCCTCCTGTGTGGCATGACCAGGACACATGATCCCTTGGGCTACAAGGCCCAGTGAGGAGAGGTAGCTGCAGGCAGGAGGCATGTGGCAGCAGTATGCAAAAGACAGTGCTGGGGGCAGAACACAGGGGCATCCCAGAAAGCAGCTGTATCCCCAGCCCTTTCAATTTTGAGACATGGTCTTGCTGGGTAGCCCAAACTTGCAACCTTCCTGCCTCAGCCTCTCTCAGTACTAGAAATACACACTGTGCCACCTCTTAACAGTTGTTTTGCCCTCAATCGTGACGTCTAGGGCCCTCTCCACGTGTGGGCCATGGTCTGGGAGCCAGCCCCACACAGCACTCTGCGTCACTATGGAGCCCGCCCTGCCCTTGGTCTGCCAGCAGCCAGCTCCCCAGGCCCTTTAACCTGGGTTCAGGCAGAACCACAGCAGGGAAAAACTGCAGGAAAACTCAGCTGACCACAGCCCCACGATGGGCAGGGACCGCCCCAAAGAGGGCGGAGGGCACACCAGGGGGCCCTGTGCTCTGGACACATGACCCCGAACCCGATGTGATGGGCAACAGGCAGAGGATCCGGTGTCCCGCCCGGCCTTCTCCCCTGTTTCCTACAGGCACGGGGACAGAGGAATCCCACAGGGCACCTCCCAGCTTCCCACAGGGGCTCGCCCAGAGCCTGGCTGGGAGTTCCCACACACTGGTGGCCTGGGCAGGTGGCCCTGGTCTCACACCCCTAGCTGCCCACTCGTGTCCTGGCTACGGGAAAGCCTGAAGCGGTGGTCACTGGCTCCATTTATTCAACGAAGCTTTGCAAAGCACCCATGGCACAGCTACAGCCCAAGTGTGGAATGCAGCCCCTACTTCACAGAGGAGCAGAGGGCCCGCAGCCCTGGGCTCGCGCAGGGGCTGGAGTGCAGAGCCAGGGACCTGGCCAAGAGCCCCACTGCCTGGACAAGGGGTACGGAGAAGGGCGAAATAAGAGAGAGGCAGTTCAGTAACGCGTGTGGGGCTGGGAGCTCTGTGCCTCGGGGTGGGCCAAGGCAAGGCCCTTCGCTGGCCCGCTAGTGACTGCAGGTGAGGTGCTTTCCCTGAAACAGGGTGGCAGAAAGTTCCAGCCTGGCTCACGGGACGGGAGGAGGTGGGCCTAGTTACCCTCCAGACCCAGACCCTGACAGGACAGTGGGCTCTCCCTTCCTGCGTCATGGACTGCAGGTACCTGCACGCACAGCGAGTCACCTCCTTTGTCTCACACCCCACCCCGGGAGACAGCAGGTCCAGGGCTCTGCAGCTATGCAAGAACTGGTTCTGTCCACCCTCCTCAAAGCTACAAAATGGTTGTGCAACTCCAGATATCATGTCTGTGTTCCAGCCAAGACAAGGAGAAGAAGGAGGCAGGCCAGCTACGAACCCGAACTTGACAGACTAAATCAGAGACCACTGATGGGAAAGCGGCCCCTTGCCACCCTGGTGCTGGGAGCTGGGAGGCCAAGCTCAGCCAGTGCTCCCTGCAGCTCCCAGCTGGGCTGCTTGCATTAGTTGAAGGCTAGGCCACGCCCACCTATAGGAAACCACACCCAGCTATGCAAACCACGCCCACTCAGACAAGTAGGCCACGCCCATATGCACAAGGCCTGGTGGCTTCTGGTCCAGGCCCCTGGTGACACTGTCCAGGTGAGAATAGCTGCTCACACCAAGGCGAGCCTGGGCCACCTAACTCAGGCCCTACCCTAGACATATTCCTGACTCCAGCCTTGTCTGGATCCTCAGCCATCTTCTCTCTGTATGTCATTCAGTCATTCAACAATCCACTGTCTACTCTGCTCTGGTTGTGGAGCTGGGGAAACTGTGCATGGTAGTCTTGGGGTCAGCCATTAGGCACCCCTTCCTCCTTCCTGAAAAAGAATATGCCCTCCCTCAACAAGGAGATAAGTTATGGTCAGTGTGAGCCCAAAAGATGACACAGTGCTCTGCTTGACAGCCTCCTCTGCCCATTTGGCAAGGAGTGACGTGTGCCCTAATTCCAGCTAATGTGAACTTCTGCAGGGTTCAGAGAGAGTGCGCGCCTAACACAGAAAAGAAATGTAGAGGATGCTGGTCTGCCCGCCTTTCTAGCTCCGAACTCAGAAGAAACACAAGGAACCACAGCAGCTGGTTTGCAACAGTGAGGCAATAAACTGTCAAACCAAACCCGGTGGATCGGTGAGAATGAAGATCGTTTGCGATAAAGTCACTCCTCTGCTGCTTTTGCCCTCGACAGTAGCTTGCGACAGTATCTTGCCCTCGTTGTAGTGTGAGAAAAGTAACACCCTGTATTCAAGGTCCGGCTAACTGGGTTTTATCCCATGAACCACGAATCCCCTGAATGGTACGCATGGTGGACAGCATGGCGAGGCTCGGCCTCTGTGACCCTCACAGTTTGAGTGGGAGCAGAGGAAGCAGAGCAGCTGTGATCGTGCCCAGGAGGGTCCTGAGCTAATTCGGGGTGCGGCGGGCGGGGCGGAAGCTTCCTGAGGAAATCGCATCCTGATTCAAAGCAAAGCTGCCCTTTCCACTGTGCAGGCCCAAAGATCCCCACTCCTCCTCCTCCTCCACAGGGTGCGGACCCCTCCTCGCGTGCCTCTGAGACCCACCCACCACCCTAACAGGAGGCCACAGGACCGAGTCCAGCCCCACCCACGCCACAGGGGCCCCCTGCCAAGTGACCCTGTACGGCTCTGCTGGGGACAGTGTGGGCAGCACACCAGCCCAGGCCTCCTGCCACCTGCCCGTGAATTATTAACAACACAGAGAAAGGGACACCGCCTGGAGAAGGCCCCGTGTCAGCCAGTGGCAGGACCAGCCTGTTTCAGTGTCACGATGACAGCACCAAGGTGCAGGGTCCTACAAAAACAGAACTGGGCTGAGAGCCTGGCAGGTACATCAGAACGCTTGCCAGTCACAGCAGAGGAGAACCTCAGGCGGCAGAGACCCAGAAGGCCACAGAGCAGCAGACCAGCACCCTGGATTTCCACACTTAGAGGTTTTACTTCACTGAGGGTTTGCAATACATAGTATTTGTTGCCCTATTGGGGAAAACTATTTTAAGCCTAATTAGCATGAAATTTTTAGAATGCAAATGCTTTTCATTTAGACATAAAACAAAATGCCACGACATTTCTTCCACCCATTTATCATAAACAAGTTAATTACTGTGTAACGAATTGCTCCTGCTAGAATCCGAGTGCCGTGGGGCTTTGGGCACGGACTTGGGCACAGGGAGCTGCGGTCTGGCCTAAATGGTGCGTGGGCCTTGGCCGGGCTCTGCTCCTTAAAGTAGGGCTAAGTTCTCTCTGCTGGAATAACTTAGTCATAAGCAGTGATTATCTACTTAACATGATTCCTACCAGAGTGACGGAGACACCGGGCTTCTTATTTGTTTTTGACACAGGCACCCTTGCTATGTTCTTGACGCTGCAAAGTTTTCTACGCACACATAGAAATGTTTGCAAGTCCTGGCTTGAGCATGTCGCAGCTTTAGCGTTTGCCTCTGGATGTGTAAAATTACTTCTAAGATAGAAAAGCTTCTCTTTGCTCCTGAGAGCGCCCACCTCAGGAAGAGCCAGGGGAAGGAGCTGAGGAGGGGTGGTGCGGCTGGCGGCAGACACAGTGTGACTTCAGCCCACCCAATAGACAGGCGAAAGGGGTCCAGACCTCAGAAGCTGGGGCTGGGGAGCCTTCGGGTCCTGCCCTGGGCCAGGCCTGGCCAGGTGCAGCCTCATCTCAGGGTAAACACAAGCCCAGAAACCCACGTGTCCGTAATACCCATGAGTGAGCGGGTCCAGGCTCGCCCAGAATGATGTGGCTTTGTGTCCTCACTGCATGACCACCGTGTGGGCCCAGGGGCCAGGTAAGCGTCCAGCAGTGGTCCAGCCCCCCATACCCACCAGGAGTGAAGCACACAGTCTGAGTGGGACCCACATGCTGCAGGGCTGCCTGACTCTCACGCCAGCTCAGAAGGTACGAGGATCTGCCGTCCGTCCTCTTCCATCACAGGGCACCTTTGCCTTGACAGAAGAGACCTGTTCCCTCCAGTCTGCAAGGGCATTGAGATCTGGTCACATTTGGTCTCCAGCTCCCAGAGGCCTTAGGGGCCGGTTTCAGTACCACAGTTCAAAACACAAAAACAGCAGGACTGAATTGCAGCCCAGGGCTCAAGGGCAGCCTAGTTGTGGGACCACGAGGTGTCATCGCAGACCAAAGCCCAGGATGGCGGCTGCCTGATCCACTCCACAGTGAAAGGAACGCAGCATCGCTTGAAGCAGCTTCCTCGAGCACACCTGCTGAGGCAGGGCATCAGGAGCTGCCTGGAAATTTTTGCTTTTTCATAGTTAACCAAAGTCACTGGCATCACAATTCAGAAAACAAAACCAAAAAAGTAAGAAAAGTTGGATTCAGTGCAAAATAAAAATGCTAATTCACATAACAAGCAACCAACAAGAAAATCAACAAGCTCCATCTGGAAGGGTGAGAATCTAGAAAGTCACCCCACTGTGTGTGTGAGAAGCTTACACACATGTGCATGCGCATGCACACACACACACACACACCACAAAGTGCTATTAGCCTTGGAGAGAACACAAATCTTCCAGAACACAAATCTAGGGACAAAGTCGACGGCCTGAGGGTGGTTTAGGTGAACGGTAAAGAAAGCCTAGCTAAAGCTTTGAAAGTCAGATTCCCTAGCACTTTGCAATCAGCTCGGAGATGGCTGCTTCTGGAAACCGAGGCCATGAGGGAAGGTCAAGGCTGGACTCAGAAACCCTGGGAAAGCAAGAACTCATGTATTTCCCCTATGCAAATATAGAGTTTAATTCTTCCCCCTTGAAAGGAAAACACATCGATGTGCAGAACGATCTAGGATCCTGTGGTTCTGGAGCAGCCCCGACTTCCCTGGTGGAACCCTGAAGCCCCACTGCCAGCACCAGGAAGTGAGCCGGTAGCTCTCTCCGCATGTGTGTTTTCCTGTTGTCGGTGGGGCAGTCATGGGAGTGAATGCCACATTTGCGAACAGAACGTCTGTGGGCCTATTTACTGCATTTCCAACAACATCGTCTGCTTTATCACGCATTTCAAAGCAGGGATAATTTAAGAATCCAGAATTTCATACATAAAAATACTTGGTAAGAAAGTCTCTCTCTGCACATTATTTGGGTGACGTTACTTCCGAATTCTAATTTGTTGCCCAGGAAATGATTCACCTCATTCAAAAATGACAAGGATTCTGAATCATTTACCTGGATGCCAAATGTCTCGTAGGTCCACCAAATTGTACCTCACTGACCATCATCTTACAAAGAGCATCACTGCAAACCGGCCCAGCCTGGCCTTGTCCGTCTGAAGGCCTCCCCCAGTGGGCAGTGCTCAGCGAGCCCCCCCCTCCTCCTCAGGCCCTGCCCTACCTTTGAGGAGCTTCTCTCCCTGCAGAATATTGGGGGAGATTAACGCGGTGTAATCGTCTTCGGAGAACCCAGCCTTGCAGGTCTCTCTGGCTGTAAGATCCTCATTATGGGCCTGAGAAAGAAAAGAGAGGTAAAAAAAATAAATAAATTCGCAGACATGTAATCCACACAGCGCTCACAGGGCCGCTGTGTGCAGGTCTCTGGCTGAGAGAATCGCTGTAGATCACGGTCTCCACCCAGAGGTGACAGCCCATCTCTCTCTCTCTCTCTCTCTCTCTCTCTCTCTCTCTCTCTCTCTCTCTCTCCCTCCCTCCCTCCCTCCCTCCCTCTCAGGGTTCAGGTGTCTGGGGAGACTTTTCCAAGCTGGACAGAGCTCTGTGCTGCAGGGCACGAAGCCCACTGTCTACCCGGCTGGGACTTATCAGGTCTCACTGGTACACACAAGGCAGGGGAAGCAGGAGAGCTGGCCAAAAGGCAAGGGCAGCAGACTGAGCCAGTCCGCGAAGCCGCGGGGGAGGCCAAGCCCAGCCAAGGCCAGCTCTGCCCAGACCCTTCTCTCTGGGGCGCCAGGGCTCTGGGTGCAGGGGGGAAGTTGGAGGCAGGCTGCTCCTGTGCTGCTGCAGGCTTCGCGGTGGCAGAGAAGGGAAAGGGGAAGAAAGGGGATTTCTAGGACTCCCTCAGAGCTGGAGAGGAAGCCAGCTCCGCCAGGCTGCAAGGAAGCAGGGTGGAGCAGGGGGCAGGGCTGGCTTCCACCCTCCAGACCTCCCCTGCTGCTTTTCCCAAACACCTGTGCCTCCTGGCACCCCATCTCCAACCCACCCCAAAGGGTGTGAATCTTTCAGTCCTGGGCAGCTCGCTCCTCGGGAAGTCTAGCGCCCGTGTGAGCCAAGCTGGGCGGCAGGACACCTCCCAGGCTGCAGGGGGTAGGAAGACAGTCAGCAAGCACCACTCAGCCCGGCTACAGCAGAGGGAGCACAGCGGTGGCCCTGCTCCCCGGCGAGCGCAGGGGGCCTCGAGGCGCAGCCGCACCCGCAGTCGCGCCTCCTCGGGCGGAACGCGCCTCCCCGCAAGCCTGAGTCTCCCACCAGCGCGCGGCTCGCTGGCTCGGACAGCACCGGGTGCGGGAGCTCCTCCAGCCAAATCACGGGGGAGGGAGCGAGGAAGGGAGGCAGGGCGCGGGGACTTTCCCTGGAAAACGCTCCAAGCCGCGGTTCGGTTCCCGGGAACAAAGCTCTGGATAGCACTCGCAGACCGGGGAGGCGGACTCGTCCCGGAAAGTTTCGATCGGCCCCGGCCGTGTGCCCGGAGCACCCTCGCGCGCCCCTCGGCCTCGGAGCTTGCCTCGGGCCACCCGCACTTGTTTATTTCCGAGGTTACCACGGCGAGGCCCAGGAGGAGGCAGCCAGGCCGATCGGCCACGAGAGGGGGTTCCTGCAACTCCCGCGGTCCCTCTGCCCCCGCCCAGGGCGCCCCCGGAGCGGCCGCGCACGCCGCCCTGCGGGCCCGGCGTCCCCCAAGCACAGAGCGGGGCCGCGGCCGCCAGCTCGGCGGGAAGAAGCCGGGAGCCCGGCTCACTCCTCCGCGCGTAGGCCAACCCTGCGCCCGCCGGTGCCACGCTTGCCGGTTCCCCTCCAAGTCGCCCGGGCCCCGGAGACACGGGCTCCAGCGCTCGCCGTGGACTCGGCTGCGCGGTGCCCCGCGGTCCCTATCTGCCACCCGCCGCAGCTAAAGTCCTGCCGGCACGCATAGCACCGGGGCGCCGCCGCGCTGCGGACCCCAGCCCCGGGCCACGGCCCGCTGTCCGCAGGTTCCCCACGCCCGCAGCCCAGGCCGGGCCGGGCTCGCCAACTCCGGAGCGCGCGGCTCCCGGGCGGTGGAGGGCGCGCCGGCTCTGCCTGTGGGCAGCCCGCCCCGGCGCTGCCAGCCGAGCTCCGGGCAGCGGGCAGCGAAAGCTCGGCGGGTCCCCGCGCGGGCGGAGGTCCCTGGGCTGCCCCTACCGCACCTCCTCTCCCGCTGCCCCGCCGCTCCACCGCCCCCGACCCCAGCGCCTGCCGACCGCGGGCGGCTTCGCGGGGCGCCGGGCTGGATGCGGCGGGGCGGCGGCGAGGGCGCCCGGGGAAGCCGGAGAGCCGGTCAGGCGAGCGCGCGAGCGGGCGACAACTTACCCGGAGCGCGCCGCAGAGCGACAGCAGCACGAGGAGCTCCCCGGCGCCCGCGGTCATCTTCCCCGCCGCGCCGCCCGGCGCCCGCTGCCCGGCGCCCGGCCCCGCCGCCGCCGCCGCCAGCTGCCCGCGCGCTCCGCGCCCCGGCCCCGCCGAGCCCGCCGCGCTCGCTGCCCGGCTCCGGGAGCCAGGCCAAGTGCAGCCGGAGCGCGCTCCTCGGGCCGGGGCGTCCGCCGGCCTCGCAGCCGCCCGCGCCTCTGTTCCGCGCGCAGGAACTGCAGGTGAAGCCGCGCGGCCGCCCGCCCAGGCCCCGCCCCGCGGCCCGCGCTGCTCCGCTCGACGCGAGCCTTAAAGGCGCCGCGCCCGCGCCCGCGCCCGCGCCCCCTCGCCGCGCCGCGCCGCGCCGCGCCTGCCGCCTGGCTGCCTGGCTTCCCGCCGGCCCGGGCCTCGCAGGACGCCTGGAGCCGGTTCGGGCGAAGAGCCAAGGATACTGCATCTGCAGAGGCCAAAGAAGAGGAGGGTATGAAAAGCAAAGAAGATTCTGGGGTCGCTGTCCCAAGCCCCGCATCCCTTCTGGATGCCTGGCCGCGGCCTCAGGCCGACTTCCTTCCAGAGCCCAGAACAGGGGCGGGTGCTTCATTCTGCCCGAAGAGCTCCAGGTGCCCTCTAACGCGCGCCCCTGCTGAGGCCTAACCCAGGGAGCTCAGGAGCCACCTCAGCGACCAGCAGGTGACAGGCAAAGAGGAACTGAGTCCACATCTGCCAGCCCCCAGCTCCAGGGCCCAGCTCCCCTCGGATCCTCAGGATCTGGAGGGACCCACGCTTCTTTGTGCATCAGAACGCAGTTAGGCCCGAGAAGCCAGGGAAGCAGTTAGAGCCCCCAGGAAAAGAAGAAATTCCCGCACAGGCCAGACTGGCCCCCTTTGCTCTGCCTGGCGATTTCCAAACCGTGGGACACTTCCTCGGGGATCATGGAGTGGAAGTGTCCCAGTGCGGCTGGGAAAGTGAGTAAAGGCCATGCGCGCTTCCTTTAGCTGGGAGATGTGAAGAAAAGTGGTTTGTTTGCTCAGATATTTCAGAGTTTCTTTGTCGTGGTCTGGAGGAGCTCGGTGTCCAGAATACATTAGTTCTGGTGTAAGAAACGCAAGGCTGGAGAGGAGGGACTGGGACTCTGGGACTCAAGGTCAGAGTCATAGTGGGCAGAGCAGGCCTGGTGCAGACAGAAGGCCCCTGCCGTAGCCTCCTGGCCCTGGCTCTCACTGAGGTACCCTTAAGTAAACCAGATTTCCAATAACCCGAGATGTGCAGAGTGAGTGTTTTGTCCAAGGACACGAGGCTAGGTTTGATTTCTCCACCTTTGCCTATGGGACTAATAAGCAGGACCCCAAATTGTCCCAGCTTGTTAACCTCCCCTGTCATGCCCCGCTCCCTGCCTGCTGGGGGAAGAGGTTACCAGGTCTCGTGGCCGAATCTGCCAGGCTGTCACCGTGTCCACCCTTGCTCAGAAGCCCCTGGTACCCAGGGTGGCTTTGTGAACAAACCCAGCCAACAGCTGCACCAGAGGATTCCAGTCCTCAGCCCTGAGCCACACCTTGGAAAGACCCATGTCCTGTGGTCCTTGCCAGCTGCTCTTGCCTGCACAGAGAGACAGGAGACTGCCCCAGCCTGCTGGTCTTCCACAGTGTCTTGAAATGTCCACCACCGGTGCCTCTCCTACATCCCTAAGAGGCTGAGGTGACACAGAGCCTGTTCCACACTCCCCAGTGCTTGCTGTGCACTCCAGGAGACTGCTTGGGCAGGCGGGCACACTCACCAGTTTGGGGAGAAAGTTCTGTTTCCAGAGCAGTGGGTCTGAGTTCCAAACACTGGTTCAGTGCATTTCCTAGTTGCCTACGACCAATTGTCTGAGAGTCTTAACCCTACTAGAAAGCACCGTGATTTCCAGAGAGAGAGTATATCCTGACAATAACCAACCCTTACTAGGCACTCATATGTGCCAGGCCTGGCTGCAGGGGCTTTGTGTAAATGAACTTGGATTCCTCCTACCTCTTTGAGGTGCGTTTATTAATGTCCCCATTATAGTCAGACACAGGGGAGCCACACACTGGCAGTCTAACTCGGTCCCCAGAACCCTGGGGTGGGTGGCGTTCCCTGGACTGTTTGTTCAAGGCAAGCTGCTTAGCAGTAGGTAACACCGAAGAACGAAGCTCTCCTTCTCAGCAATAGCGTCGGAAGCGTTGCAGTAACCCATGCGAGTCCAGCAGAGAGCATTGGTTTGTCAGACTTCCTCTGCATGAAGCAGTGAAGGCGCAGGAGAGGGGAAATGCCATCTCACTGCAGATACAAAGCAGCGCTTCTCCCGGGATGGGCCACTTACCGTGGGTCCCGAGGCCTGAGAAGCCCACAGCTGCAGGAGCATGTTTGGAATGCAGGGGCCTCTCCACTGTCACCACCCTGCCTCCGCACCTGCATGTTGGTCAGCCAGTTTCCTCTGCCACTCCTGCTGCTGACCATCTGCACAAAAGGAGTAGACCAGCTCTTGAGAGATGCAGATCCCAAGCTCCACTGGAGACACTGGAACTTGGAACCTGGGGGAGAGGGACCTGGGACCCAGACATCCAACACCCTCTCCCGGTAATGCCCATGCACAGTGGCATTTGAGAAACACAGACATTTTTTCCTAGGGAATGTGCAGTGCCTGGGAGCCTCAAAAATGCTGCTTATGGGGCTCAGCCCTGGGTCTGTTGAACTCAGACCTCCTCAGGGCAGGGGCTGAGCTCTGCAGGGGGAGGCTGCAGAAACACAGGTGGCACAGCAGTGGGTGTCCTGTTACCAATCTGCCAGTGTGGGAGAACACAGCAGCCAGGAGGAGGAGCTGGGACCGTGGCACCTGGGTAAAGGGCCCTAAAGAGAAGTGTGCTTTTGTTTCTAAGAGAGATTAAGAAAATGCATTTGGGAGGGTGGCGTGAGACTGTTCCTCTCAACACCTGTAAACTGTTGACTGTAATTGGGCTACAGATGTGTGCTAAGCTTGACAGACTTCTCTCTGTCTCCCCATGTCAGGGTGTCTGGGAAAGGGGGCGCATCTCTAGAAGCAAATCAAATGCTGGTGTCAGCCTGCATGCTCCGCTGTTAAGCCCCTCCCCCTTGTTATTTTTCAGACACTTCACTGTTAGACAAAAAGCTGTTTTGTAAAGAAAGCAGGGGGTGTTGGCAAAGGATGTGCTTGTAGAGTAAAATAAGGTCTTTGGGGAAAGTTGAAGATGTTTGAGGCACAGTGGAAATGAACGGAAACAGCTCAAGAAACCTCCCTGCTAGAACAGAAGAAACCAGGGGTAAAGGAAAAAAACTAGAGATTGAGATGGACAGGAGAGAGGCTCAGAGGGAGAGAAGGGAAGGGAGAGGGGGAAGGAGGCATGCGCCTGAGCCTTCTGCCTTCAGTGCCCCCCGCGCTCACCTGCCCCGGCCGCACGCTGGGAGTACAGAAGGGCTGCTCCCCTTAAAGCCTGCAGTTTCACCAACACCGTCTTTCTCCTTTAGAACTGACTGAAGTTTACTGTGAGCCAGGCCGGTTAGAAGGCTGCTGGGTCATTCTCTCCTGTGAGCTTCATGGTATAGGAAGGAGGCGGTTCTGTCTTGTTTCAGAGACAGGGAACAGCCTTGGACATGCAGGTAGCCTGTCCTGTGCCGCAGCCAGAGTGTGGGCCGTGCCGAGGCAGTGCGCCTTCACCTCGGGCCTGACCGCGGACTTCCTTCCGGCCAGCGAGCCCAGTCGGGGGCACAGCTCTCTCTGCCTCTGCCTTGTGGCTCCTCTCTCTGTCTGGGACAAGGCCTCCTTTGTCTGTGCTGTCCTTTCTCCCAGGGCAGAGAATGTCCTTAGGCTGCCCTGGGATTTCACACCCACCCCTCGAGGTGCATCTGAGGTCCTCTCCGTGGGGCTGTCACTTGTCCATTCTGGCAGACTGCACAGTGAGGTCTCAGTGTGCCCTCCCCTCCGTGGAGCCCAGATCTGACACTCTGGGGCCCCCTTGGGTGGATGGAGAAAATGATGGTGACATCCAGGGCCTTGCAGCTGGAAGAGCAAGCCTAACTCCAGGGAGGCCGTCAGAGCAGCTAGATCTGCTAGAGAGCAGGTGCGCCCTGAGCACGGACAAGGAGGCCCTGGGGTTTCATCTGTTGTGTGTGTGGCCCTGTTGGCCTATTTCTCGTGCACTGTTAACAAAACGGGGAGGCACCTGGGGTGGGTCAGAGAGATCCGTGTCATAGGGACACCAGTCACGGAACATCCTCTGAGCTGGCATGGCGCCTGGTAGTTTATGGAAACAACATGGCATGACACAGAAGGAGGTCGGGATGGAAGTCACTGGTCCAGGGGTCTTGGGTGTCGTACAGCATACCTGGTTGTCACCCCTTGAGGGAGAGGGCTGAGGATCGCCTATGCTCAAGACCAGGGCCAGGAAGCTCCTCAGGACCACCTCGAACTGGTGGAGCGTGCCTCTCTTAATTCAGCACCTGATGCCAGTACCGTTTGGGGGATGGGGTGGGGGAGGGGCTGGGAACTGTTTTTTAATTTCATTTTTTATCTTTTTCCCTTTTATGTTGACTCACCCCCAGAGTACCCCCAATTCCCCATCGCATCTTCCCAGAGTTTGATCCCCATCATCTCTTGGCTATATCTCTGCCGCTGCCCCTCCTCATACTGCTCCACAAGCCCAGCTCAAGGACCACTCCATGGCCCAGAAGACCCAATACCTCTACCCACACCCTTACCCCGTCTCCAGCTCCCTCTGCTGTCCCTGTTCCCGTTCACTGACCCTGCTGTACCCTGGATCTACGAGCTAACTCACTGGTTGGAAATTCCACCACAGGACCTCCTGGCCAACTGCAGGCCCCCAGCAAGCCGGCCATCCCGTCTCCCACATGGCCAGAACACTTGCCCCTGCCACTCTGGGTTTCAGCTTCTCAAATGTCACCAAGAAGGCGTCTCTGTCCCAGGATGCTGTATGCTGTCCCAGGACCCAGGGCACTGCGCAGTTGCTGGCCGCTCTGAAATATGAACACCCGGATGAATGATGGGAGAGGCCAGACTTAACCTGAAGCGAGGACACTGCGCCTGCCCCAGAGGTGGGGCCGGGGTGGGTGGCTCAGGGTGGACACCAATACAGGGGCTTTCAGAGGCGAGGCCACAAGTACAAGTAAGATGATAAAAACAAATGTCCAAGGGCAGGAAATGAGATTGAACAGTAAAGCAGATAATACCAGATTTTAGGGTGGAAGATGATGGGGTGCGGACAGAGTGGCAATAAAACATGAAAGAGGCCAAGCAAATGGAAAGCACGTGGAAAGGGGCATTGCAGGTGAGAGTGTCTGCTTGGAGCTGTGAGGCCGGCCGGCCCTTTTAGCTGCCCTGGGCAGGCGGGGGCATGTGGCTCTCCCACCCACTGGGTCCTTTCCAGTTGCATTCATCTGGTAGGGTCCTGAAATCTGCGGAAGCTGATCCTGGCTCTGGCTGCTCTCTGCAAACATCAGCTCAGGCCGCAAGAAAGGGCGGGGCCCGTGGGGGGCTTCTGTCCTGGTGGACATATGTATGGGACCCACTCAGGGGAGCACGTGGCTGGCAGCACTTCCTGGGAGCCGCTGGGGTGGCCGCTGGCTCCTGCGCTTTCTGGGGCTGCTGCTGAAGCTCCCGTGGAAAGGAAGCCGCTTGGCGGGGAAACCTGCTGCTGGCATAGTCTTGGGATCAGGCAGGCTGGTGGAGCAGCTATGAATGCAGGGGCCCTGTCCAGCCCAGTGGACTCAGTTCAGTGGACACCACTGGGCCATGAGCAGTGCACTGTTGTCCCATTTCCAAGGGACTCCATGTGCATGGCAGCATTGTGTCTTCTGGCTGAGACATAGAGCATTCCGGAAGGTTTCTGCGTCCAACGCCTCGCCAGGAGGCCAGCACAGCGGTCTTTGCAGAACGGGGATGCGGGACTCATGGGCGTGGCCCAGAAGAGGCTGGGGACAGTCCTGCCTGGGAGGGGGTGGCAGTGGGGTTCTCAGGCAGGCAGCAGGGGCCCAGGGATCGCACACTGGTGGGGAGGCAGGGGGATCGTCAGGCTGCTCTGCAGACTCCCAGCCCGTGAGGCCCTACTTGCTCCTCTCTTGTGGAATGCGGCTGGGAACCGAAGCACACACATATCAGGTCTCACGGCCAGCTATGTGAGGGGGTGGCGGCCCACATAAACCAGCAGGAGTGATGCAGGGCCCCAGCCCAAACCCTAGATTTGCTCTCCAGACATGAGGTAGAAAGTGGTTCCTTCTGGGGTTCCTGGGACTAAGGAGGAAGAGGGAACCCCATCATCTGCTCTGGAAAGATCCAGGTGTCCCCAGGACCCCAGGACTCACCTCCCGGGCGGAAGACCAGGGAGGGCTCAGTGGTTCACCAGGCAGTGTGTTTGTTCGGCAGCTTCGGGCTCCTGTGTGGGTGAACGGAAGGAGCTCAGAGAAACCGAGCCAGGTCTGCTGCACACAGAGGGTTCGAAGCCACCAGACACCATGCTGGGCCGCTCGGCAGGGCTGCAGTCGGGGACTGCTGGGACTGGGCTGTGCCCCCTGGACCTCGCTGTCTGGTTGGACAGGCCTCGATCTGGGCACCGTGGCAGCAGTGCCACCTGTTCACACCTGAGTGCTCAGCCTGGGCTCCCCGCCTGCCACACAGAGTGGGGTTTATAGCACCCACAGAGGAGCAGCACCAGCCTTGGGGTCAGGCCTCGGGGACCCGCCTCAGGAGCCAGGCTCTGGCTCCAGAGCCGGTGCCAGTTTGCCACTGCAGTTCCACACATTGCCACTAGTTGAGGTCCACACCTGACCTGAGAGCTTCCTTTGTGTGGAACATTCTGTGAATTTAGACCAAACTATCCACCACCACAGTATCACACCGAGCTGCCCTGGAAACCCCGGAAACCCTGCCACATCCCGCCACCCCTCACCTTGGCAACCTCGGTGCTCTCTGCTGTCACCAATAGTTTTGTCTTTTCCAAAGAATCGTCCAGTGCTCCACCTGCACAGAGTGGCTTTTGTCACTTAGGAATATACGTTTGGATTTCCTCCCTGTGGTTTCCTGGTTCTGTAGCTCACTTTCCACTGCTCACTAATACTCCACTGGGCAAGATGTGCCCCCGTGGGTTTACCTCTTCATCAGCTCAGGGGTCTATTGCTTGCTCCCAAGACCCCTGGGGTTTTAAATAATCAAGACTGGAAGATTTCATGGTTCATCTTCCTTCCAAGTGAATTTCACATTACCCACTGGCCTCTTTTCTTACCTCATTTGAGACAGATGGGCAGTGCCTGTTTTCCCGTGTGGCTGGAGGGGCAGGTGGCTTCCCTCTGCCCCCACTTCCTCTTGGTCCCTCCCAACCTCCCCATGGACTGGAGCTCAGTGTCCTCCTGGCTACCAAACAGCCATTCCCCAACATGACAGCAGCGGGACAGGCAGGCACTTCAGAGGACTGTTGCCTCTTTGAAGAAGAGTGGACACCACCTGGGGTGGTTTGGACAGGAAGGGAGGGATTGGCCCCCACTCTCACCCTGACACGGCAAGCTGCCAGCCCCGCCCTCCTAACATAGGCCTGAGGCTGCTGGGTAAGCAGCTGTCCTCACACGTCCTTGGGTTAGTCCAGGGGCTGCCTCCTGCCTGGCCCCAAGCTGCAGCACAGCCCCGTTACAATGACACTCACTGAGATGTTTCTAGAAACCTGCTCAGGATGCATTTCTCAGTGCGATGGATTGATAACTGGTGGTCAACTGGCAGCACCAGTTGAGCTGAATCAGCATGGAGTGAGCACGGGTGGCCCACCTGGGGATGGTGGTCAAGATCAAAAGGACTGGAGAGGAAGAAGTAGTGCTGTTGGTCCTCCGTGGTGCTGTGGTTCTCCTGTTGCCGCTGGTTCTGCTGGGGGAGCTTGTCGAGCTTCTTTCCTGGTGTGCACTCAGCTGTTCTCATTGTCAAAAACGCTCGGGGGAGGCGCACCCCGCCACACACATTGCTCTTCAGCAGTCATGATCTTTAGTGGTGTGTTGTGGCTTCCCTGACCCGTGTGCTCAGAATTCCCTGTTCTGAGGAGTGCCCCGGAGCACGGGAGCAGAATGCAGCCAGACACACGTGGTCTGAGGGGCCCGAGGCATTCAGCATTGAGGCAGTTTCCTGTCCAGTCTGAATTGGAGAGAAGTTGAGTCAACTCTGGCCTTACACAGAGCCTGGAGACTGAGCTCTGAAATGGACTGTCTCCTTTCACCCTCACCCGACTCCTGCAGGGCGGTCTGTTACTTTCCCCGGAGACCGAGCTCTGAAATGGACTGTCTCCTTTCACCCTCACCCGACTCCTGCAGGGTGGTCCATTACTTTCCCGTCTACACCAGAGGACCTTCAGCTCAGGAGGGGGGCGTGGGTTTCCTTGTGGTGGGCTGAAGCTGGTGGCATTTTCTGTGCTCTTCCCATTGAGGAGAGAATCCTTCATCCAGACTCTCTTCGGTCATCTGGTGTCGCAAATGACTGCTAAGTCTCCTGAGACTAGGTTGTGAGAAGCTTCATAGCTCCCACAAGGCCACTCAGGACATGCAGCATGGGACCCTGCACTGCCATGGAAGGAGTCTGCCTCTCTGAGGCCACCAACTCCAGGCCCCCATTAGCTCACCTGCCAGTGTCATTAGAAAAAGTCCCAGATATGAAAATGAAGTGCTCCCAGGCCCTGTGGCCCAGCCCATTGCCTCTCTGAGAACCACCCAGTCACCTCTGTGGGCCTTCCTTTGAGCAGAAGAACCACCCAGCTGGGCTCTCTTTGATTTTCTGACCTGTGGAACTGTGTGAGATGCAATTGTAAGTGTTGCTTAACCTACTAAGAGATGGGGTGATTTGTTACTCAGCAGTACATAACTAACTATAACACTGTTCTTCTTAAGAGGTGGAGTTGGCTCAGGCTTCTCGGAACCATCTAAGAGCCACCTGGGCTTATCATTCATAAGCAAGATGAGGGAGAGAAACCCACCCTCCATCCTGGAGCCTCAGGTGTTGGGGAGTCGAAGGCAGCTGTCTGATGCTTCGTGGGTGGGGTGGAAGAGGTCCTGCTCTTTCCTGTGCTCAGCATTGGCCTGAGGGGCTCAACTGTTATGGTTTAGATCTAGATGTCCCCCATGAGCCTCACACACTCAGAGGTGGGGCTTCCAGAGAGGAATGGGGGCCCTGTAGCTGATCTGCTGTTGAGAGAAGGACCTGTTGGGCAAAAGCAGGTTGCTGGAGATGGGACCAGGAAGGGAAATCTGCCCTCCTGGCTCCTCTTTTCACTTTCTCTTTTCCTGGCTACCATGATGTGAGCAGCTCTCCTCTGGCCAGGCCCTCCTGGCTCACTGCTTCTGTGTTTGAGTCTACAGAACATGGAAAGAAACTGCTGAAACAGGAGCCAAAATAAACCTCTCTTTCCTTAAGTTATGAGTGTCTGCTATTGTTTCCCAGTGACAAGAAAGTGCAAACACTATTAGTCTAGCCTCAGACACGGGCCTCAGGCTCCAGGAAACTCAGCCATGGCCCTGATGAGATCTCTTTTACTCAGGCAGTGGGCGGGAAGTAGCTCGTCCCCAGGAAGGCCTGCTTCAGCAGACAGCCCTGGCCATGCAGCCCTCTGCGTGGGAGCGTGTACTCTGCTCACACTCCGCTTTGTAGGGCAGAGGAAGTCAGGTATCTGTACTCCCTTTCTCCTGCCACAGAAGGATGGGGTTGGGGACCTGGCCAAGATCCCCAACTGCCTGCATGAGGGGAATGGAGAAGGATAAGATAAGACACAGAGACAACTCCACAGTGTGGCAAAGGGAGGCTGGGAGGTCAGTGCCTCAGGACGGGGGGACACAGAGGCCTCTTGGCTGGCCTGCTTCTGTTAGCCTGTGCAGGGGAGGGGTGGTGAGTGATCCCAGGAGCAGTGGTGGGTGAGAGAAAGAGCAAAGCATTCTCAAGGGTGAGATGGGATGAATAAAGAAGCTGTTTTTCCCCATGTAAAATTTACTTCTGCTACTGCTTTATTCTGAAGATCCTGGTCACTCCGAGTGGTTCTCATCTTACCCTATGAGCACCGAAGAAGCAGCAGCAGCATCGGCCCTAGGGGCTTCAGCCAAGGCTGGGAGAAAGCGGGGAGCTGACCCCACAGGGCTGGACAAGGGTGGCTTCAGACAGCCCCGCGCCTCAGTTTACAGTATGTGGTCAGCAGCAGATGGGGTGGGGAAGGCGGAGAGGGGGAAGGGAAAGGAAGAAAGCCGTGTGTGCGGGGCGAGTGGACAGCTCTCAGCATAGCACGGAGCTCTGAGAGGAGGTGGTGGCGCTAGGGAAATAGATCAGTGCAGGGGCCAAGCCAGCGAGGCGCTTCCGTCACCCTATACCCCCAAGTGGAGCTGGTGGGTCCCTGAGCTACTGTGGAATGACAGCCTCCGTGACATTCGCTGCCCAGCTCTCCTGTTGCATATGAAGAACACACACAACAAGTGGGAGTAGGTGAGAGGACACAGAGGTGGCTGTGGCCGGCTGTGGCCAGCTCTGCCCACTCTGTAGGGCACCTGTGGGTGATGTTTGGGATGGGCAGTGGCTGACAGCAATCCTAGGCCTGAGACAGCTGATGCACAGCCAGAGGCCAGGCCAGGTGAAGGTGGCATCCCTAGCACTCGTACTTCTCTGAAGTGTCACCCAGCCAGTTCACATCCCTGCTGAGCACTGAGCAGAGGGGCATCAGGAGGAGGGTGCAGCTGGATGGGGACATTCATTTGTGCCTAAAGGGGAGGGACAGTGCAGGGGTGAGTTCAGATGGGCAGCTTAGGAGGCCCTCTCAGCCTTTCTGCACAGAGGTGGACACACCGGTGTCCCAGGATGCTTTATCTAGGATCACCTGACACAGGTGTGTGTGTGTGTGTGTGTGTGTGTGTGTACTGTGCTGTTCCCATGCAAGCTGCCAGCTGTCATCCTCTGCTTTGGTCATGCCTTCTTCTGACTCCACAGAGCTCCACAGCCCACAGCAGTGCACTGGCTGAGCCAGTGTGTCAGTGTGTCTGTGTGTGGCTGGTGGGGGGCACTGATAAGTCCCGGGAGCAGCTGAAACTTGCTAGCAGAGGGCTGGAGCTGGTGGACATACACTCCTCCTCTCCTTTGTAAGATCCATCTCTCAAGTTGTCCGAGTGCAAAGGGATAAGGTGGCATGAGGAAATGGTGACACTGTAGGTGGGCAGGGAAAGCCCTTTTCTGTGTGTTCACACCATCCTGAGAGTCCTTGTGACGGTGGAGCCATAGGTACCAATGACTAGTGCAAGACACACGGACTATTGGTTCCCCACCTTCCTGTGTCCTCCTCCTGGAATCATCTTTAGTGTTTTAGTAAATGAAAGTTTATTTATTTTGTGATGAGAACACCAGACCTGCCCTCTTAGAAAGTTAAACACACTGCCACGTTATTACCCGCAGATGCGACGGTGTGCAGCGGACCCTCGGAACGCATTTATCTTGTCTTGCTTGGCTAAGACTGTATTTTCAAACAAGTCCCGCTTGTTCTCCTGGCTCTCCACCCTGGAAGCCACCAATCTATTTTCTGTCCCCTTACACTTGACCCCGTAGGCCCTCAAATGAAGGAATCATGCAGTGTTTGTCTTCTGTGACTGGCCTGTTGCACTTAGCCTGATGTCCCCAGGTCACTCATGTTGCTCCACACGGAGGGTGTCTTTCTTTGTGGAGGCTGAGCAATATTCCTTTGTGTTTATATATAACATTTTCTTTGTCCATTCAACTGCTAATGGGTTGTTGGGTTGTTTCCTCACCTTGGTGGCTGGAGATAACGGTGCAGTACACATGGGGAGCAGACCCACTCTCCTTGAGGGCAGAGAGGACATTGTCCAGGTGTGACCACATCTCTAGTTACAAAGCCAAATCCTCACTTTAAGAACACTGAGATTATACCAAGAACTTTGTCCAACTACGATGGAACGAATCTAGAAATTGATAGTGGGAGGAATACTAGAAAATTTTCAGAGAGAATATCTTGGGACAGCCAAGGGTCAAAGGAGAAATCAAAAAGAAAACTAGAAAATATCTTCAGACAAATGAAAATGAGACACAATGTGCTCACACAAACAGAAGGCAGCAAAAGCTGTACCCAGAGGGAAGTTGGAGGCAATAAAGTGCACACTAGAAAGATCTCAGACCAACAAGTTTAATTCTGACTTCAAGACTGCATTAAAGAAGATCAAACTAAGTCCAAAGTTAGCAGAAGGAAGTCACTAGAACTACTGCATGTGGGCAGAGGGTGACAGAAAGCTCTAATCATATTTTTGTAATATCAATGTCTAGTCTTTGCCTACAGATTGGTCAGCTAAAATCAGGCTTCCACTCAGAGGGGAAAGCCTGCCAGTTTCCACTGCAGTCAGAACCGCACACATTTTCTGGGTCTCCTTGCTTTGCTGAGGTCCAGTAGTCAGACTGCAGGCCACCCATGTTAGGACACTTGGTGACAGCATGGCCACATCCTGGGCATGCATTTGCATACATTTTACATAATTTTGCATATTCATTTACATAGATTCTCCCATTGTGTTCAAAACACCACTGACTCTGGTGTATAAACTAAAGTGAGATGCGAGTTCAAGCCAAGTCAAGTGTGTTCATGCATAGTACTCAGGGTCCCTGGGAGCCAGGAGCCCAGGCAGCCAGGTGGGTAAAGGGTTCCTTGTGCCTCTGTTCTTTGAATCCAGGGTCAGGTGTTGGCGAGCTGGGATGAAGACACTTTTGCCAGCTGCAAGATTGCATGTGCCTCCAGGGCAGGACATGGGGAGGCAGAAGGCTGAGGGTGCCGGGTAGAAAGAAGCAGAAGGCAGCACACAGGTGTAAAGGAAAGACCATGCGTCTCCCTGCTCTTTGGAAATGGTACACTTCCTTATACAATCAGGTTTCTTTGCACTTAGACAACTGGAGAGATTGGTTTTACAAAAGATAGCATCTGGAGGAACCAAAGAAACTCCTACTAAGTTAGAGTCAGACACTTGCAGCTGTAAGAAGTGTGCAATAATTGTCAGAAAGGTTGGCAGAGCTCAGCTCCAATCTTGGAATTCGAGTTCCAAGTTGCATCAACCAACACTTTTTTTTTAATCAGAAAAGAGTGAATCCCAACTCTACTGGGGTTTCATTTTAAAGGATATCTGTTGACTCAAGAAATGGAAAAGCCGAGTTATATCTAAGCTTCATAAAGGACCGGATGTGGGTGCTCTATGGGTTTCTCTTGATTCATGTTCCCTTCATTCTGAATGAGGCTTTCTAGCAGCACGTAGGTTACAAAGTTTCTACAACCATCACCCCCACATACACCCTGTATCAGGAGAGCTGAGCTTATTCAATCATTTTAGGAAAAGTCCTAAAAAGCAGCCTCATTGGATCAGCATGACTTTCCCGGAGTTGGTCACTGCACCGGGTTGGTCCAGTGTCTAATTGGCCAGAGGCTAGGGTGGGACCAGGCCGCCCTGTGGGAATTGAGAATCTGGCAGCAGAAGAAGGAGGCAGAGCTGGAAAGGTGGAACCCTGCACCCCTTCCCTTGAAGAGCTGGGGCTGAGCCAGGCCCTCCTGGGGTCAGGGTCCTCAGTCTGAGCCCGGGCCCCTGTGTGGGCACCCACAGGTGTCTATGGGGTATGTTAGGGTGGCGCCAGTGTCAAAGGACAAAGCTTTGTCTGCTCCTAGGAGCTCATGTCACCTTCCTCTAGGTGAAACCTTAAAAGAAAAATGTAAGTTTTGCTCTAACTGTGCACCATGACCCTGCAGAATCCCCTTCCTGGGGACTCTGCCACCCTGCTGTGGGTGGTGCTCACCGCCCCCCACAGCCCTGCACCCCTCAGCCAGTCCTGCTGCCCAGCCATGGGTCCTCACCTTGTGCAGAGTGACATACTTTGTGCTTGGGTCACTGAACAGGAGCCGCAGGAGCCGGCGCACACTGAGGCGACTCTTCTAAATCAATACGGGGATGTCGTGGTGGCATTTCACCTTCACAGGGCACGGCTCCGACAGAGCTGGGCTTGAGCAGTAAAACTGAAACTAAATGGAATTTCAGGGGTGACAGCGGCGGGGGGCTGGAGTGGCGAGGTTGCCTTTGTAGCATAAATTCATATGCATTATAAAAAATATCGCCCCAATCTAAAGAACTTGGCGGGGTTCCAGGAGACGCGCAGACACTGGAGTCGTGTTTACCCAGCATGCTTCAGTAAACTTTCAATCTACTTACAGGTATGCATGACAAACTGCCTTGACTGTATGAGTTGTTGGTTCTGCTATAAATGAAATTAATAATGTGAGGTGGAGGAGCTGTAGTGATCACACACCACCGTAGCCAGCCAGGCCTAGGGGCCGGAGATCAGCTCTGAAGTGTACATGGCTTCTTGCCAACCACAGGGATCAGCCAGGTGGCCTGATGCCCTCTCGGGTTATCCAGACAGGAAGACAAGTGAGTGTCCCGTGATGTGATTAGTGAGTAGATAAATCCAGGAGGCAGGGAGAGGCTGTGAAAGCACTCGTCCCTCCACGCAGGGCTTCAGATGATCTGAGACGCCCAATCGCCTCGCCAAGGTCACCCGTCCCAAAGTGAGGCCCTCTCTTGTGGTTACAGACGGGGCCGTATGGAGATGCAGACCCTGCTGGGGGTCAGAGATGACAGCTGAGTGGGCTGGTCACGCTCAGATCTCACCAGAACATGACCACAGTCACCTCTGTATTTTCAGGGCAGCCAGAAAGGCGTTCCAGGGTTGCTCCAGGGCAACTGAGAAGCTTCATGAGCTCGGGGTGGGGTGGGGAGCTTAGGTCTTGCTCATTTTTGGAACCTGTACCCTGGAAAGTGCATTGCTGGGCACACTTCTATGACTATGTGAGTGTTCTACAATTGCTTGTGCAAGACTTGAGGGCACTTGGGAAACATCATTCCACAAGCCAGGGCAGTCCACCTGCTGCCAGTTGCTGCCACCCTTTTGGGGAACAGACCCCCCAGCACTTAGGCAGATGAGTACGCATCTCACATCAGCACCCCCTTTACTGGCCAGCACAAAGATTTGCAGAAAAAGCTGCATGAGACATGGCAGTGCGGTCGCTTACAGTGATGTTTGTTTTCTTGAAATGTGCGTGAGCATGCACACACACACACACACACGCACACACTTCTGTGTTCTCTACAGACATTTTCCCTCTCTTTCATCAAAATTTGAAACCTGCATAATTCACCCCAAACTCATATCCAATAATGTAAAACCTCACTGTGACTGACGGGGGTGGGTAACAAGTGAGTAACAAGCCGAGAGCCTCTGGACTGCCTATGGCTCTGGGCAAACACAAATTAGGAAGAACAGGAACCGCACAGGAGGGCAAGGCCCAGCTCTGATCCAGTTCCCGGCCCTGGCTCCACTGCCACCGGAGAAGGCTTCGCATTTATTGTCAGGGGCCAGGAAGCCGGATAATTATTGAAATCAGGTCGTGGTTTGGAAGCGATGTCTGGCTGCTGGCAGCGTAAGGGTCCTGCAGTAGGACGCGCTGTCACACAATTGAGCGTTGGGTGTTGTACCTGGCCAGGCCTGTGCTTGGCAGCTCCTGGAAGCAGATTTCTATCAGACCTTTGAAGGGGCAGCACTCAGTCCAGGGAGGTCACCTTCTGGGAGCACGCAGTGGCCGAGGACAGGACTGGATGGAACCACAATCACACTGCCGGAGCCCCGTCTGCTAAGTTGATTCTGTCAGCCTGGATCGGCCCAGGCTGGCACAAGTTTGATCTGGCTTTCTGCTGCTTTGGCTGGTGTTGGCCTAGGTTGACCTGCAGGGGCCGGTCAATCCTGGTTTGATCTGAGTTCGTCTGCTTTGTCTTCAGTTGACCTGCATCAACCTTTCTTGTATTTGGGCTGGCTTGGGCCTGTCCTAGATTTAGCCAGGGTGGACCTGTGGGGGCCCAGGTTGCCTTGGATTGTGCTGGTTTGAGCTGGCTGGCCTGGGCCGTGCCAGTTGGTCTGTGTCTACCTGGTACAGACAGGCTCTGGCCACACTGCCCTTGTTGGCTTTGCTGACCTGCTGTTGTCTGAGTTGATCTCTGTCCACTTGTTAGAGCTCAGGTCCATCTGCCTGTCCCAGGCCCAGTGACCCAGCAGGTCCCGCAGAGGATACACTGGTCCAAACAGAGGCTTGAGGGGGCACACACCCACCCTGGAAAGCACTGCTGGGGTAGACATGGACATGGGTGACATCAAGGGATCCAGCAAGGCAGCAGGGATGAGTAGACAGAAACTTTCCAGTGACACTGCCAGGAGATGAGACCAGCAGCAAGACCAGGACCTGGCAGGGGCAGGTGGGTGCTGGGTACAGTAGATGGTGGCCCCTTGCCCAGCTGTGTGGGTGTCCTTGGGGTCCTGCCAAGACCTGCAGGAAATCCAGAATGTGAGCCTCCTGCTGCAGGGGACAGGCACTCCCTCCTACGCGGGCTAGGGGTCTGCACCTGGTGCTGCCTGCTGATGACAGCACAGGGAGGGAGGGAGGGAGGCTCACCTCAGTGAGGTGAGGTCAAGCTGGGCACCTGCCATTGCCACAGCAAGGACCTCAGAGACAAGGTGTCCACCCGGGAGAGGGAAATAGATGCCACCCAGAGACTCGAGAAGGCTGAGGAGTGGAGACTGGAATTACTTCCCTTACTTGCTATGTGACCTTGAGTAAGTGAGTTGACCTCTCTGATCACAGCACGCCATATGGTAGAGAAGCAATGAGGGCCCTTTTGCCAGCAGACGTTGAGGAATGGAGTGTCTGATGTGTGGAAGGTTGCAGTCAATGGCTCCCAGCGAATGGCAGTCAATGTCTGGGGGTGGCTCTGTTGACACAGCTTCGGGGCGGTTTCTCCCGTCATCCAGGCTGGAGGCCAGAGAAGCAGGTGGCTCCTATAGTACACAGGACAGCCCCAGACAGGGACTTATTCAGCCCCACATGCCAGTATTGCCAAGGCTGGGGAGCTCGTGACATGTGCGTTTGTGGGGTGCGACCCATCACAAGCAAGAGCGGTTAGAGTTAGCAGGGCCTCCTGGGCTCCAGCAAAAGCCGAGGTGGCAGTCAGCCTGGAGAGAAGCAGCTGTCCCTTCGTGAACCCACAGGAGGCCTGCAGCCTAGTGACCTGCTGGGGCTGGTGGCTCATCGATGAGCAGTTGAGGTTCTGGAGGTTGGAGTCCATGATCAAGGTTCCAGCTGCCTTGCTCCTGGTGACGCCCTCTTCCCGGCGTGGTAGTAGCCACCCATGTCCTCTGTGGCCTTCCCTCAGGGCACTCATGGAGAGGAACCTGTCCCTCTCTTCCTCTTCTTTTTTGGTACTGGATCAAACTTGCAACCTTGAGCTTGTCAGTCAGGAGCTTATGCTGCTGAGCTAAGTCCCTGGACCCTGCTTCCTCCTCTTAAAAGGCCTCCAACCTCATGGAGCAGTCCCCACCCTCATGACCTCATGGAACCCTGATCATCTCTCCTCACCTCTCCACGGTGTCTGGTCTAGGCCTGCGGAGTCGGGGGTCTGTTCAGCCCATGCAACAGGCTGGAGCACCTGGTGGTGACCACCTAAAGCTGGCATGGTCAGCGCTGGGCTCCAGGGTCAGTGGTTTTCCTGATGAAGTAGCCAAGAATCTTGGTGCCCAAGTTCTCCAGACAGTAAAGTGCGGGCACCACGAGACCCCACTCCACAGGCTTAGCGATGTGAGCGAGGGTTCCCTGGTGCCCAGCCTCATGCCTGGCTTGCAGGAAGTGCCCAGGAAGGTCTTGCCAGGACCATCTGTGTGCTGTTGTGGCCCCAAGAAATGGGCTACGTCACTCTGAGGCTGATGTGCGGGGCCTTGTCTGCCCGGGATGCTCCTGCCAGCCCTGCCCCAGCGCCTGATGCTGGGCTTGCTGTGGCCTTGGCTTGGGGGAGGCTGGACCTGGGGGCTTCAGGCTGCTGTGGACTCCAACTCCAGTGGGACAGATGCATGGGAGCTGTTACCTGGCCAACTAATGCTGGGCCAAACTTCTTCACTGCTCCAAAGAATGAGCATCTGGACAGAGAAGAGGCATTAGAGGGATCTGCTTTAGTTTGACCTTTTGAACAGACAGGCACCATGAAATTTGCCAAGGCAGGAAAAGCCCGCAAAGGCACCATTTAATGGGAAGCACCATTTACATTCAGTAAAACTCTCTGTGTTTAATGAGTGACACCAGGAATTGTTCTTGAATATCTGAGGTGAGTAGCTTTTCTTTAATTGCCGAGGGACATTTGGGTTGTTTCCACATTTTGTTGATTACAAACAAGGCTGTTAAAACCACCTATGCACAGGTTCAGAGATGTCCCTTTATTTCCATTGGATAATTAGGAATAGGATGGCTGGGTCATAGGGTAGCTGGGTGTTTAGCCTCACAGGAAACTGGAGAACAGTTTCCCACAGAGGTGATACCGTTTTGCATTCCCACCAGCAGTGGAGGAGACTTCCAGTTGCTCCAAATCTTTTTCATTGCTGGATCGTCAGTTTTTATTTTAATTTTTCAAATTTTCATATTACTATAAATAAATTTTTTCAGTTTTTATTTTTGATTAGTACCTGTGCTTTCCCTAATGGCTGCATTCCCAGTGGGTGTTGGTGCGCATACACAGCACATCTCCATTCCTTGTTCTGCCCCTTGTCTTCTGCTTCCTTCCTCTCCTTCTGTCTTCTGGTCTTCCCATTTGAAAAAGGTGTATCTCCCTACTTTCCTATCTTTTATCTTGCTGTTTATTTATATCTTGGATTTGTCATGTAAAAGAAACCCTTATATGTTTGTGTTTCTGGTTTATTTCACTTAACATTTTCGTCTCAAGGTACATCAGGTTTCCTACAAATGACTCAAGTGTTTTAATCCATTCTCAGAGCTGTGAAATGCTATCTCACTGTGGCCTTAATTTGCATTCCCCTAACAACTAGTGATGCTGGACATCTTTCTTTCCCTATAGTTACTGCCATCTGCATATCTTTTTTGGGGAGGTCTGTTCAGATGCTTTCCTGGCCTCCAGGCATTTGACGAATGACAGATACACAATTTGCAATAGTTACCTTTCATTGATATGGCACTGTGGTTATGCTTTTGACATGCCTGGCAGGTAGGGATGAGCAGAGGAGCCGAGGGCTCTGCTGGCGGGGCCTTCATCCCAGTGCAGAACCGCACACACAGACATGGGACAGGTAGGTGACAGGACTTCCGACAGCAGCCCTTGATGTGAAGACAGAATAGAATCCTGGTGTTGTGTCTGGGCTGTGGGGCAGCTGCAGCCTAGAGGGAAGTGGGGAAGGGTTTCTTTGAAAAGGTGCTACTGAGAGGCTCTGTAGATCCCAGGCAAGAGCTGGAGCTGGGGAACCGGCCTGGGTGAGGATCTTAAAGACAGGAAAGCCTAGGGGAGGACATTGGGGCCTGACTTCCGCTGATTGGCCCTTGCATGGACATGTAACCTGGAGGAAAGCCCTCATTGGCTAGGAATCGCCAATCATAGTCTTCATTTGGATAATTTGAAGCTGAGGAGGGCCAAAATCCTGTGGCCAGTGCTTCTAAACCAGGGGTCTTGGGGACGGGATAGGCATGGAGTGGGCATCCACATCCTGCATGGATAAGGGTGAGCTAAGAAGGAGGCAGAGGCGAGCATCAAGGGCGATCAGGAGCCTGATAAGAACAGCATCTTGCTTAAGAGCAACAGGAAGGCCGTAAGCTCAGCAGGTGGATGGCTTAGCGCTGTTATTTTTCTTACGCACAATATCGGAATTTCCCAGAATGAGAAAATACATATTTAACCTTTGTTTCATGAGTTTCCACGTACAAATATTAGGTCGCTCTCCATGTGTGAAATGGCAATTGTATAGGGCTGTGTGGAACACAGCAGACACGGGTAAGCGTTCCTTCGGTTCTCTTTGATTCATACTGACTTGACTGAATTCCAGCACAGCACCAGGATGCTCAGAGGCTCCAGGAACAGAACGAAACAGCAATTAAAGAGAAGCTATCTGCTCCCCACCCTTGCCTGGGAGCTGCGCACAGGGATCACCTTGCCCACCCGACACTAGGTGGCGCTGTCTGCAGGTCAGCTTCCCTGGCCGCTGGGTTTGGAGTTGCAGTTGTGTGCGGGTGGGGTGGGGTGGGGTGGGCTAATCGGGGCTCAGGGTACCTTAGCTCGACCAGTCGCGACGGATTCCATTCAAACCCAGCTCAGGCGAACAAGCAGAAATGAGACGCTGCGAGAATCACCGGGAACTGGCTGCTAGAAATTGTGAGGAGAGAAGAAATTTTCTCGCAAAAAAAATCATGACATGTTGAGATCCTGCAGCAGAAGCACAAGGCCTTTGGCTTTTCTCTCTGTGAAGTAAAAAGAAAATAGAATAGTTCACATTTCAAAAAGCTCAGACGCAAGGGGATGAAATGTCTTATTACAGAGCAACATCCACACTTTTGGCGACCCGCAGCCCATGGACAGCTGGCCGGCCAGGGTGACCCGAGGCCCTGTCCTCTGGACCCTCTGTGTGCTTGGTCTGTCCTCCCTCCGTGGAACTCCTCCAGGTGGAGAGCTCCCCAGGACCCCTCACAAAGCCTGGCTCCAGGGAGGGCAGACCTACTGCCCCACAAGTAGAAGTATGAAGGGCCAACGAGGAAAGTGACCAGGCCAGTGACCATGGCACCTCATGCCAGTGAAACAGCGCTGACCTTTCCGCAGTCCCTGCCTGTGGAAGAAGCCCCAGTTCTGCGGGAAGCCCGCCACACACATGGTCACGACCTTGACTCTTCACCACGATGCGGTCTCAGCCCTTCTCTTTCTGCTCTGGCTTACACCACTGAGGAAGCTCAACGGCCAGCTGCCTCTCCGCACAGCGTGTTGCTCCAGCCCGTGACCACCCAAAGGGGCTCCACGCTGGTTCCCTCTGCTTTGCGCGGGGAGCTGGGCAGTGCTGCGAGGCAGTGTGCCCGCAGGCTGGGGGGCTGCAGGGCGACTCCCATTACTGCTGTGACAAACTGCCTCCAATAGCATGGATGTGTTGGCTCCCGGGTCCGGAGGGCAGAGGTCTGCAGAGGGTTCCCCTGGGCTCACTGGAGGCTCTGGGGCTGACTGTTTCCTGCCTCCTCCGGCTCCCGGAGGTCCTGCTTTCCTTGGCTCACAGCCCACCTTCCTCCTTCAGGGTGACCTCCCGTCTCCTTTCCTCGGGAAGTAACACATTCGCAGGGTGACACCTGAGGTCATCATCCTGCTGCCCGCCTGAGGCCCTGCCACTGTTCTGTGGCCTCTGCGCACCGGCCTGTCATTTCCACTGGCAGTGCCACATCCATTCTGTCCCCCTCCTCTGCCCTGCCCATTAGCTTTTGAGTGTTTTCCAATTTTCAGCTACAAAAATAGTTGCCTCCATTTTAAATGCTCTGCAAACACAGTCTGCATGTTTCAAACTCTGAATAGACAATGCCCCAAGACCAGCCACCCAGTCAGAATTGCTTGCTATTCTTCCTTTGTTTTGGTCAGCAAAATGGAAATTCAGAGCTGTAAGGTGAAAGGGATTTCCTAGGGCCAGTTCCCAAAAAGGCACTCCGGGGATGCCCGCCTCATTCATTGTCTGACCCAGATAATAGGTTAAGAGGGGCAGAGCTGGCTAGCATGGCGGCTTTGAGCAGGCATTTAGTCAGAATATTAACTCCCTTTAAGGCAATTTCTGCTTGATCTGATTTAATTTTCTCTGCATATGTGTGCGATAGATTTGGAGAATGAAATTGATGCATGGATGCTAAGCGTGTTCTAAGTGGTGAACAGCGTGAGCCGTGAGGGTGATGGGAAAATCAGCTCCATCATCTGAGACAGGTCTTTCTTTGAAGGGGAAATGGAAGAGAGGACTCATGTGCCTGTGCAGAAAGGAGGGAGGAGGAAGTCCTGGCAGGGTTGGGAATGCAGGCAGGACAACTGGTTCTTTCCAGTACACTTGCAGTTCCCGCAGAGGGAAGCTTTAGCTGCAGGCTTAAATTGCTGGGCCAGGAGCTCGGGAGGGGGGATGAGGTTCCATCTCCACCATGGCCAAGGTGATGCCTGACAATCACAGTGCCCTCATGCACCATCCACAGATCTGTGACTCTGAGTCCACGCACTGGTGCCTGGGACCAGCCACACCCAGAGCACAGGAAGTTTGAGTCACAAGGAAGGAGCGGGCTCCCAGGAAACAGGACACTGCAGAGAGAGGCCACCAGGAAAATACTTGGTGAGTCTCCTACCTCTCCTGCCTGCCCAGAGTAGTGGGCACTCTTTCCTTGCATACATGAACACCCCTGACACCCATGTGCCCACGCATGAGACAAGACACTAAGAGATGGGCAAACAGACGCAGATGGCATACAACACAGACACGCCCTGGCGCATATAGGTGCACAACATGCAGATACACAGGTGGATATGCATGAATACACAAGTGTGTACACAGATCCACACAATAGACGCATGTGTACCTACATGCACACACAGATACTGGGACACGTGCGCACACGTGATGTACGTAACACACAGACACAGATATACAAAATGTGATAAAAATATTTTGAATGTTATAAAATTGTTACAGTAAAGGACATATTTCTATTAATCCCTTCAAAATATCCCCTTCGCCTTGGACACTCTTACCCCATCACTCTGGCCACTTTCCGAAGCAGCTCTGCAAGTCCTCTTCCCTGAGTGTCTTTAGCCACACTGTCGTGGATGCCTGGATGTCCTGAATTGATTCACAGTGTTGACTTTTTGTGGTCATTTTGATTTTGGGGACAGCCAGAATTTGCACAGTGCCAGCTCTGGTGACTAAGGTGGGTGAAGACACGCCTTAGGAGCCTAGCTTTCCATTGGATGGCACTTTGTGACCACACCTCACAAAGACATGGAAGAGGACGTCCAGAGCTGCTTCAGAAGGTGGCAAGAAGGCTAAGTGTGTATGAAGAGAGGAGAGTATTTTGAAGAGGACCAGTGACAATGCAGTTTTCACCATAGTAATTTTAAAAATTTAGGCATCAACTGCCTACTGTTATTGCCCCCTGCAAACACACACCCCGCAGCCAGTGCAGACACTGTGTGGGTGTACAGCCGCGTGAACCATCCCAGCTTTCACAGTTCCTTATCCTAAAGCAACAAGTGGAAGGAATGGAGACCTCTTGGTGTAATGGATGCAGATTAGTTTTCTAAAAGTGTGCACGTATTTGACACTGGCTTTCTTGCTAGCTTTTGTGGAAATAGACTCGTGGGCACAGAAAGAATATCTTGTCCCTAGATGGGGGTCACTTAAAAGGTGCTTGCCATTGTCTTCCTGTCTCCTGCTTCGTCAAGATGGGTGGCGAGGTGCAGACCTCCTGCAAGATGCTTCCTCTAACACATTGAGAAATAAACATCCTTTGTATGACTGATGGTGGAACGCGGTGAACTCATGACCAGGAACAGAGCGGGATGCTGACACCTGCTGCAGCCTCAGATGTGGCCTGAAACATGCTCTGAGGAAGCCCGAAGGCTGTGCCGTGGTGGAGGATCCCTGGTAGGAGCTGTCCAGACAGGCAAAGCCACAGAGACCAGGAGCAGCCGCTGTTTGCCAGGGCTGGGGCTGGGTGACGAACCAGGATTCCGATGTAGGATTTGTTGGGATCCTTGTGGATTTAAGGTGAGCTCTTGGACCAGACGGAGGAGACATTACAAGCATCCTATGTCTTTAATGCCACTTGATTATGTCATTTATTTATTTAATTTTTTGGTACTGGGGATCGAACTCATGACCTTGCACTTGCCAGGCAGGCTCTTAAGCCACTGAGCTAAATCCCCAGCCCTGATTATGTTATTTAAATAAGGAGCAAAATAAAAGACAGATAACGGAAATGAGGGCGAGGGATCTTTCTCATATCTGAAGGAGACGGGGGGGACAGAGGGAGGAAGAAGGGGTGAGAAGGGGGCGAAGATGCGTCGTGCACGGACACCAGCTCCACACCAGGAGTGTAAACGTGGTGCACTGTCCACACGGACTAATAAAACATACTCAAAAAATAAAAATAAAGTGATTGAAATAGTAAACAGAAAAACATGATAAGGGAGAAGGGTTTGCAGTTATAAAATAATACTGTGGAAAAAATAAGGACCATACCCTTCTTGGGTTCAGAGTGTGTGCATTTGTTTAAACTTGCAGGCCTGACTAATATTCTGCGTACCGTAACACTCTTGCCTGAGGACGTCTAGAGAAACTGCCTGTAGGGGACACTTTGGGGTCCTGGCACCCACTCCCTCCCTGTCCCAGCCTTCCTCAGCATCCTTGCGAGAAGCCCTCCCGCCCCTGTGGTATGGTGCCTGCCTCATCATATGTAGGAGCCACATTTCTGCACCCCTGCAGTCAGAGGCCTGGCACCCTCTGAGCAGGTCAGCCTGCTCTCTAGCAGGCTGGTGATGGGCACTCGACCCCACAGTAGGGTCCAGTCCAGGGCCCTCCATGGCTTCTGGGGCTTCTCCACCCCTCCTACCTCCACCTCCCACCAGAGGAACTTTCCAGACCTTCCAGTGAGTGGCACCCGACCTTGCTGCGTATCACCTGCTGTTTTAGCTGAGCAAGTACTTAGAGCTGCCTGTGCCATGAGTCCAGCTTGCTCGGAGAGATGCTGTCCCAACAGGACTTCCGGCACATGTGGTCAGTACCGCCACCTCACACCAGCATGCGGGGCGGACTGCCATCTGGAATGGTCGACGTCTTCCTGGATGCCTGGCCTGATGAGCATGGCTAAGGTCGGCACAGAGAATTGCAGGCTGTCATTTCCCCGGGGAGCCCAATCAGACAGTGTCCTAAATAACACTTGTCAAATGTGCAGTTCTTAGTATGAGGATCAAAACGCTGAGACTGGCAAGGAAATCTATAAATCTCGTTTTCCTCGTTTAAAAATGTCATTCAACCTGGATTATGGCTTGGGCACTCTGATGCATCTGGAGATATTTGTGACTGCTAAAGTGAAGTTGAGAAATGTGGATCTTGAATGGTCTTTATCATACCAAAGTGACAGTGGCCAGGAGGCGCTCTCTCCCCCGTATCCCAAGAGCAGCACAGGAGGATGCATTCCTGCAGCGAGGGAGATTCGGAGGGCGCCATCCGGGAGCCTGTCAGTGAAGCCTCTGTCTGCGTGTGGTGTTATTAACTCCCAAAAGTTTAAGGGTGCTTTTCAGCGTGAGTTAATTCCAATGGGTGGCCACAATTAATACTTGTAATACTGCACATGCAATAGAAAAGCACCGATAGTGACCCCTTGGGTTATGGGCTCAGGGGCACGATGGATAATGTAGTAGCCGATGACATGGATACAAGACGTCCAGGCGAAAAAGTCTTTCTAAAGAGTGACAAGGTGATGGATGAGCGAGCACGCCTTGCATGGAAGGGCTATTTTTCTACATGTTGGAGGTTTGCAAATCTGTCCATTCCACATGCAGGAACTGTGAACACTCTGGGTTCAGGATTCTGTGCTCTTCTAGACTCAGGTGATCATAGGTGGGCATTTAAATTTATATTAAAGATAATAAACAGACCTTCCGCATTCGGTTCCTTAGTCCCATTAACCAAGGTGGTTGATAGTGGCTACCAGAGTGGGCAGGGTGAATATGGCACATTTCTGACACTCCAAAAACTGCTGTTGGACAATCAGAACTACCTTCCACATCATGACCTCACTCTTGTGTCACAGAATAAAAGGAGCAATTACCAGCTCTGGGCAGAACCTCTCCTATCACTACTGTTACTGCCTCTGGTTCTGGTAGGCACGAGGGTACAGGCACCTGCAGGACCTCTTGACAGCCTCTCCATGGACCAACATGGAGACATTAGTCTGGGGCACCAAGCAATCAGAGGGTGACATTCTGCTGCAAAGCCGGGGATATAGCTCCGTGGTACAGGATTTACCTGGCAAGTACAAAGTCCTGAGTTCAATTCCCAGTACCCCCCCACCAAAAAGCATTCTGTTTGAATCAATTGTGTTATCTGAGTGGCCCCTCAACACTGCACTGACTAACACTCAGAACTGGAAACTTTGCAAAAGAATGAAACAATCTTATGTTTATTCTTCTCTAGAGACTGATTTTTTTTTTAAATTTAAACTTAAGTCCCTTTTAGTAAGACACCCCCCCCCCCGAACAGAGGCCAGGCAAGAAGCAACCCAAAGGTTGAAAACAGATGTTTCCCATCCAGAAGCCTGATCTTACAGCTAGGCCTAACTAATGAAGGCTCCCTGAAAATCAGCGGACACCCACAACTCAGTAGGTTCAAATCCCACCTTGGAAGATTCTTACCAGCACACTGAACTTCATGTAGCTCTCTAAGTACCCATTATCTCAGCTCCAAATAAAAATTGCTCAAAAGAAAGGCTGAGTGAGGAAAGGCAGCTATGCTGAGAGAAACGTTTGCAGATGCTCAGAAGCCCTGGGTGTTGGTCCCCGTCCTGTTGTGCAGGACTCTGATGCATGCTAGCACTTCTCTACTGGCCTCTCTTTTTGCTGAATCTCTCCTTACCCCCTCTCGTTTTCTCTCTCCATCTCTGTTTTCCTGACTCTCTCCTCTGATAGTGAGACACGTGTTCTGGACTGCTGTTCACCACCAGGCTATCAGAAGGAGCTGGCTCAGGGTGAAGGGTCTGCTGGGATATGACTGTGAAGACATGACGATATTATATGCCAAGATGTGCAAGTCTTCTGTGCCTGCTTTTACACATTGCCGCAAACTTAGTGACTAAAAACATACATTTACTTTCTGGAGGTCAAAAGTCTCACTGGGCTAAAATCAAGGAGTCCATGGGGCTGTGTTCCTTTGTGAGGATGTTTTCCAGGGTTTAGAGCCCCCTGCCTTCCTTGGCTCGTGGCTCCTTTGCCCGTCTTCAAGGCCTCCAACGTCAGTGGAACCCCTCGATCATATCACCTGGCTTCTCCATCTATTGCCGCATCTTCCTCTGTGGCCTTCCTGGCTCCTTTTCCTTACTTATGGATCTGTGATTCCACTGGACCCATGAGAGTGGTCTAGTGTCTTTGCTCTATGGTGAGGTCAGCTGATTAGCAGCTTGGTTCTCCTTGGTAGTGTAACCTAGTTGTTATGGCCTGTGCCTAGATGTCCCCGCAAAGCCTCATGCAGTCATAGGTGGGGCTCTTTCAGAGGTGACTGGATCTAGAGTGTGTGACTGATTCCTGGTGCAATGCTAGGAGTAAGGGTGCTAGGATTAAGGCTGGGCGATTACTAACTCAGTCCACTGATTGGCTTGGCACCGTCCTCATCCTGGTAGCCTGGATGGAATATAAAAGGGGCAGAAAAAAACTGCTAAGGCACCTTGCTTGCTTTTCTCTGCCACCTTCTCCCTGCCATGAGTTGTTCCCTTCTAAAGTGCCTATGTGCTGCATCACCTGCCTTGAAGTCAGCCGGTTATGGACAGAAACCTCCACAAACTGTGAACTAAACAAACTTTTCCTCCTTTAACTTTGGGTGTCGGGTATTTTGTCTCAGCAATGGGGCAAGTAAGTAAGACACTGATGTATTTGTGAGTTTGGGGCATTAGGGTGTGGACATCTTTGAGGAGCCATTGTTGTACTGATCTTTCGGAGGATAAGATAAAAGCCAATCAAGAATCTCTAGGTTTCACTTGACCGTATCTTCAACAGGTGGGGGGTGAAAGTGTCCATTTTGTTTTTCATAGCTTCCCACCATCAGGATCAGGAAGGGAGGCTGGGCAGGATCCCTATGGAATCACCATCCTTTGCTGTCTTTGTCCCGTTTCCCAGCACTACATCAAGACAATGCCTGCCTGGGAATCTAGTTCTCTCAGCTGCATCCAAAAAGAGCAAGGCCAAAGGTGGTGGTGATGGTCTTTCCCCCTTGGCACTCAGCTGAGTGATTCTGAGCTTAATGACCAGCTAGCACTTTGGGTTCACCCCCTCCTAAAGTATTTTTCAGACCTGCTCACTTCCTTGTCATTATACACATGCTACCTTGTTTATTAATTAATTCCTTAGCACAGAATCTTCTGTACAATTACATCATGGTCAATGACAAATAGCATTTGTCTAATGATACTAGTTTTCCAGTATGATAGTTAAGGAGATTATTTAATAAGGCTGAAGTCAATGTTATTTAACATTGCATTACCTAACATAACATTACAGCGTTATTTAATAAAACAAATTTTAAAATGATGCTGTGGAATTAGGTGCATAACTCTCATTATTGTTAATGGTTGCTGCATACCTAATTCCCTGCTTGGTGCACTGAAATCTTGGCTCCAGCACCTCCTCCTATGAAAATGAGCTCACAAGCATCTGCACGGAACATACCAGCCGCAGGTATAAATAACCACAGCGATGTTTCTTTGTGTATGATGAAATTAGCCCTGACCCCAGTAGAGGTAATGTCTGCATATAGATTCAGTTTGACAATTAGTGGCATGTAAGGTTCATCACCAAGGAAATGAGGTAAACATCTAATTAGTTTTATTGACTTTCACACTCAGAACATGAATCTTGGGAATAGGTAGGACTCAGTACCCGTGGGGGTCTTGGTGCCAGCATTTCTGGTTTTGCAAAGATAGCTTGTGTGTTTGATGGGGAGCTAGAAAGTGCGAAGATCCGGGGGTGGGGGAAGCTACAAGGTGGCATGAGCTCTGTCCAGCACACAGGAACACCTTGAGAGTTCCCGCTAGCAAACCACAGGGACGTGTGCTCTGCTCTGGTAAGAAGTACTCTTACCACCTGAGCCTGGTGCTTTGGGACTTAGAGGTTGGAGAGAGGACAATCTGCACAAGCCACATGGCTGTGGCATATTCAGAGTTGACCTAATTATTTAAGGTTGGCATCTTTGTGTGGCGGTAGGCATTGAGGATCCTTATGTTAGGCAGTGGCAGAGATCTAACTAAACCTGAGTTGAGCATAAAACAAGTGCACTAGACCCTACATAAATGAGAAGTCCAAAGCCTCTGGACTTCAGGCATGGCTGGACCAGTGCCCACAGCACTTTCTCAGGATGGTCTCTTTTTGTCTTATTGCTCTGCTTTTCTTTCTAAGGGCTTAATTCTTAGACATTTTGCTAGGTTACCATCAGTGCTCTAGGCTTACCAAAAGAGATGCAGTGGAAGACATGGCCTCTTCTCCAGGAATTTGTGCACAATGTCCTGTGACTGCATTTCACTGGGCCATCTTGGGTCTGGCAATGAGCCAGGGAATGGGTTCTGCCCCACCAGGACACATGACCTGGTATGGGGGTGCTTTCAAAAAGGAAAGCTGGTGCTTGGATAATGAACAGCAGGGAGCAGTCAATGGTAATTTTGTGGGAAGGGCTCCTGCCTCTCTAGTAAAGCAATAGAGACAATAGGTTAAAGTCAAGAGGGTTGTGTTTGATAGAAGACCATCCTGTGGTCTTGTGATGGTTGTCAAGTGTCTCCATGTCGGTGGAGCTAGTGTCCACCTCACTGGGCTGTTATGAGAAGTATGATGTTGTCCAATATAGCACTATGTCATCGTGGAGTGTGACTTAGGCAAAACATGCCGGGACCTCCAGTGGTGATTGTGTGTGATAAAGGCAAAGCATTGGATTATATTTGAACTCCAGGTTAACAACACATGACTTGTAGTGTGTGTTCCATGCAATAGTTGGGACATACTTGTATTAGCAAAATTGTTTATTACATGAGATGCACATATATACCCAGAACTGTTTATCTGACATTCAAATATCTCCTGGTGCCTTTTTCTCTTTGCCAAGTCTGGTGTTAAGCATCATTGTGATCATCACAGGAGACCAATAGCCATCTTGCTCTTCTGTTTTCTTCTATCCACAAGTATGCAGGAGGGTAGGGTCCCCTCCACCTGGTCAGCATGGTTCAGGGAACCCCAAAGCAACCACTGTAAAACTGAGAGGGAGCAGGGAGATGGCTGTAAGGGGAGACAGCGCTCAAGCATGAGTCATTTCCAACCAGAAAGGTCAAGAGGATGTGAATTAAGTATATTCAATCACAAAAGGAGTGAAGAGAGGGAGAAGAATTTGTTTTCCAAATCCCAACTCCCAAGTTTTGGAAGCATTTTTGTGTAATATAAAGAGACTCATCTTGGACTAAAACGAAGTGTGATTTCATGCAACTGGTATTAGGCATATTGAAGTAATTAGTTAAAGGTCTAAAATACACGTGTGTGCATAGAGTTTCAATTCACTCCTATGTTCTTGTATTTATTATGTGTGTGTCCTGCTGTGGCTGGGATGTAGGAGGTTACAGCTCGGTCAGGGAGGCTCCTGAGCTCCAGGTAAGGAGGAAGTTAATCATCGGGCATGGAAATGATGGGGGATGGCTTCCCTACGTGGTATGTGACTGCATCTCTAGCTCCACCTGCAGCTGGGCCTACACCTGTGCCTACGACTAATCTACACCTGTGCTTCTTCCTGCAGTTGCATATGCCTGCCTCTTACAGAAGTGCTGGCAGCCACATCTGCACCTACCCCAGCTATGTGCAGACAGATGGATGTCAATGTGCCTATGTCTTGAAGATCTTACACTCCCCAGTGGGAGCACCTGATGACATGCTCCTAGCCATGTACAGACTCAGGTGCAGAACATCACCAGTGCCCAGAGCTCCTTTTCTGATGAGGAGATGTTTAAGTTACTACTAAAGCTTGGATAGAAATCAGCCACTGAGCAATGGAAAGGGTGAAGAACGGAGTGAGTCCTGAAGCAGCTGTGAAACCTGCTGAAGGACGTGCAGCTCACTGAGGGCAGCTGGCAGCCGATTCCTCAGGTGTGGGCTCTACCACTGTGCCGCGCTGCCTCAGCTGGGAGCCGCAGCAGCTGAAACAAACTAAAGCTGGTGTCTCCAGGCAGAGCATTCCCAGGACGAGGTGTGCAGGGTGCGGCCAGTGGGTCATCAGCTTCTCTTGTGCCCATCAGCCCAGCACACAGTGTCCACCTTCAAGGTCAGCTCAAGGCCCAGGAAGACTGCAGGAGCCACAGTCTAAGCTGTGAGAAGGGAGAAAGGAACCACGGGAGCCCCCAGTGAGGTTTGCAGCCTACTGCAGAGTCCAACAAATTCTCTCTTTTCTTGTTGGAGAGAAGATGGCCAGATGGCAACTTGCGGTGTTCACCATCGGGTGACCTCAGGGAAGAAAGTGGGAGCAATCAAAGTCCCAGGTGCACATTTAGCCTCATCTGGCTCTGAGCTGGTTTTCAGAGAGAGAGAGAGAGAGAGAGAGAGAGAGATTGAGATTAGAGGAAGACCCAACATTTCTGGGGTGATTCAGCAGAATTTGGTGACTAACTAGACATATTGGGTGAAAGAGAGGGAAGGTGGCATGTTCAACGCTGCAAGGCATGACTTTCACTGGAAGTCAGGAGTGGGTCTCAAACTCCTGCAGGGCTCAGAGGGGACCTGTGCAGAGGGGCTGCAAACAGTGGCTGGGGACAGCTGCATGTGAGGAGTGACTTGAGAATGGCAGTGTAGATATTAATCCTCAAACCTTGGGGTGGGTGGAGTCATTCAAGAAGAGAGGGGCCAGAAGAGGCTCATGGTGGTGCCAGGGAAAGGCCATGGGGCCACAAACACAGCCCAAGGTGGAAGCGGGGCTGGGAGAAACCAGTCACCCAAGTCAGGGACAGAGAGATTTGAAAACATGGGGACAAAACTCTGACTGCCACCAGCATTCCCTGCTGGGAGGATCAGGTGTCCATGGGACCTGTAGCTGCAAGGTGGGGCCAGAAAGTACCCAGAGAAGGGAAATGTCCACTGCCAAAACTAATGGATGCATCTCAAGTGGCTAGAGACCAAGTAACTGGACATCAGAGTCAGCTTTATGGGATCCCACTGTCCAGGGCTTTGGGCAATTTTAGCATCAACGGAAAAGCAGCAGGTGTAATTTACACCACGTCAGATAACAGGGGCGGGGGTGGGGGGAGTCACAAGTGTATAATCAGGTAAACAAAGGGCTTGAAAGGGTCGGGTAGATGAGGAGTGCCGCTTTAGGGGAAAACACCACTGGCTAAATGTGCAGGGGGAGAAGCAGCACTAAATCACCACTTTGCGGCCCCTGTGGCCACCGCTGATCCACACGAGGCTCATGAAGGATGCTGGAGTCACGGGTTGAAAGAATGTTGTTAGAACATCTCCAAAGTCTAGCGCCATGGGCTGCTCATTAACTGCTGAGGGCAAAGGATGACTTAATAAGCGAGAAACCTGTCAGACACCACCTGAACCAAATGATCAACTCCAACACCACGGACAAAGTAACGAAGTGACTTTGTGTGCTCCCTGGCACGATGCATTGCAGAGGAGACATTTCCTCTGTGTGCTCTGACCAAAAGTAATTATCTTGGGTCAAATCATGAGGTGATCATTGTATAAATACGTCTGAGGGATAGTCCGTAAACAATTACCCTGGACCCATCAAAAGATCAATGCCATGAAAGAAAGAGAGAAAAAAGTCCAGTGACCTGCTTCAAATTAAAGGGGATTAAGGGAATCTACAAAGGCAACTTTTGATCCTGTAATTACTCCTGCAATTTTTTCTGATTAAAAATTGAAACAGTTATAAAAAGAATTACTGGGATACCTGGCAAAATCTAAATATGGACAGTATTTCAGCTAACAAAATTATATCATTGTTGTAATAATATAGCAATGGTAAATGTATCATATTTGATACAGTGTTGCTTCTGTGTAGACCAGTATCTGTATTCAGGGCATGCAAAGTGATGCACCTATTAAATAATAGTGTCCTGAGAGCTGCGTAACTCAGTAAAGGAGTATATGACACATACCTGTCGTATGGGTATGTGCTCACTGTACTAGATTTAAAACTAGTACATAGGTCTAAAATTTTTGAAAGTAAGCTGGGGAAGACAGGGAATAGGAGTAACACTCAAATACTGCTAGTGTGTGTGTGTGTGTGTGTGTGAGTTTCTCTCCTGGTATTTGCACACATGGCACACACGTGGGTGTGGACATGGAGGAGAAAAACCTGATGTTCTGAACTAATCCTTTAGAATTGAGAGCATGGATTTATAAGTATACATGCTGAAGACTTCTTGTATAAAAATAAACAGAAAAATTCCAGAAATGTACTGGCTATCCATCCATTAATGATTTAAAAAGTGGGACATATATAATGTGGAGTTTTATGCAGCTATTGGAAAGAATGCCTCCTGGCAGAATGATGGGCTAGATATGATAAACTCCTCACTGTAAGCAATTCGAGATGCTAGATTTTTAAAAACACACAACACTTTAAAATGGATGCAAGAAAGTAAGGTGTACTTAGAGACCAGCAACTGATTATTGCTGCGAGCCTAGAGGAGTGACAAAGCAAGGGAGCAGATTCTTCCATGGGGACATCTGACCATGGAACTAAGGACACTTGGGCTTTGGTGCTGGGGTTTTCAAAGTTACAGGTGCAGCGGAGCAGGGCTTAGCTCCAGACCTGGCCAGGTGGTACAGGAATGCTTTTCCCCCTAAGTAGAGCCCCCAAAGTGCTATACCTTCAGTACGAGGTGAATTGGAAGTGAATGCATCCCTCTGAGGAGGACATGACAACTGTCTGGTCAAAACTTGAGGAGGATTTGAGAGGGAGAACTTGCCCTGGAAATTGGCAGCCTGAGAATTCAGCTTTATGAGATGAGCTTATATCACCACCAGGTTGCTGCAACCTCACTGTGAGAGTTTAGTTTGAAGCGGTTTTTGTTGGTAATGTTCTGAGATACTTGCAGAAGCAAAAGGAAATAATCACAGCTTCAGTACAGATGGCAAGGAATTCCCAGGTGAAGTCCCAGACAAATACACACTCATCCACAACTTATGAATTCACAGGGAAACTAAGTACTATGCCCAAGAACTAGCAAAACAACAGATGGCCTAATAACTATGTAAAATGTTGGATATTAGTATTATCAGGGACAAAGTATGTAATAAATATACTTAATTTGTTTGTAGAAGTAAAAGAAAGGATTGAAATTATGAGGACAAGGCAAGAGAGTGCAAAATAACCAAGCAGCTAAGAAAATGGAACTAATTTCCAAACATAAACACAAACACCTACACAACTAACAACAAAAAACCAAAGAGAAACATTAGAATTGTAACTCAAAAGATGTGCTAATAGCAGATTAAGCATGGATTAAAAAAGAATTAGTTTACTGAAATATGTACCTGAAAACATTCAAAATGCACTCCAAAGAGACAAAATAAATAGAGAAATATATACCAAGGCGGGAGGCGGGGACTGAGAAAAGCCGGTGTCCACATAATTAGCAGAAGAGCAAAAAAGGAGAGGAAAAGACAGGAGTGCTGTCTGCGGATACAACGGCTAGAGTTTTCCACAGTGGATGAAAGACATCGATTCACAGGTCCAAGAAGTGTACTTCATCCCAAGTAGGAGAAAAAGCAAACATGCATTCAGACACATATCACTGACGTTGCAGAAATCTAGACACCCTTCAGCGAGCAGAGAGAAAGACAAGTTGCTTACGCTTTTATGACAGTTAGAAAAGTAATTAATTAGCTCATCAATAGCAAATGTATGCTATTTTCCTCTGTGACTTCTCACAATCTTCAGAGTTGCCTTTTACCTTGACTTATTCCATCCTCACTGAATTGGTTGTCGCATAGAGTCCGAGGCAGAATTTTTTCTTTTAAAAATTAAAAACATTTTATAGTGCATGTTTGCAGTCTGCAATGCCTTCCTTGTGGGGAGCTGGTTCGTCTGTGCAGCACACCTTCGTTTTCTTTTTTCATCCCTTCTTCCTCCTCCCCCTCCCTGTACCTCCATCCCTTGATTTCCTTCCTATTTGCTGCCCAGGCCTAATTATCTGTCTTTTTTCTTGATCTTTATTTACATTTTGGGACATTTAAATATGTATGTCTGATTTATTTCACCTAGCATTATGATCTGAAGGTGTTTCCATCTTCCTACAAATGACCTAAGTTGGCTCTCTTTATGGCAGAGTAGTTCCCTGCTGGTATAAAGACCACATTTGATTTTCATCCGCTCATCTGTTGATGGATGCAAGCTTCAGCTTCAGCTCTTAGGGGTGGTGCAGACACCAACACAACACGCATGTGTCACTGTAAGACCATGTCTTTCACTCTTCTGGAAAGGTGCCTAGAAGCAGAAAAGCTGGGTCAAATGGAATTTCTAACTTTGGGGTTTTGAGGACCCTCACACTGATTTCATGGTGGTTGTACTATTTTACTTTTCCACCCGCAGCGTGGAAGGCTCCTTTTCCCTTGCAGCCTCACCAGCATTTGTTATTAGTTATTATTATTATTTTTTTGATGATGGACTTTTTTCCTGGGGTAAAATGGAATCTCAGTGTTTTAATTTACATTGGCCAGAAATGTTGAGCATTTCTTCCTGTTGACAATTTGTACTTGTTCTGTGAAGTGTCTATTCATCTTGGCTGCCCATTTTTTTATTGAGTGTTTTCTTTTGGGCGGTCTGATTTTTAGAGCTCTTTATATATTGTAGGCATTATTTCTCTCTCTGAGGAATAGCTGACAGAGAGTTTCCCATTCTATAGGTCATCTCTTCTTTCTGTGAGCCTTTTCTTTTGCTGTGCTGGAGATTTTAAATTTGATATGATCCTATTTGCTGATTACTGGTACTATTTGCTGTTCAGCAAAGGTTAGTATTAAACTAAAATAAAAATGGGCCAAAGAGCTTAATGTTGAAACAGAAACACTTAACCTGCTGGAAGACAAAATAGGTAAAAAATCTTGAAGTCATAGGTGTAGTCAGGGACTTTCTGAACAGAACATTTTTCCTTGCAGGAAAACCCAATCGTTCAGAACCACTTGTTGAAAACAGCCGAGCTCTCTAGAGCTGTATTCTGCTGTCACAGTCTGGTCCCCGTGTGGCTTCTGCTGTGTCTGGGTCTGGCTCCTGGCTCACCCTTCTGCCCCCTTGGCCTGCTGGCTCATTCTTGGAGCTCTGGATAACCACAGCAGCGCAGTGGGGTTGGAGAAACCCTCTTACCCTACCTCTCCCTCCACAGGCTCTGGGCTGCTCGTTCTGCTTTGTGTGTGAGTTTAAGTGAGCTGAATCAAGTTGCTCACAGGCATGCACAGACACAGGGTAATGGGTGTTGGCTGAAATTGCTGGGATTGCAATAAATATATACATCATCAGAGATTTGATCTGCTTTGAAAATATCAAATATTATGTATTAATATGGTACATCTTTTTGTTTACTTGGACATGCTTTATGTATCAATAAAAGTATGATTTTATCCCACAAAAATGGTGTACATCTCTTATTAGATTTATTTGCAGATATTTAGCATTTCAGATCTTTGTAACTGTCATTTAAATGTTTGCTTCTGTTTACTGTAGATATATCGAAATGAGATGAATTCTGTAGAGCTATATTTTTTTCTAGGTACCTTAATACACTGTCTTTTTAGTTCTGTTACTGATATGAAAATTCTACTAAAGATCATTGCTGTTTTTGTTTGTTTTAAAACACTTCTGGCATATTTTTATTTCTTCTCATAATCTTTTCTGTTAGTTTCTCTTTTTTGTCAATGTCTTCTCTTACATTTGTTTCTTTCTTCCTCCTTTCTACTGAATTTGGTTGGATTGTTAATCTTGTAAGGAAGTGGATACATAGCTCACTTATTTCTTGACCTTCTTTTTCTTCTAAATAAACATCTAAGACCGTGATGGCGAACACTTTGGAACTGTCAGTGATAAGGAACAGCCTTCTATGTCATGCACATCAGAGGTTTGCTACTACTGGTCTCAGGCTATAAAATCTCTTCTAAATGCTGCTTAGTGGTACCCCCAAAAGTTCTGACAGGTAGGGTTCTTGTTACTATGTAGTTTTAAGTATTTTGAAAATTTTTATCAAAATTTATTTTTGGCCCTTAGTGAGTTATAAGTTATGTTTTCAAAATAATACAAATACGTGGAGTTGTCTTTAAAACACTTTTTGTTGTTGTTTGAGACTGGTCCTCTCTATAATTCAGGCTAGCTTTGAACTCACTGTGTAGTGTAGGTGAGCCCCAAACTCACAGTACTCTTGAGTGCTGAGATTACAGGCATCTGCTACCATGTCTGGCTGTCTTGAAAAACTTTTTATCTCATTTTATTTTATTTGCCTTGAAATCAGTCGATCTGATCTGTATAATACCTAACCTTTGGGATATGTTTAGCTTTGCTTATGGCTCAGTATGTATCATTTTTATGAATGTTCCTTGAAAAGGATATGGTTTATGATTACTGAATGCGATGGTCTCTGGTTGGGCACCCCCAAGTCTGGGTGACATAATCTTTTCTGTGGATTGTGTTTTGAAAAGTGTTAGGAAACACTATCAAAAGAAACCAAAGATCAGCCTTGAGGTGGTGAAGATATTTGCAACACATACAGATGAAAGGTTGAGTTTACAAAATGCACAAACCATTCCTTTAACACATTTTCCAATAAAATGAGAAGAATAAAAAAAAAAAGCCAGCACCACAATGTGAAAAGATATCCCAAGAGGCAAATTCTGTATGGTCTGTAAATGCATGAAAAATGCTGGGAAATGCAAGTTAGCAGAAAAGGAAACTCCTGTCCAAACAATCGGACTTACAAACTCCCTCAAAGCCCTGGGCTGCTGTCGATCTGAAGCGTGGGTGAGGCTGGGGACCTGTGGAGGCAGTGAAGTGTTATAACTGGGTCTAAACGACCCCCATAGCCTCCTGTGGTCATGGGTGGGGTCTTTTCAGAGGTGGCTAGATCTAGAGTGATTCATGGTGCGATGCTAGGATTAAGGGCTCTAGAGTAGAGGGTGCAAGTGCTATCACCCTAAGTAGCCTGGATGAGACATAAGGGGTAAAAAGAGCTATGGTCACTTGCCCTGCTACCTTCTTCCTGCCATGAACTGTATCTCTTCTGTGATACCTCTCTGCCAAGCAAGTCTGCCTTGGAGTCTGCTGATGATGGATGGAAACCTCCACAGACTGTAGGCTAAAAAAACCTTTTCCCCCTTAACCTTGGGTGTCAGGTATTTTGTCTCAGCAATGAGGAAAGTAACTGAGATATTGGCACTGCATGGGGCCTGAAGGAGCATGGGTTCCTGGGGCTTTAGTAGTGCTCTCATGCCCAGCCCCTGAGACTCCTCTCCCAAGTATCTATTCAGAGCAAGTCTGTGCAGGCCACGAAAGGAGGTGTGGATAAGCTCCTCATCGCAGAGAGAATAATGGAAAAATAGAGTTAAACCCACCATAGTCCACTGGGATAGGAAGGAAGGAAGAAATACACATGCTCAGCGGATGGAATATTACACAGCACTGATATAAAAGATTTACAGCCTCAGGCAGTCAGATAGAACCTAGGACATAACTGAATAACTGAAGTGCAAATGCGTTATAGAAAGATGAAGATGCTGCCTTATTCAGGAGGTGCTTTTCTACAAAGTCTGCAGTGTCTCACATTTTGTGTCCCCCTAACCCCCTTTCCCCTTTCCTCCTCCTCCTCTGCGTTGAGATCGCCTCCACAGACGCTTGCTGTTGGGAAGTGATTACCCACAGTGCTGCAGAGGTAGAGGTAGAGGTAGAGAGAAAAACAGAGAGAGATGATATAGATACAGAGAGAGAGAGGGAAAGAGAGAGAGAACCATTGGCTCAGTTATGATCATGTGACATTTGGTGTCGTGTATCACTTATATTGCAAGATGTCTCTTGTTTATCAGGTTAAAATTTATTAGAAAAGTTTGCTTATCTTTCAGGACACTCACAGAACAAGTTAAACACAACTCAAGGTTTAAGTGAAGATCCTCAAAAGAGAGGACTCAGGAATTGCTTCAGAGGGTGCATAAACAATAGGGTAAGTGTGGTCAAAGACGGGACATTTGTGTGTGTGTGTGTGTGTGTGTGTGTGCGCGCGCGCCAGGGATCGAACTCATGACCTTGCACTTGCTAGGCAGGCGCTTAGGCCCCTGAGCTAAACCCCTGGCCCAAGGAGACATTTTGAAGGTGATTAGTGGCAGTTTGTCTTGCACTGCAATAAACTGTAAAACTTGAAACATTCATCGTGCATTTGCATCACACCTCACACACTCACTAGTGGGACCGGATAATGGGGGTTCTGATTTGGCTGTCAAGGATGGATGTCAAAGACTGACCAGGTTTATTTTACATTTTCTTCCTTTCTGCCTGATGTTTTGAAGGTACACAGTACAGTTACAGTAACCATCTCGGTGTCTTTTTCTTCTAACATCAGTTCCAGGCTGGCTTCAATGGCCGTTCTTCTTCCCGGGGTCTCCATACCCCTTTGGATATCAGGCAATGTCTGATTGGATGTCAGACATGGATTTACCTTTTTGAGTGCTGAAATTTGAAAAAAAGTCTTATAAAAAGTTTCAAGTGACTTAGAAATATTTTTTTCCCCTGAAGTACACTGAAGTTACTTGGAGATAATCTGACCCTTTGGGGCTCTGTGCTTCTCTGTGTCAGGTGGTTACAGATGCAAGGTCTTCCTGACTGCTTTTTCCAGGGCCTCATCGATTCATTGTCACCTTGACTGGGGTCAGAGGCCCTGCTCCTGGCTGGGTAAATGCATCCGGGCCTCTGTTCCCCGTAACCCTGGATGGCTCATGCCGGCTTTGGCTAGTTCTTCTCTGTGACGGCTGTCAGTCCTTTGCTAGTACCTGCTGGTGGGGTGCGGTCTCCTAGAGCTCCAGATGTTCTTTCCAGAGGTTCTCTTGGTTCATCTCCCTTCTCTTGTGCCGCCCTAAAGGGGAAACAAAGCTTCACACACTCCCGGGATTAGTGATCCAAAAGCACTGCACTGTTGTTCTTCCCGGGCACAGCGTCAGCAGGCGTCTGGTATTTCTTTATCTTCCACGGAGCTCAGGACTCTGCCACCAGGAGGTCGGTGGTCACTGTGGAGTGACTTTGAGAAGGAAGAGTAAAACAAACCAACAAATCAAGTGCTGATCATGCTTAAGTGTTCATTACAGAGGCCTCTCTTAAAACCATGGCACAAAGCACACTTAATTAGTTAATTAAAGTCTCCATCAGAGATTGAGAGATTAGTGGTAGTGAAATCTGACAATTAAACTAATTAATTGCTTCTTTTATTCAGTAGTGGTGGTTGTTGTTTCTGAATGGAACCCCAAGCTCCGTCAGAGAAGCGCAGGGTGACTTCTCTTCCACCGCCTTGGATCTGTGGGCTCCCCAGGATGTGGAGATTTTGTGTGGTGGCCAAGTATTTCTGCACATTTCCTTTTTCTTGTTTGATCCTTACAGTTCATCTCCATCTGACAGCAGAGGAAATGGAAACTAAGGTGCTTTGATTAAACTGCCCATGGACTGCACTCAGCTGCCAACAGGCGAACATCCGAACGTCAGCTCCCACACTCACAACTCATTTTTATTAGTTTTCCTGGTGCATGACTCATCTGGGGTACAGCTTACCCGTCCGCACTGCAGGACTCCATGGTTTCAGGGTGTTCGCAGAGTATGTCCCATCGCTATGATCAATTTTAGAACATTTTCCTTATCTCCCGAAGACAGCTTGCGTCCTGTAGGAATCATCCTTCACCCCTTGCAGCCACTGACCTCTATCTATTTCTGTGCGCTGACTGATTCGAGAAACTTCATGCAAATGGAATACTAAAATATGTGGCCTTTGCGACCGGCATCCATCACTTAGCATACTGGCTGTAAGGCCTTCCCATGGAGGAGTGTGTATCTGCACTGCATTCCTTTTTATTGTTAAATAATATTCCACTGCGTGGATAGGCTGCATGCACCGTGTGTCCACTCCTCAGCCGCTGGGCATTTAGGCTGTTTCCTTTCTTAGCTAGATGAGGAATGTGAACGTGTGTGTGGACGAATGTTCTCACTTCCCGTGTGAGGGTGTCTGGGGTGGGATTAATTGCTCGTGTGCCAGCTCTGCATCTACACACTTACGAGCCCAAAGGGTTGTTTTCTAAAGTCCCCACCAGCTGTCTACAAGGGGCTGAGCTTCTCCATATCATCCTAACTCTTATTATTGCTGCTCGTTTTTATGATAAGCTTCAAGTGGGTGTTTTGTTTTTAAATTGTAATCTCCTTGTAGCGTCTACTGGTCAAGGTTCCCATTTGCATTTCCCTGATGGCCAACAATGCTGAGCATCTTTTCATGTGCTGTTGCCCATTTATGCATCTTCTTTGGAGAACCGGTCTATTTATGTGCTGTTTTTTCTCTTTTTAGACTTTTATTAGTACACATTACAGTGCATGACGATTGCATCCACTGCGGGGAGCTGCTATGTGGACCTTGTGACTCTCAGTTAGTTCCCTCTGCCCCACACCCATTTCTCCAGCATCAGATTCATTTATTATCTTACAAAGACTGATAAAGTTATCACATAAACATTAAAAACCAGACTAATAGGTCAAAGAACATATAAAACATGTAAGGCAACAGTACTAAGTCAAGGTGCAATGTTAGATACATTGTCCATGACAGATTACAATGCCAGGTTGTTTCTTTGTCCTTATCTGTCTCTTATTTCATATACAGATAGACAGATGGGACATTTTTCATATAAAGGAAACCATATGATATTTAAACTCATGTGCCTGAGTTACTTCACTTAATATTTCTGTCTCGACGCGTCTCCATTTTCCTACACATGACTCAAGTTTATCCTTCTTGATGGCAGAATGTGTTCCATTTCATATAGATGCTGCAAGTTTTTATTCATTCATGTGTTGGTGGACATGTAAGGTTTAGCTATTATGAATTGTGCTACTGTGAACGTGGGTATGCAGACATCCCTGGGGTGTGATTTCTTTAACTCTTTTGGGATGATACCTAGAAGGGGACTAGCTGAGCCAAATGGAATTTCAAGTTTTGGTGTTTTAGGAATCCCCACACTGGTTTCCACACGGACTGTATCAGTTTACACGGCCATCAATGGTGGAGAAGGCTTTCTGTCTTTCCACAGCATCCCAGCATTTTTGTTGGTTGATTTCCTAATGATAGCCATTCTTTCTGAAGGGAGAATCTCAGTGTTATTTTCACTTGCATCTCCCAAATGACCAGCGACTGTGAACATTTTTTCATGCAATTATTGGCCATCTGTACTTCTCCCTCTGAGAAGTGTCTATTTATTTTTGTGCCCATTTTTAAAACTGGGTCTTTAAATTGGGGAGGGTCTAATATTTTGAATTCTTTATATATTCCAGATATTAGTCTTTTGTCTGAGGAGCAGCTTAGATAATGTTTTCCCATTCTGTAGGAGGTCTCTTCACTCTTAGTGGTTTATATTTATATTCTTTGCCAGTTTTTAAACTGAGTTGTTTGTCTTTCTGTCACGGAATTGTGACAGTTCCTCAGATAGTCTGGACACAAGTCTCGTATGAGTTATATGACCTGTGAAATATTCATCCTATGCCTTGGGTTTTCTTTTCAGTGTCTTTATGACCCTTTCAAGCATATTTTAAAAATCCTGTTGATGCCTAATTTGTCTATATTTTCTTGCCTTCTTTCTGTTCTCCCTAAGAAATCCCTGCTTAATCCAAGATATGCTTTTCACCTATTTTTTCTTCGAGTTTTACAGTTTTAGCGCCTATATTTAGGTCTTTGATCCACTTTGAGTTACTTTTTATATTGTTGTGAAGAAGGTTCCAAATTGACTCTTTTTCATGTGGGTATCCAGTTGCCCTGGCACTCCTTGTAGAAATGCCTGCTTTTTCCCTGTGTAAAAGTTTTGTCACCCTGTTGAAAATCAGCTGGCCCAGCTGGGGACGCTCACCCACCCCTCCGGCCGCACTGCCTGACTTGATTACTGCAGCTTTGTGGTAAGTTTGGAGTCGGAATTGAGGGCCTGCTCTCTGCGTTTTCTCTTTCCATATCATCCCGGCATTGTTAGTTATATCCACCTGCTCATCCTTCCCATCAAACTGTAACCAGCCCCTTGCCATCCCCCTCCCCTGGTCACCCTGGGCTCCAGGAAACGCCACTCCACCTTCAATCGACAGCCCTCAGAAAGTTAGAACAGAGCTTTTATTTTATTTCACCAAGTAAGTGATAACAATGTGAGATAAGTGATGGACATGCCGAGCGCTCTGATTGGGTCACCACCCAGTACATCCACAAACTGACCCCCCCGGGTGGAGCACGGTCTCACTGGCCTGTCTCTGAAGCTCAGCGGGCGGGAGGGGGAGGGTTGCTCGAGCCTGTGAGTTTGAGGCCAGCCTGGGCAACACCCAGGGCCTGTCTCCAGGAGAAGAATCCTCAAGCACGACCAAACACTGTGTGCCTGTAAGTAAGACTAAAAATTGTCTTGGTTGAGTACCTTGAAATACCGTGTGAATTTTAGTGTTTTTTTTTCCCAAGCCAAACTGTATCCAGCTTTATTAAAGATTCTTTTTGTAAATCATTGCATTTCAGGCAGGGCATGGGCACACAACTGTGAGCAGGGTACAACTTTCAAACTCCCTTCTTGGAAGGCCACCGAAGATCAGAAAGCTTCCGTGAAATCCAGGGAAGTCTTCATTCGAGGCTTTGAGCAGGGAGAGTCCAGAGTGAAGGCTGATGCTTCACACTCAACATGTTGTTTAGCAACTTTTTCCAAGTCGATGCTCACTTTCAGGAAATGAAATGAAAGTGGTAGAGTTCTCAATCTGCAGATCCACAATCTAGAAAGGGAAATCACTACTCTTGTGGGACACTGTCTCAGTGTCACTGGCAAGCCCAGATCACCTGACTTATTATTGGTAACGTCAGTTTTGGGGAGCTGGCTCCCAATAGGTCCTTGGGTTTAGGGGAGTTAAGTATATGCTGATGGCAGAGGAAAGGAGGGCTTAAAATGAACTAGGAGTTGTCTCACACCGCAGTGCATTTATGCCAAGGTGGCCACATGCGTCAACAGCAGCGACTCCCCTATCCTGGGAGCCAAGGGGAAGCCTCTCAAAGCTAGCGTGAGACACTGTCCTGGTCATACGTGCTCCTTCCCGCAAAACAATGATGAAGGGTCCTATGTGCTGACATCATAGCATAAGAAAAGGTAAAAGAAAATTCTGCATTTAAAAAAAATCTTGATAAAGAATAGTATTTCAAGCTGTACCATCACCAGAAGTACAGTTACCAGGAAATCACACATTTCACTCGGCATCTCCAGCGCCCCAGATCTTTGTGCCTGGGTTGCTTTGGCACCTCCGCTTTCTTCAGGGTCATTTCCACCCTTGTCAGCATCAGCTTTTCCCTTCTCCCCGTCCAGCACCTTCTCTCCCTTCTGTGCGAGGGCCTTTCCAGCTTGGGCTCTGGCCTAGGAGGAGCCAGTTTAGCAGACAGCCTTGTGGACCTTCTCTGGGTTCATCCTGCACCTTGGCTTTGTCCCCTTCAGCCCTTCGCTTGAGCATGGTGGTTACGGTGGTGGATGCAGGTGCTGGGCACTGGATACAGGTCATTCTCACCTCTTCTTTGGAGCTTTAGTTTTAATTTCTTCCAAAAGTGCAGTTGGATTTTGATAGGGATTGTGTTGGAGCTGTGGATCAATTTGTAGTGGCATCTTGACAAGATTAAGTCTTTAAATCTAAGAACACAGGGCATCATTTTATTTCTTTAGGTCTTCTTTGATTTCTTTCAATAACACTTCATGGTATTTTGAGTATAATTTTTGTACTTTATTTAAAAAATGCATTTCTATGTCTTGTTTTTTGATGTTATTATAAACATAAGTGTTTTTTAGTTTCCTCTTGAGGTGTTCATTGCTGTGGTACAAAACACAATTGATTCTTGTACTGAGCTTGGATTTTATCAACTGATAAGCTCATTCACTAGTTTTAATAATATTTGTTAGTTGACTTTTCCAGGAGTTTCTACACACGGTGGCATGTTATAGTTTTACTTCTTTAGAACCAGATGATGTTTATTTAATTTTCTTGCCTAATTTCCATAGTGAAAGCCTCCAGTACAGTGCTGGGTGGAAGTGATGAGTGGATATTCTTGTCTTGTTCCTGATCTACAGAGGAAAGCATCTCTCCTTCACTACCAAGCATAATGCTGGCTGTGAGATTTTCATAAATGCTCTTCATCAGGCTGAATAAGTTTCTTTCAGTTCCCACCTTTTAGCATGTTAATATCCTGACGGCTGTTCAATGCTGTCAAATGCTTTTCTGTTTCTGTTGAGATGATCTCAGGGGTTCGTGCTTTATTCTATGGACTTGGTGTATAATGTTAGTTGAGCTTCAGAAATTAAGGCAACCTTGAACTCCAGGCATAAATCTCGCCTGGTCATGGTATACAATTATTTTTATGTATTGCTGGATTCAATTTATTAGTATTTTTCTTGAGGACATTTTGCATTAAAAATGCAAAAATTCTTAAGAGATTTTTGGCACTAGTCTCCCCCACCATCACTGTGGTGGCTCTACAAAGTGCTGCTATCAGAACCATCCCGGTTCTGGAGAGAGTGAGAACCGATGCTTGGGGTTCTCTGGTGACCCCCACCCCGACCTGAAAGGTTGGGCCCCAGAGGAACTTACCAAAACACAGAAGCTCTTCAGAGATTTCCAACTCCAAAAGCCTCCATTTCTAGGCAAACCTAGGCTCTGTGGTCAATAGAGCTGGGAGAAAACAAAGAACAGGCTTCTCTGTGCTCAGACAAGGGGAGAACGCGGGGCCGGAAGCTGAAGGGAGAGCAGCAGGTAAGCTCTCTGCAAGTGGGCCCACCCCGCTTCCTGGATGGTTCTCCAGGAAAGACAGCCAAAGCCCAGCGAGGCAGGCGGGTCCTGGAACGGAAGGAGACACGGCTGCTCTTTGAGGGATCACAGAGGAAAGGCTTGGCTGCTCTGATTAGGCAGAAATGGTGTAAGGGGAAGAAGCCAAGTTTCTCAGGGCCCAGCCCTTGGTTGGAGAAACCAAAATGGCCGGGGTGGGGCATGTCCAAGCATCCCAGCTGCTGGCCCTCTGAGTGACTCCTCAAGGGCCATAGGAGCCCCTGCCTTCTTGCTGTCTTCTTACTTTGTAAACTTCTAGAACTCAGGCAAAGAATTAGACAGAATGGAACAGCTACGTAGTATAGAGCCTAAGTACTAAGTTAAATTACGGAAATAAAGAAAGCTTCGTGCATTAAATAGTGTGTCTACTCACCAAACTTTCTTCTTGCCGTGCTCATCTTAATGTACCAGTGCCTGCTAAGGTGTTACAGAAAGAGAGCACCTCAGGATGTTCTCTTAGTCAGTATTGCTGTGTAACAAATGAGCACAAAGAGCTACACACAAAACTAAGCGCTGGCGGCTCCAGCATCTGTGCCTCGGCGGGGCTGGTCGGCTTGGCAGTTTCCGATTGCTGTCCTCGGCTTGGGACTGGAGCGCTCTCCCCCCTGCCCACATTCTCTCAGCCACAGCAAGTGACGTGGTCAACTCTGATGCTGAGGTGCCTGATGGTAAAAACCCTGAATTTAGTCAGAGGGGCTGAGAAGCTACACGACAAGGTGTGGGCTTGGGAGAGGGGAAGAAGGGAGTTTGATGAATCGTCCACTGTGGAAATGGCTCGTCATGGGCATAAAGTGACTCAAACACAACCTCGGCCCTGGGGCAGAGGAAGGCAGGTGTGGCCGTTGTTTTCTCAGCAAGTCATTGCCCGAGCCCTGGCTCTGTGGACCCTGTTTCAGTTTATGCTTTGCTGTTAGGGACAAACGAAAATGACTGCTTGCTCTTTGAGTGAATATAGTTTCCAAGAACCCATAAGGTACTATTGGTTAAACAGAATAAAGGCAGAGTAAATTTCCCAGCAGGAAAAAGGTGAAGTTATTCTTTCCCATGGAAAATAAATAGCAAGTTCTAAGTGGTATTTTTGGACGCATCCATCGAGTTGCCAAACCTGCCCGTCCTCTTCGCTGCATCTCGCGCTGGTGACAGACAGCTGCTGACTGAGTGTCTGCAGCTGGTAATTTTGCCATCCCAGCCCCGCTCTGCTCACTTAGCACCAGGAAACCTCAGCGCTTGGCAAAGAACTTTCACCACTTGGCGTGCGGTGTTTCCATCCCTCCAAGGTGGTGGAGGTCGTGGAAGAAATCTCTGTTAAAACTCAGCTTTTGGGGAACACTGGGCATGAAGCTGTATCGTGAGAAGATGAGGTGTGTGCAGTTACCCTGACCGGACATCTCCCTGTCCCATGACAACAAATCTAGCGCCACATCCCTGGATGCGTTCTTGGAGGTTAATAAAGTGACTGGCAGACTGCCACCTTCTGACCCTGCTTTATAGATAAAACAAGAACCAAGGAAGCTAGAACGAGAGACACTTGGAGCTTAGGAGATGAGAATCCAGATGTGTCACCGATGACCTGCAAGCTCTGCCCAGACAAAGCCCACGATGATCCCTGATCCACACATGGCCCCAGCCGGGCTCACGGGTGCCAGCTGTGCCTTGTCTTGCTTTTCCAAGCCAGGGACTCATGGAGGGCAGTTTCCGGGAGGCAGCTCTGCATCATGTCTCTTCATTTGTGAGGTGCGATGGGAAGGCACAGTGTTCACGTAGAAGTGTTTCCCCGAGGTAGAAGACGCTCTGCCGCGAACCCCCGGCGATACGGCCCCTCGCTTCAACACTGCCTGGCTGTTCTCGCCACGTTCTGAAACACTTCTGAAGTTCTCTCTTCTGAGTGGCCTTAGCTGCACTGTCGTGGCTGCCTCGATACCAGGAATCGATTCTGATCGCTGACCTGAGGGAGGTCCTGCAGTCTCAGTGCAGTGAATAAACCGGACAGGACACCCCGAGTGTTCCTGGGAGCCGCCTTCCAGCTGGATGGCCCTGGACAGCAGCACCTCCTGTGCTCCGGTCACACTTCATGAAGACACCCCTGAAAGAGGACTTACCTAGAGCTGCTTCAGAAAGTGAGAAGAAAATGGGGTGAGCTCAAGGTGAAGGGAATACTGGAGGCTTTACCGGCAACGTGCTCTTGCAGTGATACTCTTGTAAATTTAAATACACGCCATAGTTTTTGATCAGACCTCGTGTCATTTTGGATCTTTTCCCCGACCTGGCTCATTCTGATCAGCTACAATCATTACTGTCCTGACTACAGTCACCGTGTCACAGTGTGGCCAAGGGAAGACCTTCGGTTTATTGCATTTGTCCTTTTGATGAAATTCCCAAACCAGTGACGAGGAATTCTCGTTCTCAGGCAGCAAGATGTTCCATGGTCATCTCAACTTCTCTCTTGCTCAGAAAACAGAGCGAGCTCTAAGGGGCTCCATCCTCTGCTTGTAGGCTAGGGTGGAGCTAGAATCCTGGGAGGAGGCACCTGCAGCCCTTGAGTGGATCCCCGGCTGCTCACTCCTGCAGACGGAGAGAACTCGGTGGTCAGACACGAGTTTACCCACAGGTGACTAGACTGACTGAACACATTTCACTCTAATGTGAAAGAAGGAAGTTTTGTCTTTGAATATGTTTACCTAAATATTTGACTGAAGCCACACCCTTTCCGGGTACTGAGGACTGAACCTAGTCCTTGACACTGAGCTACAACCTCCATCCTCTCCTTACTTTTTAGTTTTGAGATGGGGTCTCAAGTTGGCAGGTTGCCCAGGCTTGGTATGAACGGGCTGCCTCAGCCTCCCAGAGTCCTAGGTGTGCATCGCCACAGCTGGCTGTAACCAAATCTTAAATGTGCCTTGCGCTCCACTCTGGGGACCCTCGCTGAGCTGGTCTGCTCCTCTTTCAGTCCACAGCCTGCCCTTCCTCCCTTCTAGAAGCCGCTTTAATCCTGGCCTGGGCCTGAGTCCTGGACCTCAGTGGACAGCAGGACAGACACAGGTGTTGAGCTTTGTGGTGCTCATAATGTAGAGCAGAGTGCACCAAAGCACCGGGGTGCAATGTGGTCAGAACCCTGCAGGCCATGCAGAGCTGGGCCCTGGGCAGCCTGGATAGGAGCAGGAAGTCAGGAATTGAGGTTGTTTCCTGGAGCTCTCAGGCTCAGACCTTTCCCCTCCCTCTGCCTCCTCCTCTCTCTTGGGCTGACCTCTGACCTCCCACTCCAACCTTCTGCCAGCTGCTCAGCAGCCTCCCACCAATGCAATTGCTCCTCTCAGAACTACACATCCGTTGGATGTGGTAGATGAGGGCCTGGCACTATGTGGCTGGCTCTCACCCCCTGAGTGGGGCAGGTTCCCAAAGCCCCAGCATAACCCACCATCAGTGAGGGGTTGATAGGTGCTAGGTGCTCAGGAAGGTTGGTAACAGATTTCCATCCAGGCCTGCCTGGCAGCCCCATCCACTCTGACTCCTCCACAGCTCAACTCAACTGTTCTGGCCCCACTAGAACCAGAACTCTGGGTGGTCCTGCCCTCCAGAGGGTGCCGAGTGCCTGCTGCGGAGTTTCAAGTCAGCGCCCAGAGTGACCCCTGCGATGGCATGGAATTCCTGCCCGTGGACATTTTCAGGAGGAACCAGATGCACCCCCTTCCCATTTTGGATTATAAATTCAACAAGTGCATAAGTGTGAAATCTGTTTCCTAGAGTGGATTCTGCGCAACCATTTGACTCCTGGGCCCAGGATGTGTATAGGTGACCTTTGGGTGCCTGGGGCTGGTCTGATCTCCTTGAGACATAGATCTGGTTAATAGACTCATGTCAAATACTCAGGAGGTTTAGAGTCAGATATTTAATTTCAAAAGTATTTAGTTTTAAAACAGAAATTTCCCATACTTAACTCTAGGAGTACAATAAAGAACAAAACCATCTTGACTTTCCCTCAAACTTGAAGATTTGATTCCCCAGAACCGAGTGCCACACCACACATAACCACAACAAAGGAGGGAAAAGTCAAGTAATAAATATGCCGGTGGGTCTGTGGATGGTGTTACAGGGACTGAATAACCACAGCTGCACAGACAAGAAAGCAAGATGTTTGTCAGGAACAATTACTCTTCAAGCAACTTGATTCTGGAGGATTGCTCAGAAAAGAGTCAATCAGAAATAAAACAGCTGCTTTCGTGGCGGGGGAGGGGGGAAGTTGTCCTTTGGAATAAAGCCTATGGCAGAGAGAGAAAGGGGTGCAGCATGGCCCAGGGGCAGGGGCACACTGTGGGCAAGGGACTAGGCTTTGGAGCTGCCAGCCAGGCCGAGTCCCACCCTGTCCTACTGTGACTCAGGAAGATCTAGTTTCTGAAAGATTTGTGCATCCAAGTTTGCCACATGTGAAGCTTTCTTTCTTGGATCTCCACACCCTATGCAGACACCCCTTCCAGGCACAGAATCCCAGGTGGTTTGAACCACTGGCCACTGTGTCTCAATGTGGTAAAGTAAGCTCACACACACAGAGTGTGATCTGGTGGCACTGAAGGCCAAGCATTAATTTTATTTCCACTTCATTCAAGAAGGGCCTTCATACTCCCTGGGAAGCTGAGACCCTGCGGACCAAACACAGCTGCAGAGGGCCAGAGCTGATTTGCACAGAGTGTGCGCTACATGCCTGGCCTTTCACGGGTTTCTTGTCATTCCTGGCCCAGGAGACGAAAGAGAAAAACTTGCTGAGATCCAAGTCCGTGCAGGGCAGAGTTGAGGGAGGCGGCAGGAAGCCTTGGTTCCTAGGTTGTCCAGCTGACTTCTGGTCTCTGTGTGTATAGAGCTGGTCTGGGCTCCTTGGACCCCGGTCTCTGCCTGTGCTGGTCAGCTTGTACAGCTGGACAGACTTATCTCCAGAACAAATGGTCTGGCCCAGCTCTTGGGATGAGCCGGTGGAACTCCACTAGGGCTTGTCACAGTGCATCTCACAGGACAGACGCGCACCCAGCTAGATCAGGATTCTGTTCAGCATCATCTGGACCTGGAGGGAGACGAGGGAGAACCAGCAGCTGCCTCGTCTCAGCCAGTCCTCGCCATCCCTGTGCCCGAGCCTTTGCTCAGTGAGGGGCTTTTGCTTTTCCTTCCGAAGACGTCGGAGCGCTGCTGCATCACAGCAAGTCCTGAAATTTCCTAACTTGATAAATTACATGTTTCTTTGGATCGTGCGGTTGCCAAATCTCAGTATTAATTGAGTGCAGGTCCCTTTTCAGACCATGGGGTAATTATATCTATTTAGAATTTATCAGCATTGTTCCGAGGATGCGCTATCACTGTCTCTTGTTCAGTGTTTTGCCTCCAGCATAAAGCAGCTAAACAATGAATTTCAAAACGTTGGCAAGAGCCACCGGCTGAGAGCGCAGGGCGCGGCGGGCGATGGGCTACCGGAGACGCTCCAGTGTACCCGTTTTCCTCTTCTCAGGCCCAACAGGATCTGTCACATTCTTAAGCCACACCAGTTACAGACGTGGTTAGGAGGTGGACCATCCCACTGCTGTCTCCGGGTCTTGCTCCAGGCTCTTACAGCTGACTCAGGTCCACCCCTAAGCCCGCAGGAGACCAGAGGCACTGGGGCGCCTCTGTGCACGAGAAGGGGAGGGGCGAAGGGGAGGACAGGGTTTGCAGGAGAGCGAGTCCCACAGGTCCAGTGGGGAGCAGAGGAAACCCCTTCCTGTGACCTGCGCACACGAGTTGGTGTCCACAGAAGTTGCCCTGGGCAGCAGGACCCCGTAGTGCAGAGTTTTGGAAAAGGCTGGCCTGCCTTGGACCCCTTCCAAGGAGGTAATTATCAGGTCACCATGGAAACACATCCTTCCCTCTGAGCAGAAGCCGTGTGGGCTAGGAACTTGTGGGGAGGCGGATGCATAAGTTGTCTACTAAATCAAAGCTGAGCAGCCTCATTGTCACAAGGCAGCCCCATGGGAGCCTGTGGTCCCAGACCTTGACAGGAGGAAGCCACAGGACTGATTGCGAGGGTCACGGTGCCCAGGCCCAGCTCCCCGCAGTGGCCTCAGTGTTCAGCCAAGGTCCATCCCACCTTCTTCCACAGACCCATCCTGGCTTGTCAAGGTGCCCATGTCCAACACAGTGGAAAAATGTGGAGCTCTGCTCTGCTCCCCAACCTGCTGGGGGGAAGCCCAGAGTGGTAACAGGAAGTCACCACCTCACATGGGGCTCCGAGTCCACTTTTGTTTTAAAACTTTTCATTGCATCATAATTATAGACTCATAGAAGGGTTGCAAAGATGGCACAGAGCCCCTCCTCCCCACCCCCAGGAAGCTATCACACCTGAACGAGGTGCTTCTGAGGAAAGGGAGAGGTCAGCCTGGGCACCGCAAGGCCAGCCGCACGTACTCCGGATGCACGCACGTCCCCCTGATGTGCTCTTTCCTACTCGGGAGTGGGCCTAGGACAGCTGCTTGCATTTGGCTGTTTCTGTCTCCTGCAGTCTGTGATGGTTTCTCAGTCTTTTCTTGTTCCTGGTTTTGTTTTTGTCTTTCTAGCCCTGGGGATTGAGCCTGGGGCCTCCACAGTGAGCTCCATCCTCAGCCCCTTTTCAATTTGAGGCAGGATCTCTCTATTGCTAAACTGCTCAGGCTGGACTGGAAACCCTCTTCCTGAACCTGAGGCTTTACAGCTGACTGTCACCACGCCCAGCTGGTCTTCACCTTTCCCTACCTGGGAACGTGCAGAGTGGCTGGCTAGTTCCTAACCTCCTCTCCCTCTGCTTGTGACTCATGTGCTCTTGTGGTTTGGGAAGACTGTAGATTTGGAGAAGACCCAGGGTGGCTGTTTGCCTCTCCCGCCACGGGGCCCAGACCCTTGATGGAACCACCGCTGACACCTCAACCTCCACGGCTCAGGTAGGCGGGGGCTGCCAGGTTTCTCTTCCAAGCTGCTGCTTTCCTCCGCATGCTCTGTTCCTCAGAAGTGGGATCCTAAGGCCTGTTCATCCCAGGGAGAGACTGGGTTCCCGCTCCCAGAGTGAGGAGTAGAAGAAAATGTGTGGACATCGGTTACAACCGCCCCATAATGAACACACGTATTCTGAGCGGTCGCTTTGAGACGGCACAGATCCCTCTTACCTTGCAGCTCTGCCTGCTAAAGCGAGCAGTCGCTGGCTGCCCTTCCCGGCAGTTGTTTGCTACCAGGTGGGCTTTTTCTGCTTTCTTTGCTTCTACATTTGCCATTGGAATTCTGCAGATGAGCTCCCCTCCTCTCTCCCTGTGACTGTGTTCCGGCCTTATCTATATTAGTCTGGTCCTCCACGGTCACAGCCTCTGTTGATTGCAGCCCAGCTGCGCTGACCCTACCGCTTCAGTGGTGCTAGCATCCTGAGAGCTCTTCCACAGTGGCTTTCGTGTTCTTTATTTCTTGTTAGGATTCCTTTGCTTGTGATCTCAATGCCCTGAAACCACTTTGCATCTTTCTGTATTAGCTCTAGAAGCAGCCACTTCTCCGGGGGGCCCTAGAGATATTGGGATGTTTCCTGGAAGACGCTGTTTAGAAACCCATGCCTGATCTTCAGGGGTGTTGCTTGTTCCAGGCTGTCCCTGCCTCTATGTCCTCCTGGTGGACAGAGCTAGACAAAGCTGTGTGTGTACCAACCCATGCACACATTTTGTTTTACTTTGAGACAAAGTCTTATTTTGCTATGTTTTAGGCTGGTTTCAAACTCACAATCATTGTGTTTCAGTATCCCAGAGTGCTAGGACTTTCTCTTTCCCTCTCCCAGTCTCTTCTCTCTCTCTCTCTCTTTCTTCCTCTCCCCTTCTCTCTTTCTCTCTCTCTCCCTTTCTCCCTCTCCCTCTCTCTGCACTTAGGCATAGAATAAAGTCTATTACTGATTTTGCAGAAAACCTGTGACTGTGCTGATGTCACTGACTCTAATTCAGCACTGCAGCATTCGTCCCAGCCTTCTCGCTGCCTCCTCCTTTCTCAGTGTGAGGAATCTGGTTCCATCTGAGCAATTTAGAGACAGCCTTCAAAATTAAGAAAATAAAAGTATAAAATGGGCTGGAGATGTACTTTAGTGTGAAGGTGCTGGGCTCAATCCCCAGGACCAGAAAACAAACTCTAGTTTTTATTTTCTACAATGGATTTACTTAGTTTTTCAATCTTGCCTGTATGTGTGTGGGTGTGCGTGCGCGTGGGTGGCCATAGTTCCAGAGCTCACTAAACTTACTCCATAAGAAACAAATTTACCAAGTAGAGTAGAAGTTTGGGTACATGTCACTGCAGCATTTAGAAAGAGCCATTTTCCAGTCATTTCTCAGGTCTCTAAGAGGAGTTTACGGCACAGAATTGTTTCCTGGGTCAGAGTACATCATTCACTTTGGATCTGGAGATAGTGAGAGCCACCATTTGGGGTTCTCTTTGGACAAACATGGAATCCCATGCCCACCAATGTGGTGTCCTGAACAGCTCCCTCATCTCAGATTCCCTTTACGGCCTCTTAGAGTGAATTCCTCCTCCTGCAGTTTTACCTTTGTGAGAATTTCCTAGGAATGGAACCATACAGTGCACCACCTCTGGAATCTGGTGACTTTAACTCGGCCAAATGCATTGAAGATTCTTTCATGCTGTTGGCGCCTCAATCAGTCCTCGTATTGCTGGTGGTGTTCCATTTTCACAGGCATAACCATTTGATTATTCATTCAGTGGTTTCAACGTATCTGTATCATTTCTGGTTTTAGGAAATTAAGCTAAAGCTTATTTAAATACTGTGGATAGGTTTTATTTGGCCATACCTTTGGGTAAAAATGTGATACTTGGGCTGCTGGAATCCATAGTATATGATATATATATATATATATATAATTGCTACATTGTGTCAACTTGAGAAGTTTAGAAGTTTAACTGAATGACTTAACAGGGAGCCAAGGTTCTTACCTTGTAAACATCCCCATTCTATGCAAGAGGAAGGCAGGACGATTGTGTGCTACACCCATGCTGGGGGTGGTGACCTGCTTATATAAGAGAGGAAAAGAGACTTTCTCTCCTCCACTTTTGCTCTGGTTGATTTTGCTGTCTGCTGCCTTACAGTGTTGCCCCAGTGCCACGCCATTCTGCTTTGGAGCCAGCTGATTATGGACTGAAACCTCCACAAACAGTGAGCTAAATAAAGCTTTTCTTCCTTCATTTTGGGTATTTTGCCCCTTCAATGAGAGAAAAATAACCAAGACAGAATTTGGTCCCTGAGAAGTGGGGTCACTGCTGTGACTGTACTTGACCATGTGGTTCAAGAGCTTTTGGGAATGGCCTGCAGGAAGAGTCTGGAGAGGTTCTGATCCCAGCCCTGAAAGAGTCGCACTGGAACACCTTAGGCTGTTCTGTGTGGGAGATTCTGGTTATAGCTCGGGAGACCAGAAAGCTGATAGAGATCCTACCCTTAAGACCAGGCTGGGGGGTTTCTGCTGTTCAGGACTGCACTGGGTGCTGGACTTGAGATGATATGTGTTAGGCTTGGCAAAAAGCTTTATTTTGCTCATGTCCAGAGACTTTCCCTGAGGCTAAGATTAACAGCAACACACTAATTAATCTGGCAGAAAGACATTTCAGGGCCATCGAATGTTGAGGTGGTGGCATGGCTATTGTCAGGAGATTTTAGCCAGATCTATGTTGAGAATCAAGAGCAAAGAGCCCAGCAGGATGATTTAAAATGTGAGTTTGGCCAGAAAGGAAGCTCCAGCAAAGCTGTGGACTGTAGACAGCACTGTTGCTGAGCAGGAACAGGAGAGTATTAAAGACGGCCCGAGGGCATGACTCCATCCTTTGCAGCCTCAGAACTGCACAAGTGAAAGACTTTGCTTTGAGGAGAAATCTGCTGAGCACCGTGTTCCCGAGTGACAGCAGCATACAAAATTTGTTCCTCAGAATTGGATTCAGACAGCCCAGTGATCCAGGCACCCAACTCCTGTAGCCAAGAGAGAGGAGAGCCTGGCTAATGCTCCAGGGGGCAGCAGACCTTGGCATCATCCACATGGTGCTGGTTTCAGGTACATGCAGAATGCCAGAGTTATGGGGTTAAGGTGGCTTTCACCCCGATTTCAGAAGGGCTGAAGGTTAGGAAGTGCGCCCCTGAGGGGGCAGTGTGTGAAGCTGTGAGCATGAAGCCAAAGATGCAGTGGAGGCCCTGGGAGTTTGGAAAAACCGGAAGCGTGGATCGTCCACGGAAACCTGCAAGTGGGGAGCAAAGCCAGGCCAAGAGAGAGATTGTGGGAGCTGTGACCACTAGAAGTGCCATAAGAGCAAAGTCACCCAGGCCCTTTGGAGCCCCACGTCAGATATTGTGTCAGATATTGCCCACGGAACTACAGGACTTAAAATGTGCACTCTGCTGGATTTTGGATTTGCTTTGTTCCCAATCCATTATGTCCCTGGTTTGTAACTTTAGGAGTGCAAATGTCAATCTTGTGCCATTGAGGGTTGGAAGTGTTTAACTTTTCACTTATACAGAGACTTGCCACTAATAGTTTACCTTAAATCTCAGGAGAAACTTGCAACTTGGACTTTTCAGCAGTGGAACTGTTAGGACTTTGTCAACTCTTGGAGATGGACTAAATGCCTTTTGCATAAAGCGATTTGCACGAGACTTGGGTGGGGGCGGGTGTGAATACTGATGTTGATAGACAATACTGGTTCTTAAGGATTGTTAAACCCGTGTTATAATATTCAAGTTGTGAAATGATAGGAATAAGCATGAATTGTATCTGGAAACCTGTTTAAAGAAATGTGTCTGGTTGCCATATTGACAAAGGTAGATTGTAAGGGTTGATACATTGTATCAGTTTGAGAGGTTTAGCAGTTTAACTGACTCAGCAGGGCATCAGGGTCCTTGCTTTGTAAACATCCTTGTCCTGTGCAAGAGGACAGCAGGAAGATGGTGTGATTGCCGTATTGGCCCTAAGGGAATTAGCCTGCTTACCTTACAAGAGAGGAAAACAGACTTGTTCTCTCCCCTTTTTCTCTGTCTGCTTTTGCTGGCTGCTGCCTTGAAGTGTGGCCCTGGTGCCCTGCTGCCTTGGAGCCAGCTGATTATGGACTGAAACCTCCACAAACAGTCAGCTAAATAAACCCTTCCTTCCTTCATTTTGAGTATCAGGTATTTTGTCCCAGCAATGAAAGAACAGCAACTATATGTGTGTGTGTGTGTGTGTGAGTCTGTGTGTGTGTGTGTAAACTCTTATCCAAAGTTCCTGCACAGTTTTACATTTCCACCATCAGTGGGAGTTCCTGCTGGGCAGATGCTGGTTTTCATGTTATTATTACAACAGACCTGCAGGGGAATCTAATTACCGTTTTCTCAGACTTTCCCCTCATGACACATAACACTACACATCTTTCACTATACTTCTTTGCCATCCATGCATCCTCCGATGAAGAGTCTGTTTGGATCTTTGCTCAGGTTACTGTTGAGTGTCAGAGGTTTTTACATTACCTGCAAGTCTCTTATTGGATATGTGATTTGCAAAATTTTTCTCATAATCTCCCGTTTGCTTTTTCATTTCCTTAACAGTTTTTGTCACAAAACAAAACTTTCTGTTAGCAAAATCAGATGTATCAATTTCTTTTAAGAATCAAGATTTTGTTATGATATTCAAAAACTCAATGCCAAACCCAGGTCGGCATATTTTCTCCCACCTTTCCTTCTAGAATTTTTTGTTTTACTTCTGGGTTTTAGAATGTACATAATCTGTAAGAGTTGCTTCTTATTTTGTCACATAAATATCCAATTAATCCAGCACTATTTGTTGAGAAGGTTATGTGTCTTCTTTGAATTACCTTTTTACCTTAGTCTAAAAGCAGGTAACATTTTCACTACTTTAAAATCATTTTTAAATTTTAGACTCCGAGTGTTCATTGTGTGTATACAGGAATGCAAGTGATTTTGATACAGTAATCTTATGTATTAAGCCCTGATAATGCATGTAAGCTCTAGACCACCAGAGATCAGGGCCTGCTATTTTGGGAATGATCCCGATCAGTGTCTTTTGATGTGAATAAATCTGCCTCCGAGTCCTGGGTGTTGTTTGCCATTGTGTTCTCACTCTGATGGTTAATATGTTGAATTATGTTATTTTAATTTTTGCTGTTGAGCCAGTGTTGCTTTATTCCAGTTACTTTATTTTATCGAGGAGTTTTACATTTATATTCATGAGGAATGTTGGTCAATAGTTTTCTTTCTTCTTCTTCTTTTAAACAATTTCTTTTTCTAGTGTTGATAATAGGATAAACTTAGGTTTATAATGTATATTTCAAGATAGTTTTCATTTTTGGGAGATTTTAAAATTTTTTTTACCAGATGTAGGATTCTTCACTTTATCTTAGTTCCTGAGTAAATTTGGGGAGTTTGTGTTTTTCAAGGAATTGGTCCATCTCATCTAAACGGTTGAATTTATTGGCATAACAATGTGATACTTTCTTATTTATCTTTAGTATCTGAGGGTACCAGTAGTAATGATTCTTCATTTATTCCTGAGATTAGTATTTGTAATACTATTCTTTTTTCTTCTCTGCCTAGATAGAGGTTTAACAATTTATTGATGTTCTTCTAAGAATTACTGTAATTTCTTCAAAATTTAAAAATTATTTTTCTGTTTTTAATTTTATAAATTTCAGGCTTAAATTTTGTTATTTTACTTTTTCTGCTTGCTTTAGGAATAACTAGAATTCTTTCCCTGATGTTTTAAGATGAAAGTTCAGATTAAGGGCTTTGGCATTTTTTCTAGTATAAGCATCTTCCATCGTATATTGTCCTTTTAAGTGCTGCTTAGGCAGCATCCCACACATTGTGGTACGTGTGTTTATTGTTAGTCAATTAAAATCATTTTAATTTCCCCAGAGAATTGTTATCTACTCTTTCAGAAGTATAGTGCTTAATTTCCAGGTATTTAGAGGTTTCCCGGCTATCTTTGCTATTGATTCTCTAGTTTAGGCCAGCCTTTGAGCATACACTGTGTGATTTCTATTCTTTGTGCCTTTTTTAAGGCTTTGCTTTACAGCCTAGAATATCATCTCTCCGAGTGAATGTTACATGTATATTTGAGAACAAAATGTACATTTTGTTATTCAGAGGAGCGTTTTGTAAATGCCAAGTTCAAATGATTCCTGGTGCTGTTCAGGTTACACATCCTTTTACTAATTTCTAACTACTTGTTTCATCAGTTACTGAGAGAAGTGTTGAAGTCTACGCCTTTGACTGTAGAATTTTCTGTCTCTTTCAGATCAGTTTTTGCCTCACACATTTTAAAGTTCACTTTTAGAGATCATTGTCTCTCCTTGAAGAATTTGCTCTTCTATTGTTATGTAAATTATGATAATTCTTTATGTCTGATGATACTCTTTGTTCTAAGTGATGCTTTATGTGTACGCCAGCTATGTGTGTGTGTGTGTGTGCACACACATGCCTGAGTATTTGAATGGCATATAATTCTCTGTTTGCTTTTGACACATCTATGCTTTTATATTTAAAATGATTTTTTTTAGACAGCATATAGTTGATTCTTTTTTTTAAATCCACCTTGACAATCTCTGTCTTTTAACTGTTGTCTTTAGGCCATTTATATTTAAGATGGTTATGATATAACTGGATAAAACACCACCACTTTGTTATTTTTTATTTCATTTGTTATTTATTTCCCTCTTTTCTGCCCTCTGTAGGTGTCAATGACCATATTTATATTCCAGTTCATTTCTGTTGATTGTTTACACTTCCTAATGACTTAAGCTTGCCCTATTATTTATAATATACATTTTTAAATATCTAGGTTTAACTTAAAGTAATACTATACCAATTCATAGCGAGTGCAGGGGACACAGTGGAGTGTTTCCAGAAAGTTCCTCACTTGCGTCTTTGTGCTTCTGCTGCTGTAGCTCCCACTCTCACTCGTGCTGCAAACACAATACTTGCTGTGCTCACGAGAGGGTACAAACCCCAGCTGTGTCTGCGCTTCCCTCTCACGCTTCCCCACACTCGGGCTTTAGCCCGCAGTTAACAATTCATAGCTGAATTTCATTGCCAGTGTATATGGCAACAGGCAACATCTGCTCCAAGTTAAAAAATGCTGGGTTCTTTGTGGCTCCCAGCATCTGTCTCTCCCCAGGCTTTGGGTGTTTTATTTACTCTGCAATTTCAGTTCTTTGATGTGTGCAGGAAAAGTCAGCCGTTTGCAGTTTGGTTAGTCCTTTTCCTGTAGAGTTGGAGGTGGTGCTCTTCCCAGGTCTCTCCATCTCTGAAGCAAAATCTGAATTCTTTGACTTTACTTTGAATTGCATTTCATTCTCTCTCAGTGTAAAAAGTCCCATTGCAGGAACCTGATCTTATCTGGCTAACTGGGTGGGGCATCTCCTAAGAGCCCAGGGCAGAGCCTGCCGGCCGGCGGGAAGTACCTGCCAACTGTGTCTGCCCTAGAAGTCTGCAAAGGCTACTGCCCCTTCTCCTGCCCTCCAAGACTATTTTGCCTCCATGGATTTCTCACAAATGCACCACGGTGTCCTGACAAGGACAATAGTACCTCAGTCGGGAAGACCCGGTGCGCATTCCCGTTCCCTCACTTCTGGGTCAGCCCCAGGGTCGGCTTTGAGCTGAGTCTCTATGGCGGATGCCCTTACGGCCTTCACAGCCCTGCAGCCCGGGCGGCTGCCGTCTCATGGTGTCTCCTAGTAAATAATGGCTGTTTGAATAACGCAGCGGAAACTGTAAGGACACTGCTTTTCTGTAGGAAAGACTTCCTGGTAGATAACCTCGAAGTACCAACGCAGAAGTACCAACGCCGTCACCCACAGGTTTCCGCCCTTCCCCACGGGCCTGGCTACTTCTTGTCCACCGTTCACCTGGAGGTTGAAATGCAGAACGCAAGCGCCATTCCCAGTGCATCTGTCTCCCCACCCTCTGGTCCAGGCCGTCTGCAAGCCACGCCTCCACTCCCTGCCCTCCTTCCAAGCATGGCATCCTTGCCCCAGCGCTGTGCCTGCCTGCGAGCTGGCTCTCCCTGCATGTCAGTGACGTGTGCTCTCTGCCCGGAGCAGTGAGCGCTTCACTATCAGATGCGGATTACGAGTGTGCAGGCGTTTACACACACTTTCGTATGTTTATGTACTCATTTAGATAGTACATATATATATATATATATAAGCATTTTAAAGGCTTTAAAAATTACTTATCTCTTAATTAGCATGGCTGAGTCATTCCACAATGTACACATATTTCAAAACACCATGTTGCACATGATAAATACATATATCACTTTTATCACTTAAAAATTAATTAATTAAAAACATTCTGACATATCTTGGGTGTTCACATTTAAGGTGGGAATGTAAAATGTAACTCATACTGCAGAAAGCAATTGGGCAGTTTCTTTTTTAAAAAATTTTTTTATTTTAAAGAGAATAAAATAAAAGAGGACAGGTCTAAGCAGATCAGAACAGAACAATGTAAGCAACACAGCACTTCACAACAAGACAATTGGATGTTAACAGTAGCTATCATAAGGTCTCTTTCTTTAAAATAGTTGAGCTTAGCTTTATACACAATAAATGTCAAACATAACAAAATAGAATAAAACCACTCAAAAGAATGAAAGTATTGTAAGGCCTTCTGAACCAAATAACCAAAGATGAACAATGGCTGCTATATTACCTCATTTTCCATAAAAAATTTGTTTATACTATCACACATATTAAAATTCAATAAGACACAACATGATAGAACCAATGGTAATAGAAAAACAAAAGCATGGTAGGACTTCAGAGCAAGATGATATTAAATCAACACTGGCTGCCATATTGTCTTTTCTTCAAAGTAACTATTCATACCATCACATATATTAAGATCAAACAAAACAGAATAAAACCTTTCCAACCAATGAATGAAAACATAAAACTTCATAGCAATATAATGGTGAACCATGATTACCATAAAATCTTCTGTACTCTTACTATTTCTTACACTAGGGAGACTATACAGTATTTATACATGTGAGTTTGATTCATTTCACTTATGAGTATGGATTCAAGTTGCACCCATTTATTTATAAATATCTCAATGTGATCATTCTTTATAGCTGAGTAGTACTCCATTGTATAAAAGTACTGCAATTTTTTAATCCATTCCTCAGTTGATGGGCACTTAGGTTGTTTCCAAGATCTGGCTATTACAAATTGTGCTGCTATAAACATGGGTGCACATATATCACTTTGGTAAGATGCTTTCAGTTCTTTTGGGAATATGCCTAAGAATGGAATAGCTGGGTCAATTGGAACCTCCAACCCCAGCTTTTTGAGGAATCTCCAGATTGACCTCCACAGTGGTTTCACACTCCCACCAACAGTGCAGAAGAGTTCCTTTTCCCCCACAACCTCTGCAGCATTTGTTGTTGGTAGTTTTATTGATCCAGGCCATTCTTTCTGGAGTGAGATGGAATCTCAGTGTGGTTTTAATTTGCATTTCTCTAATGACCAATTATGATGAACATTTTTTCATGTATTTATTTGCCATTCGGATTTCTTCATCTGAGAACCATGTGTTCATCTCAGATGCCCATTTTTGGATTGGGTCTTTGAATTTTGGGGGTCAGTTTTTTTTTAATTCTTTATAAGTTCTAGACAGAAGTCCTTTGTCTGAGGGACAGTTCACCAAGATTTTTTTCCCAGTTTGTGGATTTTCTTTTCACTCTGCTGGAGATTTCTTTGGACATGAAGAAACTTTAATAAGATGTGATCCCAGTTATTGATTCTGGGAAGTATTTCACTTGCAGTTTTGTTCTTGTTCATGAATTCTCTACCAACCCCCTATGTCTTCAAGATTTTTGCCTACTTTGTCTTCCAACAGATTTAGTGTTTCTGTTTTAATATTTAGATCTTTGATCCATTTAGATTTTAGTTTAGTACATGGTGACAGGCCTGGATCTAATTTTAGCTTTTGGCATATGGAGAGTCAGTTTTTCCAGCACCATTTATTAAAGAGACTGTCATTCTTCCAGTGAACATGCTTGGCCCCTTTATCAAAGATAAGATGGCTGAGTGTGTTCATAGTTGTATCTTCTAGTCTATTCCATTGATCTTCAGGTCTGTTTTTATTCCAATACCATGTTGATTTTATTATGGTAGCTTTGTAGTATAACTTCAAGTCAGGGAATGTGATGCCTCCTGCCTTGGCTTTGCTGCTTAGAATTGCCTTTGGTATTCTAGGTCTCTTCTGGTTCCAGATGAATTTTAGGAGTGATTTCTCTAGATCTATGAGGTATGTTAGTGGTATTTTCATTGGGATTGCATTGAATCTGTATAGTAATTTTGGGAGAATGGCCATTTTCACAATATTTACTCTTCCTATCCATGAACAAGGGATGTCTTTCCATTTACTGAGGTCCTCTTCGATTTCTTTTTTCAAGGCATTATAATTTTCCCTGTACAACTCTTTTACATCTTTCATTAGATTAATTCCTAAGTATTTCATTTTTTTGGATGCCAGTGTGAAGGGTGTGGCTTCTCTTATTTCTCTCTCAGTGATTTTGTTGTTGGTGTATAAGAATGCTATTGATTTTTGAGTATTGACTTTGTATCCAGCTACATTGCTGAATTTATTTATTATATCTAGGAGTCTTTCAATGGAGGTTTGGGGGTCTTCTATGTAGAGTATCATGTCATCTGCAAATAATGATAATTTAACTTCTTCTTTTCTTATCTTTACTCCTTTTATTTCTCTCTCTTGTCTAATTGCTCTGGCTAGTATTTTCAGTACTATGTTGAATAGGAACAGTGATAAGGGACATCTTTGTCTTGTGCCTGATTTCAAAGTAAAGGCTTTCAGTTTTTGGCCATTTAATATGACACTGGCTGTTGGTTTGTCATAGATGGCCTTTATCATATTGAGGTAAAGACCATCTATTCCAATTCTCTGTAAGGTTCTTATCATGAATGGGTGTTGCATCTTATCAGAAGCTTTTTCTGCATCTATAGAAATGATCATGTGATTCTTACTTTTGGCTCTATTGATATGGTGAATTACATTTATGGGTTTACATATGTTGAATCATCCCTGCATGCCTGGGATGAATCCCACTTGGTCATAATATATAATCTTCTTGATGATTTGCTGCATCCTGTTTGCCAATATTTTATTGAGAATTTTTGCATCTATGTTCATTAGGGAGATTGGCCTGTAGTTCTGTTTTTTAGTTGGGTCTTTCTCAGGTTTTGGTACTGGAGTGATATTTGCTTCCAGGAATGACTTAGGGAGAATTGCTTCCCTTTCAATTTCATTGAAGAGTTTGAGGAGTGTTGGTATTAAGTTTTCTTTATATTTCTTTCTTGTAGAATTCCCCAGTGAATCCGTCTGATCCTGGGCTCTTCTTTGTTGGTAGGGACTTGATTACATTTTCAATTTCATTAATAGAAATTGGGTTATTCAGCAGTTTTACATCTTCTTGATCCAGCTTTGGTGGTTCACATGTTTCTAGGAATCTGTCTATTTCTTCTGTGTTATTGAACCTATGAGAGTAGAGGTTTTCAAAATAGTTGTTGATGATCTTCTGTATTTACATGGGGTCAGTAGTGATTTCACCTTTTTTATTCTGTATTGCGTGAATTTGAGTCTTTTCTTTCCTTTTTAAAATTAGGTTGACTAGGGGCTTATCAATTTTATTTATTCTTTCAAAGAATCAACTCTTTGATTCATTGATTCTTTGTATTGTTTTTCTTAGTCTCTATTGCATTAATTTCTGCTCTGATCTGTATAATTTCCTCCCTTCTTTTGGCTGTGGGCTTGGCTTGTTCTTCTTCTTCTAGATGTTTGAGGTATAATATCAGGTCACTTATTTGTGTTTGTTCTGTTTTCCTAATGTGGGAACTCCATGCAATAAATTTCCTCTGAGGACTGCTTTCATGGCATCCCACAGGTTTCAGTAAGTTATATTTGTATTTTTGTTTGCTTGTAGATATTGTTTAATTTCTTCTTTAATTTCCTCTGTGACCTACTGATTGCTCAAGAGTGTATTATTCAATTTACATGTGTTTGTGGGGTTATTGCAGTTACTTTTATCATTAATTTCTAGTTTCCTGGTGCCACGATCCGATAACATGCATGGGATAATTTCAATTCTTTTGTATTTACTTAAATATGTTCTGTGGGTTAGTATATTGTCTATTTTAGAGAATGTCCCATGTACTGCTGAGAAGAATGTATATTCTGATGTTGGATGGAGCACTCTGTATACGTTTGTCAAATCCATTTGCTCACAGGTGTGATTCAGTTATTTCTTTGCTGATTTTCTGTCTAGTTGATCTATCCCTTTGTGTCAGTGGTGTGCTAAGGTCTCCTGTTATAATTGTGTTATTGCCTATTTGATTTTTCATTTCTCTTAATACTTGCTTTGTGTAGTTGGTTCTCTGGAATTTGGTTCATATATATTTAAGATTGCTATCTTTCCTCTTGCAGTTTTCCTCTAACTAGTATGTAGTGACCTTCTTTATCTCTTTGGACCATTCTTGGTTTGAAGTTCACATGGTCTGCAAACAGAATAGCTACCCCTGCTTTTTTTTGAGTTCGTGTTGCATGGAGTATTGTTTTCCATCCTTTGACTTTTAGTCTATGATTTTCCTTTTGTGTTAGATGGGTTTCTTTTTTGACAGCATATGGTTGGACGTTGTTTCTTGATCCATTCTGCCAGTCTGTTTCTTTTAATTGGTGAATTGAGGCCATTTACATTAATGGTTATAACTGTCATATATTGGTTTATTGTTGACATGTCATTTTTTAAAAGATTTTATTTAAAGAGAAACAAAAGCATGTAAAGGGTAGAGATAATACAGGATTCCCCAAAAAGATAAACAATAAGAAATCACTAGTTAATAAATTACATATTATCCTCTTAGAAATAGTTGTTCAATTTACAAAATTAAAGCATACAAAGTAGATAGTCAAACAGTGAGAGTGTGAACAGCTACGCATGCATGAATCTCTACATGTATTTCTATCCTTTCTGTATTAGAGGGAAAAACAAAACTTAGCAAGACAAAACAAAACAAATTCCTATAAAAACATGAAACCAAAAAGTCATATAAAACCACAGTACAAGGTGATCTACAATGATTACTGTGTTGTGTCTTATTATCTTCAATAGAATGTCTATATCATTAGGCATAATTGAATATAGCAGTATAATTGAGTATAGCAGTAAATAACAATATTAGTAAAATAAAACATTGTAGACAGTATAAAACTTCAAAGGCAGGTAATAGTCAAACCAGAGTGGATATTCTAGTGGATCTTGTCATCTTAAGTGCAGTTGCCTATACTCTCAGACTTGATATTATCAATCATAACAGCTTTGAATAAAATCTATCAATACAAAACAGCGATTCAACAAACCAGATTTGATTACAATCAGTCATGGTAAAACAGTGTAGGTTTTACAGAGCTTTAGATTAAGTTAATAGGAAATTAAGAATGATTACCATACTATATCCTGTTATTTTCAGGATTACTGTCTGTGCCCTCAAATCTAGTACAGATAGAATGACTGGAACAGAATATAATACATCTAAGCAGAGTAGTGTGAGTAATGCGTGTTTTAAATCCTGGTGCACTATTAACAATATAGCGTATCAAGGCCATCTATGTTAGAGTTTCTAGTTATCCTTCTCTGCCTCATTTCTGCTATGCTACTTTTCTGCCTTTGTTTAGTTTTCTTCTTCATTCTACTGCCTGCCCCACTCATTGAGGCCTTTCTGCCACTGTTCTTAAAATCCTGGTATTTTTTTTCTCTCTCTCTAGAATTGTCCTTCAGCATTCTCTGCAGGGTTGGATTGGTAGTCACAAACTCGCCCAGTTCCTCCTTGTCATGGAAGCATCTTGTTTCTCCATTAATTTCTAGTGACAGTTTTGCAGGGTACATCAATCTGGGCTGGAGGCCACCGTCCTTCCTGGAGGACTTAGAAGACTGCACTCCAAGCTCTTCTTGATCTGATGGTCTGTGTCAAGAAGTCAGCCGTGATTCTGATGGGCTTACCTTTATAAGTAATCTGTTTCTTTTCTCTGACAGCTTTTAATATTCTGTTTTTATATTGAATTTCTGGTATCTTGATTATTATATGTCTGGGTGTAGCTCTGTTTTGGTTGTAGGTGGCTGGAGTTCTGTATGCCTCACACAACTGAATGTCATTTTCTTTTCCCATGCTTGGGAAGTTTTCCTCAATTATTTCCAGCAATAGCCTTTGGAATTCACCTGTATGTATTCCTGCTTCTTCATTCACATTTCTTATTCTTAAATTGTACATTCTCTTGTCATCTTCTAGCCTTTGTATTGTTACTGCCTGTTTCCTTGTTATTTTTAAGAGATCTTTCCTTTCATGGTCACACATTGCAAACTTGTCTTCGTGTTTTGATAATCTATCCTTAGTTTCTTTTAAGGTGTTTTGCCAGCTCTCAATGGAGTTTTTAATTTCCTGGTAGTCTCTTTGAATCTGTTTCATGTATTCTATATTTTCTTTATATTCTTTATCCAATGTTTCTCTCCTTTTTTTGTGTTCCTCCTTTCTTTCGTCTGTATCATCCTGAGAGATGCTTCCTGAGAGCATTTCTTTTATTACTCTACTCATATCCTGCTTTACCTGATTTAATATTTCAGTTTTGAGCTTGTCTACAAGGTCCCAAAGGTATCTCTTAATGTCCATTGAAGCCACGTCTGATGTTGCATGTTTGCCGCCCTCAGTCTCCCTTGTTTTTCTTTCTCCTGGATCAGGGCTCTCAGGATTCTCCTGGATCAGGGCTCTCAGGATTCTGGGTTGGGGGCCTCCTCTTGCCTCTCTCTCCTGTCATGGCGCTGGCTTCCTCCACACAGGTTACAGTGCAGGTCCCAGCCCCTTTCCCTGTTGGCCACATTTCCTCCGAAGCACTCTGGCTGGGTAACTCCACCCTCTCCTGCCTGCTCTTGTCACTGAGTTGTAAGCAGGCTGTGTATGCCTGCCCCTTCCCACAGGGCCAGCCAAACTTCAGGGGCAATCACCCAGTCAGTGCATGCTAGGTGCAGGGAATTGATTTGGGAAGTCTCATTGGGTCCCGGCCAGGGGTGCAGCCCAGTCCAAGCAAATTGCATGAATCTGCTCTGGGGAGGGAGCAACCAACTGAAGTCACTGTCACTCCCAGTTCAGGCTCCTCCTGCCTGATTCCAACATGTCACCCATCTGGTCGCGCCCTTCCTGTGTGTGGGGGGGGTCTCACTCCCAGCACTGACCATGGATTAATGAAGTTTCTTTCACTGGCTTCGCTCTCCGCTCTCCATTGGGCTCACCAATCCCCAACTTCAGTGCTGTCATTCTTCCTGTGAGTAGCAGTGGGAACGAGTTTGGGTGGCTCTGCCTACCGGCGCAGATTCAAGCTGGTACAATCTTGGTGGTTCATTGCGAAAACGCTGTGTCCCTTTAGTTTTTAGCTGTTTCAGTTGTAGTCCTGAAGTATTTGATGAGCTTTTTTAAATTTTAATTTCTTCCTGTGTCAAGAGGATCCATCTCCCTCTGTCTGGGTCCCTCCAGGGTGTTTTATTCTGGCATATGAATTGTTTCTCCTGGGAGGCTTTGTATTCTGTTGCTCACTGATTGGCCATCTTGTCTTCTATCTGACATGTCATCTTTCTGATGTTGTATTTTAACTTTCCATTCTTTTTAATTGTCTGTCTTTCTTAGTGGTTTTTCCCTATGTGTATCTAGAATGTCTTTCAGTATTCTTTGTAGGGTTGGTTTGGTGATCATGAAGTTCTTCATCTGTTCTTTGTCATGGAAGTATCTTATTTCTCCATCCATTTTGAAGGACAGGTTTGCAGGGTACATCAGTCTGGGTTGGAGGTCGTTTTCCTGTAGTATCTGAAACACTTCATTCCATGCTTTTCCTGACTTCATTGTTTGTGTTGAGGAGTCTGCTGTGATTCTGATAGGTTTTCCTTTATAGGTGATCTGTCTTTTCTCTCTAACAGCTTTTAATATTCTGTTCTTATGTTGGATTTCTGGGATGGTGATTATTATATGTCTGGGTGTAGTTTTGTTTTGGTTATGGCTATTTGGAGTTCTTTATGCTTCACTAATCTGTATGTCAGTTTCCATACTCATGTTTGGGTAGTTTTCAGCTATTACTTCTGTAAATAGCCTCTTGATATCATTTGTGTTGTCCCCTTCTTTTTCATTTACCCTATTAATCTTATGTTGTTTTTATTTGCATCATCTTGCAGTTGTTGAATTGCTATTTCCTGGTTTCTTGTTCTTTTTAGAAGATCTTTCCTTTCCTATTCACTAGCTGCAATCTTATCTTCAAGGTCTGAGATTCTATCTTCACTTTCATTGAGGCAGTTTTTGCAACTTTCAATAGAGTTTTTTATTTCCTGTATATCTCTCTGAATCTGCTTCATGTATTCTGTTTGTTTCTTAAACTGTTCATTCAGGGATTCTATCACTTTGTTTTGTTCCTCTAATTTTTTAGCTGTGTCTTTGTTGGATGCATTCAGTATTTCTTTCACTACTTTTATCATTTCTTCTTTTACCTGGGAGATTATTTCTGATTTGAGTTCCTTCATAGCTTCCCATACTTGCTTCTTTATTTCAGTTGATATCATTTTAGGCATTTCAGGTATATGGCTAGTATTTTCTTCTATGTACATGGCTCTTAGGCTTTCTTGGGATGGGCTGGAGGTTTGAGGTTGCATTTTGGTCTTTCGTTTGGTCATTTTCCTATATTTCCATGTTTCCAGCAATATTCCAAAACTTTCCCTGGATGTGTTGGAAATCACCTCCTGTGCCCTCTGCTACTGGGACTCATGTGACTTTGGCTCCCCTCACATGGTGGGCCTGGTTCCCCTGGTTGAAGGAAGGTCTCTGGGAAAAGTGTACTCAAGCCCGCAGAACCTCTGGGGCGTAGTCTAGTGTCCTAGGGAGATGGGCTGGCACCCAGTCGTTGGGATCGATGGTCCCAAACTTTTCCCAGACCTTCCCTGGTGAACTGCAACTCACCTCACAGTGGCGGCGAGGGCCTGGCTCTTCTTTCCGTGGGCCTGTGTCCCCAGCTTGAGTGAAGGTCGCTGGGTGTGATAGTTGTACAGTTTCTTAAAAAGTGAAATCTGCACTCACCATGCAAGCTGGCCATTCTAGTCCCACATATTTGTCAGAGAAGAGAGAAGGTGTCTATACAGAAATGAGCCAAGAGCCATGAGCCACAAGATGTTTTATTTGTATTAGTCCTCAATCGGAAGTAGCCTAAGTGCCCACCAGCAGAAGAATTGCTATATGCATGGTGGTATATTAGCAAAAATGGAGTGAGCTGTGGTACACACAACAGGAATGAAAACATCGTGCCAAGTGCAAGGAGCAGGCACAGCTAAGGACACAGCTTGCAGCTACATTTATCTGCAACTCTAGGAAGTGGGTCAGTGGTTACCTTGGGAGAGAGAGAAAGGTTAGGATGATGGAGAAAAGTCTCCTGGGGCAGGCAGGAAGAGGCTTTAGGGGGTGCCAATTCTCCCCTTGATGGTACTGCTGGTCCCCTGGCTGCACCCCTGGCAAAATGTGTCATGTTATACACTTTAAATAGATGCAATTTACTCAGGGCAATTGTACATCAACAAAGCCAATTTCAAAGCAATCTTGGGTCCCTTCCAGCCACCATTTAGATGTTCATCATTGAATTTACTTCATAGAATAGGCTATTAAACAGGACCCCCAAATTAAGCAGACCCCCCCCTCGACAAATGTTTAGATTGTTTCAAGATTTTCATTGTCGAGGAATTTTGCCGTATACATGTGTGCATGTGTTTGCTCATGTTTGTCGTTATTTTTGTAGTTAGATTTCCTAGAGGTGGAAATGTTAGGTTGATGGATATGCAAAGTTCAATTTCTAAGTGGTGTTGTCCAAGAGCTCTGTAAAATGCAACACCAACTCACAGAAGGAAAAAAGGACTTGGAAGTGTTCTTCTCACATTCCCTCTCATCAACAGGAAGAGCTCATTTCCCCACACTAGGCCATGCTGCCCTGAGGTAACAGGGCCGCCTCCCTGCTATTTCTGCTAAGCTACTAGGACAGTTGACCCTCTCACCTGAGGGGCAGCAGTGGAGCAGGGATCTGCCTTGCGGGTGTAACCCTCTTCATTGGGGATTCATGAATAGAAGGTACTGGGGTCTCATGCATGCAAAAAGGAGCTCAATTTGTTCAGGAAAAGTAGGAGTCACCTCTGTCACGCAGAGTTCTGTTTCCAGGACACTGCACGCAGAGTGGCCTGTGACCACAGCCAGTGACGATGGAGGACATGCAGCCACGCAGAAGTGGGCTCTGCCTTCCCTACCCCGGTTCCCAGATGTGGACTCTCGGCCAGAGCCATTTGCCCTGTCATGCATGATTCCTGGCCTTGTGTGATTTTTGACTCAAACCTCTGCTATATAAATGTGTCCCTCTAGCTGTGCTTGGAGCCCTGGCAATCGCCCACAATGGGACCACAGCTCAGAGCACGGGGGCTGCTCCCTCCTCCCATGGGCAGGACCCCCTTCCTGTCTCCCTCACACACACATCCCAAAGCCTACCTACAAACACAGGCCCATGTGACATTCTGGGGGTGTTTCAAGCTCAGAATGCTCATCTGCAGCCCATTGCGGTGCCTTTCCAGGGCTCCCCAGGCAGAGGCGGGTGCGGCTCCGCCCCTGCAGGTGAAGTAGCTGCTCTTTGTGGAGGCCTGGGTCCCAGGACTCTCACTCCCAGCATCCCCTGAAGCACGCAATCTTGGGGCTTTGTTCTGAGAGCTGTGTCCCATTTTTGCAGGGCTGGTGGCAAGCTGGGATTTGAAATATGAGAGTTGGGCTGGAAGGACCCATTTCTCTGGCTCTGCGTCCTTCCATCCCTGGTGAAGAATGTCCTCAGAGGCAGCAGTGCTTCTCGTCTGTTCAGAGCTCTGCTTTGCCATTGCACATTTAGCCATTACTCTTATTTTGAGGAAATTATTTTCCTTCAGGTTCTCCAATTTTGCTTATGTGTGAAATGAAGACTTTTGAGCTCCAGGGATGTCTTCCGTGAAATACCCGAATTAGGCGTGCAGGCTTTGAAACCCATTTTATTAGGTAGCTACATAAGCATTTCCAGACGCTCGCAAAGACCTCTAGGAAGAAACACGTCTGTGGGGACCTAGAAATGTGACTTAATCCAGTCCCTTTGCAGTTTCAGGCTGCCGGGACTGGGGCCATCTCCTTCCTACACAAGGAGAACTTCAAGACGAAGGTAGGGCATAAGCAGTGTGCAGGGCACCCAGGCTTCCTCCCAACAGAACGGGCAGGCTCTCCTGTCCCGGCTCACACTCTCACAGGGGCTGGCAGCCAAGCACAGGTCTAAGGGTGGAGCCCTGCTCAGGAGACGTGGTACCCAGAGATGTGTATAGCGAACAGGAAATGACTTGCTCTTCCATTACCTTCTTTTGCAAGCTAGTGGGACCAAGGTCCATCTGGAGAGACAAGGTCCATCTGGAGAGACAAGGTCCATCTGCAGTATCGGGGACCTGGCCAAGATCCCTAACTGCCTGTATGAGAGGTAAGATGACGGGATAACATAGGTGACAGAGACAAATTTAGTAATGCATGAAATGGGGGGCTGGGAGGTCCATGCCTCAGGATGAGCAAACACAAACACTCTCTAGTCCATCACTATTTTATTAGCCAGGGCACAGAGGGGGCAGTGAGTGACACCAGGAACAGGCGTGGCCATCGTGCTGGACCAGTAAAAGGACAAAGTGCTCTTGCAAGGATGAGACAACAGCCAATAAGGAAACCGTAGCTTCTCTAGGTGAAACTTACTCCTGCTACTTAGTCATAAAGATCTTTGTCTTCCTCAGCAGGTCTCATGTACTGTCATTGCTACAGCATCACGAGCCATCATGCTTCAGCTGTGACCAGAAGAAGCGGGGAGTTTCCAGGTTCCAGTCTGGCTCATCAGGCAGGACAGGACGGCCTCGGACGGCCTCTGGACTCGATGGCCCCTGACACTGCAGCACCAGTGTCCCGTGCAGGGCTGGGGTCCACCAACCGAAGCAGGGCCCGGCTGCAGGGGCAGAGTCCACCTGGAATGCAGCTGGGGTTGAAGTGGTGCTGTGGCCCTCAGGAGACCTGCGCCTTCTCTTCCTGCCTCTGCCCCCACTCGCTTCACCTTGAGAGCTTGTAGTTGACAGCAGCTGGAGTTCTTAGGCCGCAGAAATGGGCCAGGGCTTTAGATCAGGACCTCCCTGCCGTCTCTGGTTCTCAATGCTGGCCAGCGCACCAGCAGCTTCCTTTTCCTCAAGGTCACTCCTGGGATGCTGCTGAGCTGCTGACCTTCGCTCTGGAGCCAACAGGACCTCTCCCAGCTCTGCACTGGAGCTCAGACCAGCAGTCACAGTCGTGAGCACAGCCTGGAAGAACGTGTGACAGGGCCCACGTCTGGCAGGAGCAGGCATGGAGCCATCAGCTCAGAGCGCAAAGGCACACGCACGGGGCTCTGTGTCCCTCTGCCTAACGCGAAGCCTTGTCCTGGCTTCTCCATAGCTGAAAAGGTGGCCTCTCTGCAGAGGACTCCAAGAAGCCTAGGAAGGGACCAGACAAACTCGTGCACGGTGCAAGTGCTGTTGGAAGAGTCCTATGGCCCTTGGGGACGCTGTGATGGGTTAGCCATCACAGAACAAAGCAGGATAATGGAAAAGAAAGTTGTGATATTAATGAACAGAATTCCAAACATAAAGACACTGGATTATGAGAATGACCAAGAAATGATTTAGCAAAGGGTCTTAATTTCAGTCTCAACAGAATTTGCCACTAAGTTATAGACTGATTGATTGTTGATTGATCATCCATGTATTCAACTAGAAACTTATTGAGGGCAAATTGTGCTTTAGATAAAATATATTCAGGCTGCAACATTGGTCAAAGTAGATAAGATCCTTAGTTACTACCAACGGGAGAGACAGATATCAAAGAAATAACAATAAAAACAAATGGTGGTTGCAAGCTGTGGCACATGTGTGTGTGAGGCTGAAAAAGTATACTATGTGCAAAGGCCCTGAGGTGCAGAGTAGTAGCGATGCCATGAACTGGAAACCACAGTGGCATTGGTGAGACCCAGAGCTAGCCAGACCCAGTGCCCAAGTTGATCCTTTTGCTCTTACTGTTAAAAACCAAGGGAAGCCATGGAAGATGGGAAGCCAAGAGGGGGCATGGCCAGAGCCAGTGGAGCATTTTAAGGTTCCCTCTCCAGCTGTTGGGGGACAGATGGTCCAGCGGTGGACCTGCTGGGCACGCATGGGCCGCATGACTGAGGCTACCCAGTTGCCCCATCCTGACTCTGGAATCTGTTTTTTTTTTTTTTTTTTGTACCAGGGATCGAACTCATGACTGTGTGCTTGCAAGGCAGGCACTTATGCCACTGAGCTAAATCCCCAGCTGGAATCTGATTTTGACTGCTGGAGATGGGAACAAACAGGCGTCTGTTCCCTGGCTGATGTTTGATTTTCACAGAGGTAAAGGGAACCCCTCACCTGTTCTGCGCAGCCTGAGCACTGTCACTGTATTCAGGGACGTCGGCCTCATTAGTCTCACAGATAGAACAGGCGTTAAACCCCAGCGAGGCGTCAGAGGGTGGCTGTTCTCTCCGCCTGACCAAAGTGGCAGCCATAATGTGTTTATTCAGGATTTAGAAAACGGGATTCGATTAGACCAGAAATGGGGTTAAATTAAGTAATTCCCATTGGGTTTGCCCCACGGACAGGGCAGCCTCACCTGGGGGGAAGAGGACCCCTCCGGGCAGCCTGCCCTGTCCTGAGGGCTGAGGTCAGAGCCTGCTTCACCCCTCAGCTGCCCCTCTGAGGCTGGCGGTGGCATCTGAGAACCGCCTGGAACCGCCTGAGAACTGACCGATGTGATGCCCTGATAGATTAATCCTCTTTGCTCCCTGGCCTGACAGGCTGCTTTGCAGGGTTGCTGTCAGGTGTGGCGCAGCTCACGCCTGCTCGCCTTGAATGACGAGCTATCGGGAAGGAGGAACAGATGGCAGTGGGCGTGCCAGCTCCCTTCCCACCTTCCTTGTTCTGCAGTGATAGAGTTTGAGGTTCCGGTGACAGCAGGGCTTTGAGCTACCTGCAAAGAAGCTGTTCTGAGCACCGCACCTCGCTGAAGTTGTCAGCTGCTGGCTGGCGACAGGAGCGGGCGCAGGCAGTCGTGTGGGCCTGCAGACGGAACTCGGTGGCCGACTGAAAAGCAACATGAAAACTCGTCATGATTCTTAAAAACACAGAAACAAACAAAACTAAAGTGCATTTCCAGTTTGGCTGCCTGCACTGGACTAACACTTCAAAGAGCTGTGTTTCACCTCAGTGCAGCCAGGCCGTGGTGCAAAACGTCAGACCCCACGTGGGGAGGAGGGGTCATCCTCAGGTGTGGTTAGGGCCTCGCACACTGCAGGGCACTGACACCAGCTGTGCAATGCAGGAGAGACAGGAGCAGCAGCCCGAGAAAGGCGTGCCACAAGTTTCCGGTATCCACCTGGGGTCGCAGCCAGCACTCGGCATCCGGCTTCCTCCAGACCCAGACCGTGCAGCAGCCCTCCCCCGTGACACGGTTTCCCTGTACAGATGGACAGAACCAAAGGCGCCTGCCGCCTTCCTATTCTTAGAGAGGACACGGCGGCTAATTTTGATGTGTGAGGAAGTGGAGGGAAGAGGAAGGGCCTCAGGCTGCAGACACTTCAGACTGGATTTCGGAGACGGGTGTTGAAATTCAAGCAAGGCTTAAGACAAATGAGAGGAAATGTTTGCAGTCCCTTGACAAATAGCAACTTCGATGAATTTTTCATGCATGCGGGATAAGGAAGGTGGGCTTGGCAGCTTTCAAAATATTTCTTCACCGGAAGAAGTGGCTCACATATGATCAGCGTCCCGTAAGGGCCGACGTCCCTGCAGAGTGTCTGGGAGCAGATGGCGAGTCTTCGTGGGGATCCGGAGGAGGCCTGGGGTCCGGGGGCTGCGTACATTTGACTTGGAACACAGGTCCCCTGGAAGGCCAGCCCAAGCTGTTGCTGACCTGGTGAATATTCTGGGTTCAGACGGAGAGTTTTTTCCCTCCTTTATACCAAGGGAGCAGTAACTCATTGCAAGAGTTCTCTTGGATGCAACGTGGATCTTCAGTTTCTAACCCCAGCTACTTGCAGAAAAACTTACACGGGTGAAATCTCATTCTTCAAGAATGAGGTCACCAGCTGGAAAGTCTGCCCAGAGCCTCATAATGCTGAGCAACGAGAGAGAGAGAGTGTGGGGTGTGTTGGAGCAGAACTGCGAGGCTGCGCGCACCCCACCTCGTGTGTCAGTGCGGTGGTGGGCTGCAGGGTGTGTGTCCTGTGTCCCAAAGAGGACTGCAGCTCACTGTGCTCACTAAAACCTCTCTGATTCCCCAGCGAGGGAAGCTCGGGGAGGATGGTGAGACCCCCATCCCTCTGGCATGGCCTGTGGGTCCCAGGGCCCCTTATGTTCCAGCCGCGACTGCATTTGCCGTTCTTATCGTGGTCCACAGCTTTTCCCCAAAGAACCGCTCAGCTCCTCTGGCAGAAGCTCCGTGGGTACCACTGTTGTGGGAAAAGGCACGTGAATTCACGTGACAACTGTGAAATGTGGGGTTGACCAGACACTGGCAACTTCAGGCGTGGTGGTAAACACAACGTCCTCAATGTACCTTGGATGCAGCCTAGAATTCTGGAAGCACCTTCAAGCAGCTTTATTAAATTTAGTACATCCATCTCACCTTCCCTGAGAGTAGGACTTGTAATAATAGCCAAACCTATCTCAAGAAAATGAAAGTTTACAATGCTGCATGCATCATGAAATGCTTCGCTCACCAGGAGCAAATAGCACATCTGCTAAAAGTGTTCAACAAGCTGTTTCATCTCGCAGTGAGTCCCAGGTACCCAGCGGGACATATATGGGCTGTCTGTCCTCCTGCAGGCAGACCAAGGCGGGCACACTGGATCTGTTAATGTGGTGGGAAGGGAACAGACACCTCTTAAGACACTGATTGACTGATTTATTTGTGGCACTGGGGATTGAATCCAGGACCTTCACACTGAACTACATACACAGGACTTCTAAAATTTTTTATTGTGAGCCAGGTTCTTGCTTAGTTGCTGAGCTGCCCAGGCTGGGCTTGAACTTGCGATCTTCTTGGCCCACTTTCCCAGAGCGCTGGGACCAAGGTGTGTGCAGCACGCCTGAGAAACAGACACACTTCACACCGCCCTCATTTCCTAAATCATCAGGAAATGTCATTCTGTTCCCGGAATCCGTGCCCTCGACTGTCTCATTTCTTGTCGGTTTCTGAGCAAGGGATGCTGGCAGAATAGGTCATCTGTTGGAATAACAATAGTGATATCTATCTGCTTGTTTTGACCTACATCTTTCATGTTACCACGTGGAATTCTTACAAAGTAGGGGTTATGATTTTATCCACAAAGCTCAGGGATCAAGTGATGCCCCCAACCAATGCACACGCGCACGGGGGTTGAGGAGCTCCTGGTCTGTAATTGTTAAGCTGGCCAGTGGCGCCTTAGCAGTGACGGCCACAGGGCGCCCGCTGGTTGCGTTCAGGGCTGTGGGAGGCACATGGCACATGCTGTTGGGCCCCAAGGCTCAAGTAACTTCCTGCGCCAGGAAGGCGAGGTGTGTCCAGCTCACATTGAAAACCCCACAAGGGCATTGCTGCATTTCTGAAGTTCACTGGGATGAGCTCTCTGGATGGGGCTGTGCCCTCATCCCAGAGATGAGGCTCTGGACTACCGTGGACACTCTCCTGCCCTCACACATGGGTGCTGGAGACTCCCCTCAAGCAGGATGCTCTACCCTCTGGGGCACACCCTCGGAGCGGTGCCTTCAGCTCCACACCCAAGGAGAAAGGCAGCTGTTATCAAGCCCTTGGCAGGGCCAGGCCACTCGCTCACCTCTGACTCACCAGTCACAGGGTCAGCCAGGCTGAGAAGAGGCGCCGTGGGAGGCCTACTTTTCATAGACAGTGAATGACCAAGAAAAGGGTTCACATCTTCTCCACCACACGGCTTCAATCTTCACTAGAGTTTAAGATGTTTCTGTTATAAATTCTGAGGCACAGTTTCATCTTAAACTCATCCCTTAATGACCTCATTCCTGGAAAAAAGCAGGCAAACTTACGTAATAATCAGAGAGTTGCAAGTAGCATGATAAAGACTTTTTCTATCATGTTTCCCCATCAACCTAGGGACAGTTTTGCTTACTTGATTCAGGTAAAATTCCAGGTGCATCATGAGCTCTTGAAAGAACGAAAATGGATTCTCTCCCTGTGCAGTGTGGAGCACACAGGTTTTCGTGACCCTTTAGTCTGTACAGTGATATAAAGAAGCTCACCACCGCACATAAACCTAGCGGAGCCCGGGCAGTCTGCGTTTGTCAGCCCTGCAACCAATTTACGTTGAATCTAACTGGCTTATTGGGAGGATCAACTGACACCCAGGCATCCTCTTGCATGAGGGGTCTCAGTACCAAGAAGCCCCAGGAAGCCAGAGGCACTGGGTATGCAGAGTGGGGTGGGCACTTCCGGCTCGCTCCACATGGAGTCCCGCTCAGTTGTGGAAAGGGGGTCACAGGACGTTATGTCTTAATTCTCCATGGAAAGCCACGAATCTTCTGCTATGTTCATGTAGAATCGCCCAGGTTTTAAATAACAGCAGTTTGCTACAAAAGAAAAAGAATAAAAAGAAAGCAAGAAACATGGAGGGGCACAGAAAGAGTGGAAGCGAGCAGCCCAATCATCTATCCCGCTGCCCAACTGTCGCTTGTGCCTTGGGTCGGTTCCTACCACCCTGTTAGAGTAAGCAGTCCCGCGAATCTCATCCTCATCAAGATCATCACTCCAAGTGCCTGTGGTGGACATTGCGGCTTTTCTTTGTGGAGGACACCTGCACGGCCCTCCTTGAATACAGAGCAGTTACCTCCACTTTGGCTAAGCCTGGCCCTGCCTCCAGGTACTGATGTGTAAGCGCTGGCCGCTGGCCGGGTCATTTCCTTCTTCCCTCAGTCTGCTCTCAGCAATGTAAACAGGGCTGGCTGAGGTGCTCATGCGAAACCGGTGAAGCCAGGCGACAGTGGCTGTTTCCTCCCCACCCCCTGACCCCCAAAACACAGTTGAGCTGGGCGGGATGCAGAGGGAGGCCGTGACTTCCCAGGACAGAGAAGTTTGCACATCGGAGCTGAAGCACGGGCCCCCAAGCAGTAAATGCACCTCCGCTGTTTCGCAGGTTGGTCCTCCTGCATCGCCGCCTCTCTGCTGCGGAGGTGCTTTCTGCCTCCCGCCAGCGCGGCTCCCAGACTCACGTGATTCCCACCCCTCTCACGGTCACTCGTGCCCCAGCCACTCCTCCTCCGTGGACTGATGCAATTCGGGCTGGGCCCAGGGTCGAGGCCTTTGTTCCGATGCACCTTCATCTGGGCCTCTTGGGCCCCATAATTATAAATAGGCCTTAGTGTCTTTATTCTTGCCATGGGCTGCACTGGAAGTGGTAGATTGAAATTAGCTCGCAGGAATTCCAGTAACTTTCCCATGGCATGACGAATACAAACTTCCCAGTGTGCAGGGTGGGAAGGGCTCTCTGTACCTATGCATGTGCTTTCACCTGGTTGGCATTAATGCTTCTAGGTACCTCGGATACAACTTTACCTGGTGATCTGTCATCCTGGGATGTCGCCAGCAGGCTGAGTGTCTCTGTGCCGCACGTGTGATCCCCTCCCCTTCCCTCCCCTGACGCTCCTGCCTGCTGTACTTTGCACACTCACAGGCGTCCTGGGAGGGTCACGTACCTCCCACACCAAGCCATGCACCCCGCTGCCTGGTGCTTGGTGCCCTTTGGAACCACTGCATTTAAAATGAATCTTGTTTTATTTACTTGTTTGGGCTGCGCTCCCTGTTTGACACTAATATTACTTGACTTATCATTTAATCAATAATTCCAGAGAACAATTGGTTTCCCCCATGAATGTCCTTAATTTCCTTGCTTTAACTCCCAGCGCCATCCTTATTAACTCCCTGCTCTCGCGAGGCTGCAGCTTCACGGCTGTGGCTGCTGGTTGAGGGGGGTCTTCGCAAACCCGCAGCAATGCAAGCTCGGGAATTTTCAGCCTACGGTTTCTTCCTTTTTATTTTTCTATTGTCATTAGTTAGTGGAAGCTGCTTAATTTATATACCCTAAAGTAACCCTGTTTTTAAATTCATATCGGTGGACATTTAAAAAATTAATCAAGCCCTATATGTGTCCAAATATACAGCAAGCATCAGGAGCCCTATGTGGGGTATGGGGAAATTTCGAAGCATTTCTCCTTTGAGTGTTGCACGAAGATACTGCTGGAACTGGAAACACAGGATGCCAGCAGCAACGGCCTCTTCTAGCAATTTGTTTTTACAAATAAAAGATGTATTCTCAAAAGTAGATAGTGACAGTGGGACGTGGGAAATTGACACGGCAATATTTTCACACAGCGTTCCTGGTCTTCTCCATGCTAGTGAGAATGAAGAGGCAGTTCTGTGAAAATCGATGGTTTTATTAATTTATACAGGGCCCGGTTCTCCTCCTGCTCAGAGGGTTTTTAATGAGGTCAATGCTAAAAACATGGGGTTTTGAGAAAAACACTTAAATAAATGGCGTGTCGGTTTTGTTAAATCGCAGTCGGTTATATATTTTTTCCTTTTTCTCCTTGAATCTTGCAAGTGAAGAGTCACACCGCATGTGGCCCTGCACAAATGGGCTGCTTGCCCTGAAGGACATTGCAAAGACGAGGCTGAACCAGTGCCGTCTCCCAGACTGTGCCTCTCCAGATCTGGCAGTGCTGACGCTGAGGCTCGTCTGTGCGGTCCCCGAGATCAGGCTGCTCATTATTGCCGCCGTCGGCATCAGCGTGATATTAACTTTCAGAGCTGTGGAGAGGCCTAATTAGATAGAATGAGTGAGTTTTAAACACTTCAGGCTGTGGATGACACTTACTTTGCAAAATAAATCAAGCTTCCCATGCGTGTATCCGGGGCCAGTGGGTTGGAAGAAATGATGTGACCCTGCCTTTGTCTGATACAGTGGCTTCTGCGGCGCTCACCAGAACGGCTGCAGCACATCCAGTGGCCGGGGTGGGTGAGTGAGGGGCCATGGAAGCTTTGCATACAGTTCCCGAGGTCCTGCTACGTAGCTACCAAGCCTTAATTGGACTATTTTATTCTTCTAAAAGAGGAGAGAGAAGCATCTCTCTTACAGGAAAACCAGCTTTCATCCTCCTCCTCCTCCTCCTTTCTTTCTAATTGGCTGTTTCAAAGGCAGCACATGTTGCATCCTGTTCACAAATGCAGCGAGGTGGGAGGCACTGTGTCAAGATTTAGTGTCTCCCTTAGAACTGCTGCCCGAGCTGCCTACGAGCAATCTATCTATCTCCAGGGAAGGGGCTGCGGGTGTCGGGGAGGTGTGTCCTTCGACGTGCATTGGTTATGGAGGGTTCCTGAGTGTTACACTACATGGTCACAATATTATGTCACCTCCTCCCAAAGAGTCAAGGAAATTATGACAATATATGACTTGTCAAGTAATTATCTGTTGAGATTGATTACCGCAGCAGCCTGTGGGGTATTTCCGGTGAGTACAATCTTCAGAGGGCTGGCATTTGGATGAGACATGTACAGGGAACTGCTGTGGCGTCCCAGCCCCCTTTCCCTGGAAAGAAACAGGGAAGAGTGCACTCATCTCCATGGAAGCCCATGCTCTCCTGGTGGTCCATTCCTTCAGTGCATGGACCTGCAGCATGGAACACCAGGATTCACGCCCAGCAATGCACTAAAGAGGAGTCACAGTGGGATTTTTTCAGGAAGTCATTGAAAGTCACTGTCTCAAGGTCCAGGGACAGAAGAAGCATTACATAGACCAGGAGCCTTGCTGGATGGAATGTGAGGTGGCCCCGAAGAAGAATGGTTGATCCTGTGATGTGATGTGCAAGGGTCACAATATACGTCTCAAGCTAGGAGTAAATCATGGACTGGCTTGTGCAGCCCAACCCCAACACTGAGGAAGGGTCAACTGCTGGAAGTCAGATCCCTAGTCCTAAGGCGGCGCTGAGGCAGTGGGGCAGTGGAAGGCGGGTGGGTCACAGAAATCCATCCTCAAGTGACAACACTGTCTCACTCCGGGGATAACCACTGCACTCGGCCTCTTTGCATGCATCTGTTCTTTCTGCTTCTCTCCCATGTTGCAGGGCAGCCAAAAGGAGCCTCACCTGGAGCCTGGACTTCCCTGTCGCCATAATGTAAGCCAAACAGATCTCTTCACTTATAAAGAACCCAGCTTCAGGCATTTCTTATGGCAGCAGCAAACACATCACTATGGCCTGAATCCTAAGTTTTCTCTGTGTGTGTCTCTATAATTATGTGCATACACATATTTTTCTGTGTATATTATGGTTTATGTTTGGATAGCCTCCCATGTCTTGTGCAGTAATGGGGGTGGATGAATCTAGCATTTGTGATTGGTTTGTTGTCTAGTGCTGGGATTGGTGGCATGAGTGCTACACCCACCCAGGGGAAGGTAACCCACATACAATATAAGTGAGAGAAGCAGGCCTGCTTTTCCCTTTTTGTCCTTTCTGCTCTTACAGCTGCCATGAATGACTGTCCCTTAGCCACTCCAGCCTGCCTTGGTGCCAGCTAAGTATGGAACGAAACCTCCAAAAACTATAAGCTTAGCTTAGTCTTAATTATTTTTTTCCTTGCTAGAAAACACCCAACACCCACAAGCTAACAGAGGAAATGTCTATTTTAGCTCACACTTTGTGGAGGTCTCAGTCCATAGTCAGCTGGCTCCAAGGCAGGCTGGCATGGCAGAGGGACATGGCAGAGGAGAAACAGTGCTTGGGTAGATCCGGCTGAAGGTAGCAAGCAGCAGCCTTTCCTTCTCTTTTATTCCATTCAGGCTGAAAGCCCATTGGCTGGTACCGTCCATACCCAGGGTGAGCCTTCCCATTAGCCAAACACAGAACCATGCTAAACCAATCAGTGGCTAATTTAGTTATCACACACCCAAGATCCACACCCCCCTTTGAAAAGCTCCATCTATGAATGCACAAGGCTTTGGAGGGGGGGAACCTAGACACACACCATCACAGCAGACATGTGCAAAAGTGTTTCTATGCATGCATATGTATGCACATGTTTGTGTGTGTGCATGCATGTGTTTGAGTGTGTATATGTGTACACATGTGTACACATCACAGCATATGTCCCAGAGGCCACATATGTGTGAGTTGTCTGCATCTATGCATGTGGATAGTGCTGTGGCCTGTAGGTGGGTTTTTATTTTTCACATGCCCAAAGTAGCTGTTTTTATTACTGCTGATGTGGATTATTTTGTAATAAAAGTGAACAACCACATCCCTACAATAACAGCGAAACCCAAAATGTGTAGTCCTCCCTGGGAAGAGGCAGTGTGTGCAGCACAGCTCACGAGAGAAGGCGTGGACCCGGACAGTAAATGTGACTCCAGTTCCGTGGTGGGATGTGCAGAGCTTGACACCACCAGCAAGGCTCTCGTAGCGTCTTTTGAGAAGGAAGCTGCAGGCACAGGGCTCAGGAGACTGGGACGGACCATGATTTCCCATATTTTTTCCTCTTTTCATTGGCAAGAAGAGGACAGGAGTTCAAAGTCATAACAATAACAATACTCTCCAAACGTTTCCTTGTTAAATCCTCAAAACAAGAGTGCAAGCCATGTGTTATTAACTTACAAAGGAAGACAAAATTTAGCACTTGAGACATAACTGCTAAGGACAAGTAGTTTAATCAGGGTGATTTCAGAGGGGTCAATATCCACACTTGCATCTGCAGCCCCTCATGCTCATGCTCCTGAAAGTGTGCCCTGGGGAAGGAAAAACTGGCCCCTGGGTCTCATGGCTTTGTCCTGTTGCAGAGCAGTCCAGCAGTGGCCCCTTGTTGAGGGACAGACACTCATAGATCTTCTGTGTGTCTGGAGGTGTGGATGGACCCACAGAGCCCCTTCCATTGAGCACGAGCTGGGCCCCCAAGCTACAAAGGCCCCAGTCTGTACAGTGCGGGGCTTCAGACCCATGCCAGGCCTGGCTTTCCTTCTTTGGTGAGGCCTGCAGAGGGGGCCTGGGCTTCCTGATTGTGCAGGTTCCCATGAACCTCTATCTTCTTGTGTATCACAGTTCCCTGCAGAGAACTGCACAGGCACAGGTAGGAGCAGAGAACAGGCTGGGTTAGGTGAGAGGCTTTGGTCCCAGAAGGATGGGTGACCAGATTTGTGGCCCATGACTTCAGCCTGCCTGGCCTGAAAGGTGCGCCAAGGAGCTTCAGGCCTCTGTCACCAGCAGGGAGAGATGCTGGAAATGATTGCAGGTTAGGTGTTCTGGGAACTGGGAGGCAGGCTCTTTACCAGCCCTATCAATGTGGGTGTGAAACAATTTGCCTGACACCCAGGCCCAGGGGCATGAAATGAAAACAAACCATTAACCTTCCCTGCCTGCAGGGTGAAATGAAAGCAAATCATTAACCATGCCCTGCCTGGGGAGAGGGCATAGGTGGAAAAGCTCAGGCCTGAGCACTGTGCCCTCAAGGGCATCTCTGCCAGCCTTGCAGGCAGACACCTTCACCTTATGTCCTGGGAGTGAGGCGGAACTGGGTGTTGTGGGAATTGTCAAATCGGGAAGCCACCAGCTGCCTGGGGACACTTTCCCCTCCTGGGTTAGAGGAGAATGTTGGGGTCATGTGGCAAACTCAGAGATGTACAGAGTTCCCAAGCAGGGGAGAACCACCATTGTAATGCACATTTAGGGCATGGGGAACACGTGAATCATTGCTTTCATACTATTTTTGAAAAATTATTTTGATTATGCTGTTAATTTTTTTTAATGCTTTGAAACAATTCATGGGAAAATTCCCTTCAACCTTCACCCAAGTCCACTTCAGAGGTGATAGCCTTCTGTGTGTTGTGTGTGCGTGTGTGTGTGTCCAGATGTCTGCTCACTTACACACCAGTGTGCACATACAGGAGTGCATGGCTTTGTTTTCCCATGAGCATGATCATTCCGCATTATATCAATTGACCAATTGTCTTTCATTGTGATACATCTTGGAATTTAAAGTCACTTAATTCTTGTAATTTACCTGATTCTTTCAGAGTATGGCAGAGGATGTGCATACTACCATCCACAGGCCAAATTAGATCTGACTTGTTCTGAACAGCCCCCAAACTTAGGATAGTTTCACATTTTCAGGGCTTGTAGAAAACAGAACCAAAACAAAACAATATGCTGGACAACCAGAAGACCCCTGAGCCTGACTTGGTCTCTGTGCAGAACATGTGTGTCGCTATGAACCAAGAAGCCTCAGGTGGGGCCTGAATCATGATTAAGCACTTAGGAGTGGGGTTGATGACCCTGTTAGAACAATTGAGACTTCTTCCTGTGCGCAAGGACGCAGCTAGAAGACAGCTGCGTGCAGTCTAGGGAGTGGCCCTCACAGGTCCCTCCTCTCCCCTCACCTTAGCCTGAGCTGTCTAGCTGCAGAACTGTGTGAAATAAATGATATCTGAGCCCCCATTCAATCTCTCATCATTTGTTATAGCTGCCCAAACCAACTAATACAAGGCTGACTATAGTTTCACTTTTTTGTTGTTGTGGCAAAATATATATTGCACAAAATTTGCCATATTTAAGCTGTTCTTTTTTTGTTGTTTAAATACTGTGAATTGAACCCAGAGCTTTCTACATGCTAAGTACTCTGCCAGAGAGCTATACCTCCAACTCTTATAAATTTTTTAAAAATTTGACTCAGGATCTCACTAGGTCTCCCAGGCTGGCCTCAAGTTTGTGACCCTTCTGCTGCAGACTCTCAAGTAGCTGGGATTTCCAGTGTGAACCACCACACTTACCCGTTTTAATCACTTTTAGGTGTGTGATTCAGCAGCCTTCAGTGAATTTGCAGTGTCACCAAAACCATCACCACTACTTTCAGAAATTTTTCATTCTCACAAACAGAAACTCCATGTTCATTAAGTAAGAACATTCCGTTCTCCCTCACCCCAGGTCCTGCTAACCAACATTCTAGTTTCTATCTTTCCATTTTCCTGCTAGTCTAGATACTTCATATAAGTGGACTCAGATGTCATCTATCCTACTGCTTCTGTGTGCTTCACCTAGCATTATGTTTCCAAGGTTCATTAGCACTGTAGCACATGTCAGAATTCCCCGCCTCTCTAAGGCTAAATAACAGGCCTTTGTACATATAGACTACATGTTGTTTGTTCATTCATCTGTCCATGAGTACTTTGCCTGTTTTCGCCATTCACCTATTGTGACTAATTCTCCTATAAACTTCATGTACAAGCATCTGTTCCCATCTTCAGTTCCTTTGGTTGCATACCCAGGAGGGGCTCCCTGACTTAATTTTAGCTTTATGCTAATATCACTAATACTGTAGTGCACACTCTTCTAATGTTGCTCCTTACCCCTGTGTTACTGTCTTTCTAAACAGCAGGGGAGAAGGGCTGGTTTGGGCAAGGTGAGGTGCATTTTAGTCTCTATTCAGGAAAATTTCCTCCATGACACTGGTCATGGGAAAGGTCACACCTTTCCCATTCTTGCAAACAAGTTGGCTATGTCTGAGGGTCTCAGTCATTTTCTCACAGCTGAGATGCAATGCTCAACACCTGTAACTTAGAGGAGGAGAGACTTACTCTGGCTCACAGCTTCAGAAGTTGCAGTCCATGGTTGGTAGGCTCACATGTAGAACTGGCATGGTGGAAAAGTCCAAGTGACAGAAAACTGCTCATGTCACTTGGGCAGGAAGCAGAGTGGGTGATACACCCTTCTAGGTCACACACCCTCCAAAGCCCCGCCTCTGAGCATATGAAACATGGTGGGGGGCATTCAGATATGAACTAAAACACTGGGCCTGCTGGAGATAAAGTCCTTGAGACCACAAGGGGTTTGTATGGCATTTAGTTTTATGTAGCTCTCTAGTAATGACCTTGAGAACCATGATATTCCAAGAACATTCACTTTACATAATGGTGTTCTGCACAGTTCTGATTTACCTTGAAGATAATTGCTTCTAATATCTTCATTAACAGATTCCATTAAACAAACATTAAAGTACTCCATCCTCTGACTGCTGTAATGAATCTCTGGCTGGAGAAAGCAGCCCGGACTCATCCTGATTACTGTTTGCCATTCACAGATCCTTACGGTGTACCTACGAGGTCCAGGCTTGGCCCTGTGGTGGCACAAAACTCTGGATTAAGGGATGGAGGAAACTAGGGGTCAAGATCAACAGACAGTTTGGGACTGTGAAAGTTCTTCTAACTTTCCAAAGGTGACTTAACCTAAGTTATCCTGGGTAGTGATGCCTGGCCTGAACTGACATCAGGGGGGAGTCAATGGCTGGAGGCAATCCATGATGGGAGGGAGTTTGGGGAGAATGTTAGGGACCCTCTGTGAACACAGCCTTGGGGGTGCTCAGAGAGACCTGATGTGTTAACATTGCTATTTATGGGGAGGACCTCATGCTCCCTAGGGTACCTCTATGTAGACTCTTTGCATGTAAAGTTACTTTTGCTAATGGAGATGCTGGGTCTGTTATAGTATTAATGGAAGCAATCATCATCATCATCATCTTTCTCTGATTTTCTCTTGTTTCTTAGCCAAGCAGCTGGGAAGAAGGAGGAACGAGGAGCCAACTCTTAGGGCTCACGTTCTCCAGCCCACATGGCAGAGGGCCAGGATTCCTCCTCGCACACTACCTGGCTCTGCATCAACACATTTTTAAGGAAAGCAATTTTGTCCTCTTGGCCTGCAGCTGTGACATCTGCTTTTCTGGCTCTTGGGACCTGCCTAGGGGGCTGGACTTGACCGCAGGAGTCTTCATCTTCCCTCCCAGCCTTGTGGGATCCAGAAACGATACTGCTGCAACACCTGCCTGACCTGACTCAGAAAGAAGGTGGACCAGCCTGTGACCTCTGTTCTGCAGAAAAAGATCCATGTTCCCCATCCCACATACATGAGATCCACAGCAGATATCAGTTGGAAAACGGGGCTGCCATTGAATGACATCATTGTTGTCACTTAACGGTCACTGTGATGCCTGTCCTGCCCATGTCCTGTCATGGGCAGCAGTGTGTTGGCAGCCTATGTTTCTAACTCTGCCAAGCTGACTGGTCCAGGGAGCATCCTGTCCCTGGCTGAGCCAGTGATGTGCAACATGTAGAGTATGGCTTGAATGTAAGGAAGCTAACCCAGCCCAAGTGGATGCATTGGGGAGGGTCTTCATGCTGGGGGAGGGTCTGCTGGTGTTGCCTGTGGCACAAAGGGGTAAGCATGGCCCATGGTGGGGCAGTTTTTGGAGGGTCATCTGGGAAAGAACTCATCCTGCAGCTGAGACTCTGCATCTTACATTCTGACTTCCCTCTCCTGAGTTCATAGGAGACCCAGCCCTGTGCCCTGAACACCCAATTTCCTTGGGAATCCTTGGACTCTTTCTACAAAGACTGTGCACTGGGTTCATGTGGAGACTCTGTTGCTTGCAGTCAAAGAGCTGAACTGAACCACAGTGCTTTTAAGTGTCTCATAGTAATGATAAACCACGTTAAGTTCTTACAGGATGTAGAGCACTGAGCTGAAATATTCACAGGAGTTGGCTCATAAACCACGCATACATTCACTCATGTATTGTGAGTTGGCTGGGCCCACACTGGCCAGAGCCAGTTCTGGGGACTGAGGAGGCTGTGAACCAGGAAAATGGTCACCACAGGGTTGTGTGGAAGGTGGCAGACAGAAGAAAACATAGCTGTGGACAAGAGGCCTGTGGGAAGGTTGAGTGTAGGGATGGACAGTGTTATGCTTTGTGTCCGGGTGTCCCCTAAGGACTCATGTGGTCATGATGGGAGGGCTTTGTAGAGACTGGTGAGTCTACAGTTTATGATTGATTCATGGTCCAATGCTGTGATTAGGGGTGCGAATGTGGGTAGTCTGCAGAAAATATAAAGGACAGAAGGAAGTTTCTCTCTTTCTCTCTCTGGTTGCTTTTTCTGTCTTCCACCACCATGAGCTGTTGTCCTTCTCTCATGCCACCTTACTTGGAGCCAGGGGATTATGAACTAAAACTTTTATAAACTGTGAGCTGAGTAAACCATTCCCCCCTTTAACTGTGGGTGTTGGATATTTTGTCTCAGCAAGAGAAAAATAACTAAAACAGAATTTGATTCCAGAGAACTGAGGTCGTTGCCATCATTATACCTGACTATGTGGTTCTGAGACCTTTGAGAATGGCTTGTGGGAAAAGTTTGGAAGGGTTTGGAGATGCTAGCTGAAAAAGTAGAGCTGAAACTCAGGCTGTACTGTATGGGAGATTCTGATTAGAGCTCAGAAGTCCAAAAGGCTTTTAGAAATTCTGCCAGTAAAGACCTGGCTCATCTGATGGGAAGAAGGACTGCATTGGCTGTTTGGACTCCAGATGATGTGTGTAATGGCCTGGCAGAAAGTTTGTCTGCGTTATGCTCATGTCCAGAGACTTTCCTGAGGCTAAGATTAAAGGTGACTAACTAATCCAATAGGAGAAATTTCAAGGCTGTCTAATGTTGAAGCAGTGGCATGGTTACTATTGAGAGCTTTTAGCCAGATTTATGTTGAGAAACAAGAGCAAAGAGCCCAGAAGAATGATTTAAAATGTGAGTTTGGCCAGAAAGGAAACTTTGGTAAAACTATGGACTGCAGAGATAGAGCAGAGGAGATCTTGATTACTGAGAAGGGACAGGAGAATAGAAAATGTGGCTTGAGAGAGTCACAAGAAGTAGCAGGACTCCACCCTTTGCAGCCTCAAAGTTGCAAAAGTGAAAAGACTTTGCTTTGAGAGGAAAGTCCCAACAAAACATGTTCTTAAATGGTAGTGGCCTAGGGAATTTATTTCTCAGAATTGGATTCAGAGTGCTCTGAAATCCAGGCACTCAGCCCCTACAGCCAAGAGAGAGGGAAGTCTGGCCATTGCTCCAGTGGGGAGCAGGTCTTAGCATCATCCACATACTGGTGATTTTAGGTGCATGCAGAATTCAAGAGCTGTGGGGGTCAGGAAGGCTTCCACCCAGATTTCAGAAGAAGGTTGGGGAGGCCAGGCAGTGTGCAAGTTATGTGTGCTATGGTTTGTGTCTGGATAGTTCTCCAAAGCCTCAAGGAGTCATCAGGGGGAGGGAGGTGTTTTTAGAGCTTGCTGAATCTAGAGTTTGTAATTGATTTGTGGTCCAGTGCTGGGATTAGGGTGTGGAAGCAACATGCTTCCTAGGGCAGGTAGCCTACATACAATAAAGGGGACAGAAGGATGTTTGTGTGTCTCTCTCTGGTTGCTTTTGCTGTTTTCTGCCACCATGAACTGTTTGCCCCTCTGTCATGTGCCACCCTGCCTTGGATCCAGTGGATTATGGACTGAAATGTCTAAAACCTTTAAGCTAAAGAAACCTTTCCCCCTTTAACTGTGGGTGTCAGGTATTCTCAGCAATGAGAAGAGTAACTAAGAGAGAGGGTCCAGGAAGGTGGTAGCTTTAGAAAGTGCCCTGTCCTGACATTTAAGTGCCCAGGAGGGATTGGTAAATTGGACATCTGGGATCTTAGAAGTGCATGGTGGTAATGGTGGTGCATAATGATGTACTTACATGTGTACTTAAAAGTGGACTGTACACTCGAAATAACCAAATGTCCTGCCACCATGTGTGTCTAATACACACGGAAGTCTTTTTGCAACCAGAGATAGAAACCTCTGTGCTGTTGTCTTTGGGTCTCCTGAAGCAGAACCAGAATCAGAAGTGAAATTCAGAGAAGACCTGAGGGGGAGTTCTGACACAGCCACTTTGGGGGGCCCCATGAGGCCCTGAAGAAGTGTCAAGTCTGTGATCTTGAACTGGTGAAGTTCACTCATTTGGAAGCAGGGTCTTTGCAGACAGAATTACACGAAGGCTCTTGCAATGGGAGATCATCCTGCATGTCCACACTGGGCCTCAGCCTGGTGAAGTGTCCTGTAAGGGGGAAGCAGGGAGCTCTGGCAGAGTGGAGAGGCTGCAGAGGGGACGAGGGCTGGTGTGTGCTGGAGCTCTGAGGACAAAGCCTGCCAAAGACTCGACTTACAATGTGGCACTGTTAGACTGTCCCTGGCTTAATTTCTGTTGTTTGAAGAAAATTGGAATGGCTGAGAGAGAGGGTGAGGTGGAGGGAACAAGGTGAGCTAAACCTTGGCAGGAAGATTGGTGCAGGGAACAGGGTGGCCCTGGTTAGTAGGGCAGGGTTGGGGTAGCAAGTCCTGCAGGGCCTGTGTGGCTGGTCCATCCTACTGGGACTGAGAAGTGTGGAAAGGGGTCAAGCACAGAGCCAGACCTGACTCACACTGTGGAAGAGCTCTGAGACAAGCACCCTCATCCCCAGTGCTTCCTGGGTTCCCCAAAACCCTCAGAGTCTGTTGAATGCAATGGATGAAACCACCTGTGGTGACGTAAGCTGATGATATAGGAGAAACAAATCTCAGACCCTTATGTGTCAGATGTTCAGAGTTCATGGTCCCTCAACACTGCGACACAAAGTTGTGAACCAAAGGAAGGAGTCAGCAGTATTTGATTGGAAATGAGAGAAGAGTAGCCTTGGATTTCCAGGAGGGGTCCTGAGTGGGTGGTCACCGAGGCCCTTTGTCATGGGTGATTTATACAGCAAAGTCACAGTGAGGCACAACGTGGGTCAAGCTATCACCAATTTATAGGATTATTAGTCCAGCCACTCAACTAATATTGATCCCATAGGGAAGAGGCTCATGTGGCAAGGGTACAAGGAAAGAACAAAGGCACTTTGGGGAAGGGACGGGTCCAGTTGCTCAGGTCACTGACTTGGGCGACAGGTGCCCATCTGGACTTCCTGGGCCAGGTTGTGCTGATTACAGCATAATCCCAATTTACTGCTCATCCCTCAGGGCGGCGCACAGGCCTGGCCATCGCATCTGCATCCCGGGCCTGGCCCTCTTCAGATGCGTCTCCAACCTCAGTTCCCATGTCTTTATTCTTCACTGACTTCCTTGAAGGTCCTGGCCCTTTCTGACTGTGTGTTAATTTCTATCTAATTCAGTTCCCTGTAATAAAGGACGAGGCTCAGAGTTTTGTCTGCATAGCATGGGTCACTGTGGATACTGCCAGGTGCTACCTCCTGGGCTCCCATGAACTAAAAGTGGGTGTGTGGACCGGTCAGGCCCAGGCCCCTGAGAGCACATGGGAGCTACTAGGTAGAAGTGACGAGAAGATAGAAAGAGGAGGACCATTGGCTGCCCTGCGGTGGCACTGGAGCAGACGGAGGGCTGGAGTGGCTGACGGTCAGGATTTGTCAGGAGCAAGCTGAGCTGGCAGCTGGTGGAGACCTAGGGAGTCCGCGCCATGGCGGTCACCTCTCTTGGGCCAAGAACAGCACAGTGAAGGTCTGAAGACCCTGTGTAGCATCTGGAACAGACGTTTGCTCTAGAGACTCAGCCCTGGGTCCATGAGAGGCAGGGGGTGTCATGCTGAAGTCTACCCCAGCCCAAGCAAGGTCAAACCTTGCTGTTGCTTCCAGTTGAGTTTCTAGATCTGAAACTTTAGGGTTCATGGTTCCCCCAACTTACTCTGGGTCCTGTGGACACTGAACCCGGGAGCTTTTTGGGTATGCTGAGGAAGAACCCTCGAGGTCTCTGTCAGTCTGGACATGGGGCAGCTCCAGGCTGCGACTGGTGGCACAGTGAGGCGGCACCTCCACGGGAGAGGAGAGGAGGCCTTGGAGGAGGCAGGTGCCCACTACATGTCTGTGACTAGAGGCAGGAAGCTGGACACAGAATGAACCCTACGAGGGCAACAGTCTTTTCTGCTTTTCCAGTTGCCCAGGGCCAGAGAAGCCTAGTTGCTGAGAGCAGCCATGGCCTCAGCGAGCGATTTGAAGTAGTGTTTGGAGGAACATGGCGGCACATGCCACTCTTCCGCCTTCCCCCCCATAGACCTGTCCTGGGCCAGCAGAGAGCAGCTGGGAGTGAAAACAGGTCTCCAGCCATTCACCGGTCAGCCTGGCACTGCTGTTAGTCATGGTCATCAATAGGTAGTGACCTTGGGCTGAGGAAAACACTTCCAACTTGTTCCACAGTAGCGTTTTGTAATGTTCATAATGCTGAGAATGAGCAAGGGATTTGTTGTCAGGGTTCTGTCCAGCTGGGGCTAAACAGGTCCTCAGCATCCTTGGCTTAGCATGCAGTGGAGACCGGTCCAGAGAGGTGACTTCACAAAGGACTGGAGGACAGAAGAGTGTGAAGACCTCAGGCTTCATGCCTGTAACACCGATTTGCCGCTGTTAAAGGTGGATCCTCATCCGTCAGCAGGGGAAGCACAGGGCAGCGCACACAGTCATCATGATGGCCCTGGAATAGATCAGATTCCATGTCACCTTGACTGGACTGCTGTACCTAGAAATTTGGTCCAACATTCTCCTGGGTGTCTTTGAGGGTGTTTCAAGAGGAGATGAACATTTAAATAGGTAGATGAACATTTAAATAGGTAGCCCAGAAAAAACAGGCTGCCCCTCTGGGGAGTCAGAATATCCTCCTGCCCAGTGGCCTTCGTTCTGCCTTGAATTTGAACTGAAATGCTGACTTCTCCTGGGTCTCAAGTCTTCCAAGCTGGAACTGCTTTGTGGGCTCTTGACAGGGGCTGTCAGCCGCTGATTCAGGCCTCAGATGCTGGGCTGTACAGCATCTGAGGCGTGGGGACTCACTGGCCCAGAGCTTGTACGGCTGAGCTTGCTCCTGACTTTGGTCCTTGTAGTCTGTGTAGACATACCCTTACCCAGGTGGCCTTACCAGGGGAGGGGGAGTCTCTGCTACCTTGTCCCAAGCCCAGCTGTAGGCCAGAGCCATGTCCTACTCAGGAGCACAGAGTGGGCACCTCGCAGGCACAGCGGTGAGGACTGGAATTCAAAGGTCTCCCTGAGAGAGTTCCAAACCACTTCCTGGCCCTTACCCTGAGCATGCCGAAAGCCCAGTGCAGGTACTTCCGGCATCTCTGGCTGGCCACTGAAGCCTCTGAGTGAGGGAAAGTCATGTCTTCTCAGTGGTTAGAAACATAGAATCATTTGTCCCCAGCCTTATGCTTTCCCAAGTGGGCTCTCCTCTGACATCCCCAGGGCACGGGGACTCTTCCAGTGAGCATAGGAGAAGCACAGGGAGCCTCCACCTCCGGGGACTCTGGCCATCACTTCCTCTGAGATGGCTCTGCTCCCTCCGGGCCGGTCCCCACTCACTCACGAGTGGCCCAGGAAAAGGCCCCCGGCGCGTGCCATCTGCACACAGGTGGGGCTGGTGAGCACAGCCAGAGGAGCCGCACTTTCTAGTTACACACTTTGGTGCCAGTGTTTTAATTATAAGAAGCCATATTATTTCATAATAAAAAGTAAACACAGGTTAATGCAGTTGGTAATTAGCATAGGAAAACAAATGTTCTCAATCCCTTTAGAAACTGCAAGATGCAATACATATATGCAGCAACTCTCTAAGATGAATGTAATTATTATGTATCGCAAACATATACTAATGATGATGAAAAATTAAAAAAAATAGTAGTGCTCTTAAGCATGCTGTGCATTCCCCTGATAATTGTGTTTTTATTTGTCTACCACCTCAAGTTTTCCTCATGAAGATCATAAAGATATCTGTGAACCAAAGGCTGATTGTGTGATACAAATTCTGAAGCAGCTAAGTCTAGATGAATGACACTTTCCAACAATCAAAGTGATTTTTTTAGTCCAGCATTTGGCCAGCGTTTGCTGGCTGTGTTCTGCGCGCTGCCTCCTCGGGGGCAGGAGCAATCCAGGTTCGGAGGAAGGTTTCTGCTGAATAAACAGTGCAGTGGAGGTGACGCACTCCTGGAGCACAAGCGGCCTTCTTCCCTTGGGCGTGCAATATCCTGCTCGGGACTACGAGAAACAGCACATGGCTGTGCCTTTGATTCATAATTCATGCGGCTGGTGCACCAGGTCCACTCACAATCACGATGGTTAATGTTTTCTCTTTTTAAGATGGGCTCGAGCAAAGCCAATATTTTCTTGTTGACAGTTACTGCTTGCTTGACATAATTTGAATATTACTTCTTTTTGAAACTGAAAGGAGAAGAAAGCAAATCCTCTGAAATAAAGTTTTAGGGTAGGATGATCACTGCCACATCCTGCATTCAGGACCCGTTTGTCTTCTGGCTTTTTAAAGGAATATTAAAAATATTTCCAGTGGCAAGGTATCACTTGAGAAGTCTACAAGATAAATTAGAAACAATGGTATCTCGCTTTTGATTTATTGCACAGAAAATGTAAATGCATTCCCATGACTATGGCTCCCTGAGTGAAAAATGCCAATGGTAGTTTATTGTGATTATTCTGGGCTAAGAATACTGTCCAGCTGTTCTACGCATAGACGAGTTGCTAGGAACTGCAATCTGCAAGGCATCTTTCTCCAGAAGAATGCTGGGCATTTCATCCTGGGTGGTGGGGAGGTGAGAGGAAAGGATTGTCCTTTGGCATCTGAGAACAGACAGGAGGGCCGAGATTTCCTGGCTGAATGGGTTTGTTAGGCAAATGATTGCTAAAGTGGTGAGGATTTTAATAAGATGTCATACACCTCCCTGAAGTCCAGTCGTGATGGCCCTGCTTAATCCTGTGTCAGGAGTGCAGCTGTAACATTATTACTGGCTGCTCCCAGGCTCCCCAGCTGATGGGTGCCCCTGTCTGGGATGTCCCTGATGTGAAGTGACGACCCAGAACTCCCTATCCGCATCCCGCAGCAGCATCTCTGCCACCAGCCAGTTGTCATGAACGTGGCCGTGAAGACAGCAGAACCAATGGGTATAACCCAGGACTCTGTGTCAGCCCTGGCTCTTAAAATCCGCAAACCCCACACAGTCTGGGCACCAAGATCTAGGTCACTGTGGTCTCCTTGTGACAGGTGCCACACACTAGATACAGCCTCAGCTTGCTCCTGGGCTTTCTCAGAAACAGCCAACAGGAAAAATCACAAAAAATGTTAAAAACAAACAAACAAACAAACAAACAACTTGAAAGCATCAGTGTGATGTGAGAGCTCCCAAGTGAGAAACAGCACGGCCGAGGAGACCAGCGCATGTTACCGAAATGCTACCGGTGCCCCTGCGGTGGGGTCCGTCAACCCTCTGTCCCTCTCTGGAGGGGGCTCTCGTGGCTGTGAGCTCCGTGTTTCAGAGTCGAATTCTGAGGACTCAAAACTCACAACGACTGGCCACCATGCCACCACACGCAGGCACGATTTGGACTCCAGCTTCAGCTTTCCCCCCTAGAGATCCTGGCGCAGCACGAACACCGCCCGTGCTTGGGGGAGGCGGCGATCTGAGGAGAGGACTTGATGTGTCTTTCAATGCATGGAAATGGTTCCAGCTGGCCTGTGACCCCCTGCTCCACACAGCCCTCTCAGAGCCTCCCTGGGCCTTGAGTGGTCTCCGGGCTTCAGGCATTGGTTGGGCCACAGCCTTCTCTTTTGCAAGGCGTGTAATCTGTGCCCACCCTTCTGCCAGGGCCCAGGAGAGGAGCCGCTGCCGTGAGCCATGGATTGGACGCAGGCACGAGGAAGGAGAGAGTGCTCGGAGGCGCGTGTGTTGCAGTTCAGGGTTTCTGGCATTCTGAGACTGCTGAGGCACCTTTCTCTTTCAGGGCAGCCCTGGGAGCTACAGGATAGCATCAACCAGACACATCTCCGGGTCTTTCCAGAGGGGGCCTTTCCCACCTTCCGAAGAGGCCTGGCACTACCTGACCGGTAACGGGGGAGACTGTCCTACACTCCTCCGACTATCAGAGGCTCCTATTCCTTCCCTGGCTTCTTCCAGCCTGGGGGGCAAGTCAATCTCCCTCTTCCTTTCAGGGGCCCCGCATGTGGTTTCTTCCCTCTGCTCCTCCCTTTCCTTCAGAGAAACTCTGCACTGCACTGCAGGACCTCGGGTCTCAGCCCTGGTGCCAGGCACTGTGAGGCAGAGTGGTTGCTTAGTAAAATGCTCATTGAAGTAGGCAAATATTGGGACTTTTCAAGTGACACCATCCCAGCTGCAGCTTTCCGAGGACGATGCGGAATGCTCACGTTAATTCACACAGCGAGGACCAGATTCCTGAGAGGCCCCTCGTTTACCACTGAACCTGCAAAACTCCAGTGCCACTGCGGGCCCATGGGAGCGGGTGGGGGGGGGTTCCTGCACATTCCCTCTCTTTCCTCTTTGAAGCTGACGTTGTCAGAGAGCTTTGGATACGAGAGGTAAGGGAACAGCGTGTCAGCGCGTCGCTTAGACCGTGCAGCCCCTGCTCGTTCCGAGTGTGATTCCGTCCCAGTCTCCACCTCAGCGGTTACCAAGGATGAGGGATCAGCTTCCTCTGCAGAGCCCTATTCTGAAGCCTTGTTTTGTTCCAGGGGCACAGAGGTTTTGACCAACTTACTACTTTTAACTTCAAAATGCCTGTGATGCACTGTGGGGGTTGCTTGATTGTGGGTACATGACTCGAGACCCCAGATGTTCCCATAGTGGCAGGGTATTTAGTGTGTCCATCAATGCCTCCAGATTCTAAGCGCCCGATTGCGGATCGAGTTCCCAATAATTACTAAAATGAGGGTGCACAGGGCACCGGCTCTGCCGCCTGACATCCCAGCGTGGCCCGGCGGCTGGTCTCTGCCGGGCTGGGCTGTCCTGCTTGCCTTCCTCGGCTGTGTTTGGGAGCCTCGCTAACACACAGCCGAGCAGCCAGGAGAGCCCTGGATGTCCATGAAAATACATCCAGCCCAGCAGCACGAGGCTGGGCTAGGCTTTGAAAATAAACCGAGAAAGATAAATAAGGATACAAATCTCCTAAAGCAATAAAGAAGACTGACATTTTAGAGCCAATCTGGTATCAGAAATAGATTTTTTATCTCTATTTTTCATTTGCCCTTCAGTCTATAGATCACAATCCAGTAAAGCAAATAAAGGGACCCATGTTACTGGCTGTATATTTTACACATGATGGAGACGTCACGGCAAAGCCTTCTCTTACACGCCGGTAAATAAAAGAGAACTGTTACAAGACGCAATCAAAGAAGTGACAAATATAATCGCCATTGAGGAAACAGACTGCTGCTCTGGGCATTCTCTCAGAGGAGTAGACGCCGAGGCAGGACAAATGTGTGTTTTCTTTCCCAGGTTTGTTATGTCTCTTGCTAACATAAATAGGAGCCCGGTGGTTCTGTGTCTCCGGGACCCAGGATGCACAAATCACAGCGCACAGTGTGGCTCCTACACTGCTGCTGCATAATAAAAACTCCCATCAGGACTCCGAGCCGGAGCTGTTCCTCCTGCTGGTGGAGAGTGGTGGTCAGGACGGCTAGCGCTAGAGGGGAGGAAGAGGACCAAGGCCCAGGGACTGCGCACAGGCAGAAGGCATGCGGGAGGGACACGAGGACCTTCAGCTTGCTGAAGGACCCTGAAGTTGGACCAGCTTCAGCAAGAGGTCCCTCCACACCGGGCCATCAGTTGTTGCACTTTGATTACTTTCTCATAGCCCACAGTTGTCCCCAAGCTAATCCCCCCGTGCAGCGCAAAGGGGTGTGGCATTTTGTGACCACTTGGGGGTGAAATTCCTGGACGTGCAGCAGAGGCTGATGGAGCCTGGGCCCTGAGCCTGGACCAGAGGTTGCAGAGTGATCACAGAAGCCCCCCTTTGCCTATTCCTGGAACGCAGATGGGTTTCTCTTTGGGAATCACGGCCAGCCATCTAGAGCATGGGATTCAGCACGGCAGAGGGTGGACACCACGACAGTAAGCTGCCCATACAGACACAGAGCCCACCAAAGGCGACCTGTCACCAGCCAGGGTTTGCTTCCGGCCAGACACAAGCGCAGAGCTGTGAGGGGAAGGTTGCTGCGCTCCCCCACCGCTATCTCTCCTCCTGCGGTGGTCTGGGCACCAGCCTGCCCTGTCGGGTAGATGAAATAGAGATTTGCGGCAGCTTTCTGAAATCTCAATATGTTTTGCAGAAGTAAAAGATGGCATAATTTATCACCGTTGAACATGAGCTTTGTTCAATGACAGGGTAATTAGACATTCTTTCAGCAGACACATTAAATATATACTTATGCATTAAAGCTCTGTGTCTCAGATCAACTCTGTTGATTTATGCTTTATGCTTGGATCTTTGCCTGTTGATAGCCATATAAAACTAAACTTCCATGCCAGAAAGGAAGTGACAGGGAGGAATCAATGGCTTCCATATGTTAACCAAGTCAAGTTCGGGGGAGGCATTGATGAGGGGGGATGGGGAATCGCACGCACACACACACACACACGCACACGAGGCGCATACACACACGCACACGAGGCACACACAGATACATATGCATGCTTAGCCCTTGCGAATAGGCTGGTGCTTAGTTCTCTTCTTATCTTGGTAAGCATTAATTATGCAGCGATCAAAATAATTTTGCATGCATAATGCTGACCTCTTTCACTAGAGGGCAACAAAACCCTAGCTTCAGGAGCCTCCGCCTTCTGCTTCCAGGGATAGGAAGCACTTAATAAGATGCCACGTGGATTTCATAATGAATATCCCATTAATGCTACATAAGTGGGAAGTTACTTTTGAAAATCCACTTATGCTCCTGAATATATGTGATTCGATCTTCTCAGTGGATGGAGAGACCTGTCTCCTGGTTTTTGCCCCTGCCCCGGCAAGCCACACCTGTTTGCATTTGGGGTACATTCTTATAAAAGTTACACTTGAAACTCCCCTCTGGAGCCTCTTGCTCTGGAAGGAGGTACCACTTTTCCATATCAAAAATATGTAGCCATACCTGAAGATCCCAGAGCTGTAATAACTTCTCTCGCCTTCTGGGAGGCTTCTCCCAGTCACCGGCTGAAGCTTTCTCTCTGAACTTGTGTCTGACTCTCTGCCACCTTCCTCCCTGGCTTCCTGCTTCAGTGAAACCTTGGAGAAGGAACTGAAGATGTCAGGAACAGCCGTCCTTTCCCAGAATCCTTCTTGGCTTCTCTTCCAGAAATGTTGGAGCTTAATCGCAAGAAGTAGTCTGTTTTCATGTCTGCACCCAAACGTCGAAGACAGAAAGTAATTCACTCACCATCCTAATGTTTGTTCCATGTGCACATTTGGTTCTTGAAGTCTACTTGACTTAACATGAGGGATTCCTGGTTCTGTGTCCAACTCACAAGTAAGAAGTGGTCACTAGGTTCTGTGGAGGAGGGAGGATTTTTAAAGACCTAAGAAACAGATTCCACAGATTTAGCCAGCTGAAAACTACTTAGAGAAATCTGTCTTTAGTTTCTCGATGCTTTCAAAGGACTAGGAGTTATTAGAGGAATGAAACAAAGCTTCAAGCTTCAAGGCTCGGGTACCACTGTTGCAGTCACTTTGAATTTCATCTGTCAGAAACATTTCTGGCCGAGAGAGTAACGAGGGTCGGATTTTCCACAGGAGCAGAAGCGTGACATTCCGCCAGCGTCCTGACTCAGCATTTATGTGTTTGCTTCCAGAAATACTCACAGCCTTTTCTGTAAAGTGAGTTTTTTGAAACAGATGCTTGGCTTTGTAGAGTGGCCTCATTTTCCTGAAGAGAAGGAAGAATAGGTGTGGAGGGAGGGGCAAAGGTGGGTGACGTGCTGCTATGCAGTGACAGCTGCAGAGAGACAGGGCCGGTGCACCGGGCAGTGAAAGGTATGCGGGGTGTCCCTGGCTGTTCCCAGTGAGAACTGACCTGCAGCATCTTCACTGCAAAGCTTCGCAGGCTGCAAAAGCTCCTGGAGTCTGCTCCACATCTTCCCTCCTTCACCTTCTCTCCTCCTGGAAAACCATCAGCCTAGTCTGGCCCCAGACGCGAGCGATGTCAGTGTCACTGTCCTCCTGTCCGGTCCTCCAGGCAATGCTGCGGCCCATCCCATGTCGGAACGTTTAACAATTTCCTTTGAAATGTAACTCGTTATACAATAGCAGAACTAAATAAAAAATACCCCAGAGAGAGAGAACAGACTGTTAGCTATAGATTAGAAGTGCAGCCTAATCCTTCACGAGCATTAAATATTTAACATAATTGTACCACAGGTGCCAGGAAGATGTCGGCATTGTTTAATTAGACTTAATTAAACAGAAGGAAGGACCTAATACTAATTCAGGTCGAGTTTTTTAATCAATTATGAAACCTGCCCCTCTGAGGTCCTTCGATGTCAGCTATGTTTTCTCACCTCATATTAAGCAGCCACCAGGCTCACCGAGGGCAGGAAATCGGGGCAGCGGGGGAAGAACATGGGTGCTGTCTGTCCGTGAGCGATCGGATTGTGTCAGCGGGCGAGGTGAAGATGCTTTTGCAGTAAAGAATTTGCGTGAACGTTTGACCCCTCCCAGCATCTGTGTAGGTGGGGACCGGACTCCTGGCCACTTCCCTGCACGTTGATCCGTAGCTTTTTACTCTGAAAGGACACGCTGAGAGTTACGCCTATCAGCGTGTCCATATGGAGCCTGTAAACTGCACCATTTATGTTGGGAAGATAATGAGAACTGTGGCCAAGCTTCCTCTGGACCCCTGCTTTCAACTCGAACTCTCAGAGCTACTCAGGTGTAGGCAAACATCTGAAACACGCAAGAAAAGTTTGAACATTTAGTATTTATTTTTGAAATACTACTTTTTCTTAATACCATGCCAGGGCCTATAATGTTGCTATTTCAAGATCCTGCAGGAGGCAGCTTTAAAATGCAGAAGAACCCAGAAACTTAGATGGGCCCAGGGAGCCAGGAGGAACAAGATATTTACCATCGGTTGTTTTTAATCCTTGCCACTGTGGGTGGCAGTGTGAAGTGGGTCTTTGCTATAAGAACGTGGGCTGCTCTGTTCAGGTCAACAACGAAGCCTGGGAGCCTGTGGGTTCAGCAGCAGCACTGATGCAGGAACTCAGCGCTGAGAATTTATGCTAAAGAAACAATCACAGAAGCACCCAAAGATTTAACTGGAAGATGTTCACTGCAGCGTTGTTTAAAATGACAAACCTAAGCATTTTCATCTGTACTGAGTAGCTTTTGCAAAGTTACACGGTAGAATAATAATAACGGCGTGGGGGAAAATACACAAAATCAGTCAGGAGCTGAAACCAGCTAGGAGTTGGGACCATTAGGCATCCGGAAGCCTCTGCTGGGTCTGGACTCCTGAGCAGGCAGAAAGCAGTGTCTCTGCCCTGCAGGTGGAGGCGAGGCATAGGGAGGGAGAGCATCTGTTTCCCCCGGCTGAAGGAGCTCAGCGCCAGGGCTGCAGGAGAGCAGCAAGGTGCTTCGGCCTGGAATGTGGTCTCCAGAGGAGCCAACAGGACAGGATCCTTAGGCGCACAGGAAGGGCAGAGTGTGAGGGCAGAAGTCTTTGATCAGGGGACAGGTGTTTGGCTGAGGTCTTGTAAGTCCCCCGGTGGTGAGGGGACAGCTGGGGAGCAGGTAGGGGCAAGGAAATTGTGCAGGGCGTCTCCTGGATTGTCCCGAAACAAGGTGCGGAAGGTAACTTGCTTTGCTTGTCTGTGCACACCGGGAGAGTCTCCAGCCTCCCGGATTCTTTGAGCTGGGGGCTGCGCTTCCAACCAGAATGATGGGCACAGTCAATTCCTGAGTGTGAGCATGTGGAAAGAGCACAGCTTGTCCCACTCATCCATACCCACTCATCCATACGACGTGTGTGTGGGGGCCTCTTTTTGCGGATGGGAGGAAATCTAACAACAAAGTGATCCTGGAGCCCCAGGCATCGACGCGGAGGTCCTATACTTCATGCCTTTGGGCTGAGCCCTGAGCAATGCTCCACAGCTGGGGGACTGAGAGGGACAGGCAGTGTCTAGCTCCCCTCCTGGTGCCTTGGGAGGCAGCCAGCTCCCACAGCCGCTCGAGGGCAGGTGTGTTGTGGTGCAGAATGCAGGTAGCCATCGAAACTCACTTTGGTGCAGGAGTCAGAAGAAAAAGGCACAGTGTCATACTTCGTGACCAACAGACACGCGTGGGCAGAGGCCCAGCAGCAAGAGCAAAGCAGTCAAGAAGAGGAAGCGCCAGACCCAGGCTTGCCTGGGTGAAGGCTGGAGATGTGGCCAGAAACCAGCAGGATGAGGACAAGGTCATTTTGTGCTGATAGAGATTTTAGTCGCCTTTGCTCGGCCGCACCTGCGGGTCATAGCTATGGCATTCAGTGCCCTAAACAACAGCTTCAGCTCAGGGTTAAAACAGAGAAAGGGAGCCCTGAACCATTGAGCATCTGTAGCAGAGGTCAGGGGACAGCAAAGGATCCATTTAGTGGGGGTCTAGATTCTCCAGGGGGACAGCAGGTATGGTCTGCTTCTGTTAGTGTGTAATTTATTAAGCCTACAGGTAATAAGCCAGGTTCCCACTACTTAATAGTTTGCTTCAAGATTTTGAGCATTTTTAAAATGAAATAATACACAAACAAATGAAATTGTTTCAGAGTTCCCGGGAGACCCACACTGAGCTGTGGCTCTCCTGAGCCCGGGCTGCAGGACTTGGTTTCTCTCCTTGTGCCTTGTTCTGGGGCCTCAGCACCAGCCGCCCCAGCAGCCAGGAACCGTCACAGGCAGCCAGGGCTCAGGGTCTGCAGTGTCAGCCGGAGACCCCTGTTGAAGGCCTTGCCTGCATGGGTGGCTGCAGCCCGAACCACCACAGTGGGGAGCTCCAAGCCCCTCCTTGCTGGCATTGCCCATGGGACTGTTCAATCTGACAGACTGTCCTTTCCTGCGTGGTTGTATTTCTCTGAAGTGTTATTATGTCTTCCATGTTTGTTTTAACTATTTTTTTTTATTTAAAGAGAAAAAAACAGAAAAGGGGTAGAAATATTACAGAATTTCAAAAAAAAAGATAAACTAAGAAATCATTAGTTGATAAGTTATATATTGTCCTTTTAGAAATAGTTGTTCAAGTTACAAAATTAAAGCATACAAAGTGGACATTCAAGCAGTGAGACTGCAAACAGGTCTGTTCAACATCCAACAAGAACATAGAAATATGGTTATCGATCCTACACACTTAAATATACATGCAATTATGTCTTTTAGAGCGCTTCCTATTTCTTCTCTTTTTTACAATAGCAATTACATATTTTTAAAATTTTATTTAAAGAGGAAAAAAAAGCAAAACAGGAAAAAGGGTAGCAACAATACAGAATTCTAAAAGAAAAAAGAAAAAAAAAAGAGAAAAAACCACTAAGAAATCACTAGTTAATAAATTACATATTGTCATCTTGGATGTAGTAGTTCAGGTTACAAAGTTAAGGATACATAGTAGACATTCAAACAGTGAGACTGCAAACAGTTCTGCTCAAAGATCCAACAAAGATTCAACAATATGCTCATGTATTTTACACACTCAAACATACATGCAGTTATATCCCTTAGAGCACTTTCTTTTCCTCTTTTTTATAATACAATTACACATTTTGGGTTTTATTACTCCTATAGTTCTTATTACTTTTTACACTAGAGACACAATGTGATATTTATAAATATGATTCTTATTTATTTCACTAATGAGGATAGTCTCAACTTGTCTCTATTTACCTATGAAGTCCTCAAGATCATCCTTTTTTATAGCTGAGTAATATTACATTATATAAAAATACCACATCTTTTTCATCCACTCTGCAGTTGATGGGCATCTTGGTTGTTTCCAAGATTTAGCTATCACAAATTGTGTTGCTATGAACATGGGTGCACATATATCACTGTGATATAAACTTTTCAGTTCTTTTGGGAAAATACCCAGGAGGGGAAAAGCTGGATTGAATGGGGCTTCCAATCCTAGTCTTCTGAGAATTCTCCATATGGATTTCCATAGTGGTTGCACCAGTCTACATTCCCACCAACAGTGGAGCAGTGTTCCTTTTCCCCTGCAGCCTCGCCAACATTTGTTATCAGTTGATTTCTTGATGGCAGCTATTTCAGGAGTGAGGTGAAATCTCAATATTGTTTTAATTTGCATTTCTTGAATGACCAGTGATGGTGAATATTTCTTCATGTATTTATTTGCCATTTGTATATTTTCCTCTGCAAACTGTGTGTTCATCTCTGATGCCCATTTTTGGAGAGGGTCTTTGAATTTGGGGGGCTTGATGTTTTTCAATTCTTTATATGTTCTGTATATAAGTCTTTTGTCTGAGGGGTTGCTGGCTAAAATTCTTTCCCACTCTGTGGGTTTTCTTTTCACTCTGTTGGTGATTCCTTTTGAAGTGCAGAAACTTTTCAATAATATGAGATCCCAGTTGTTGATTCTTTGAAGTGTTTTCCGTGCAGTTTGTGTTTTTGTTCATGAATTCTCTGCCTACCCCTATGTCTCTAAGACTTCTACCTACCTTGTCATCCAGTAGATTTAGTGTTTCTGTTTTAATATTTAGGTCTTTGATCCATTTAGACTTTAGTTTTGTGCATGGTGATAGGCATGGATCTAGTTTCAGTCTTTGGCATGTGGAGAGCCAGTTTTCCAACACCATTTATTAAAGAGGCTATTCTTCTTCCAGTGGACATGTTTAGCCCTTTTGTCAAATATCAGGTGGCTGAGTGTCTTTGTAGTTATGCTTGCATCTTCTAATCTGTTCCTTTGATCCTCAGGTCTATTTCTTTGCCAGTACCATGCTGATTTTATCACTGTGGCTTTATAGTACTGTTTCAAGTCAGGAATTGAGATGCCTCCTGCCTTGCCTTTGTTGCCCAGAATTGCCTTTGCTATTCTAGGTTTCTTCTGTTTCCAAATGAATTTTAGGAGTGTTTTCTCTAGATCTGTGAGGTATGCCAATGGTATTTTGATTTGGATTGTGTTAAATATGTATAACAGTTTTGCGAGTATGGCCATTTTCACAATGTTGGTTCTTCCTAGCCAAGAGCAAGGAATATCCTTCCATTTTCTAATATCCTCTTCAATTTCCTTTTCCAGCGTAGTATAATTTTCAAAATATAGGTCTTTTACATTTTTAGTTAGGTTGATTCCTAAGTATTTCATTTTTTTAGATGTTATTGCAAAGTGTGATATTTCCATAATTTCTCTCTCAGTGAGTTCTTTGTTTGTGTACAGGAATGCTATTGATTTTTGAGCATTGACTTTATATCCAGCTACACTGCTGAACTTGTTTATTACCTCCAGTAGTCTTTTAATGGAGTTTTTTGGGTCTTCTATATAGAGTATCATGTCATCAGCAAATTGTGGTAATTTAACTTCTTCCTTTCCTATTTTTATTCCTTTTATTTCTCTCTCGTGTCTGATTGCCCTGGCTAGTGTTTTCAGAAATATATGGAAAACGAGTGGTGATAGTGGACATCCTTGGCTTGTTCCTGATTTTAAAGTGAAAGCTTTCAGTTTTTGTCCATTTAGTATAATGTTGGCTGTTGGTTTGTCATAGATGGCCCTTATAAGGTTGAGATAGACACCATGTATTCCGAGTTTCTTAAGGGTTTTTATCATGAACATGTGTTGGACTTTATCGAAAGTTTTTTCTGCATCTATTGAGATGACCATGTGGTTTTTGTTTTTGGCTCTGTTGATGTGGTACGTTTATTGATCTGCATATGTTAAACCATCCCTGCATTCCTGGAATGAACCTCACTTGGTCCTGGTGTATAATCTTCTTGGTGATTAGCTGCATTCTATTTGCCAGTATTTTATTGAGAATCTTTGCATCAATGTTCATTAGTGAGATTGGTCTATAGTTCTCCTCTTTGGATCTTTCTCTGGTTTTGGTATCAGAGTAATACTTGCCTCCAGGAATGATTTAGGGAGGATTGCTTTCTTCTCAATTTCAGTGAAGAGTTTAGGGAGTATTGGCATCAAATCTTCTCTAAATTTCTTATAGAATTCATCTGTGAGTCCATCAGGACCCACACTTTTCTTTGTTGAACGCAGATACTTTTCTAAGTTTTTAATTACTTTTTCAATTTCAATAGCTGATATTGGGTTGTTCAAAATTGCTATATCTTCTTGGTTGAGCTTTGGTAGTTCATATGTTTCTAGAAATCTGTTCATTTCCTCTGTGTTTTCCACTCTATGTGAGTAGAGATTTTCAAAGTAGGTATTCATGATCTTTTGAATATCCATGGGATCTGTAGTAATTTCCCCTTTTCAGTTCTTATTGTGTGAATTTGGGTTTTTTCTTTTTCTTGATAAGGCTAGCTAGGAGTTTGTCAATTTTGTTTAATCTCTCAAAAAACCAGCTTTTTGATTCATTAATTCTTTGTATTTTTTTTTAGTTTCAATTGTATTGATTTCTGCTCTAATCTTTACAATTTCTTCTCTTCAATGAGCTTTGGGTTTAGCTTGTTCTTCTGGTTCTAGAAGCTTGGGATGGAGTATTAGGTTGTTTATTTGTGCTCATTCTGTTTTCTTCATATGGCAATTTATTGCTATATATTTCCCTCTTAAGACTGCTTTCATTGCATCCCACAGATTACAGTATGTTGTTTCTGTATTTTCATTGAATTCTAGGTATTGCTTTATTTCTTCTCTGATTTCATCTGTAGCCCACTGGTTGTTCAAAAGGTTGTTATTTAATTTCCAAGTATTTATGCAGGTTTTGCAATTTCTTTTGCCATTAATTTCCAATTTCAGTGCACTATGGTCAGATGTTATGTGATTTCAATACCTTTGCATTTACTTAAGAATGTTTTATGGGATAATATATGGTCTATTTTGGAGAGTGTCCCATGTGCAGCTGAGAAGAATATGTATTCTGATGTGGTTGGGTGGAACACTCTGTAAACATCTACTAAGTCCAATTGCTCACAGGTATGACTCAGTTCTGTTATTTCTTTGCTGACTTTTTGTCTAGTTGATCTATCTCTTTGTGACAATGGGCTGTTAAGATCTCCTGATATAATTGTGTTTTTGTGTATTTGGTTTTTCATGTGTTTTGACAGCTTTATGTAACTGTACTTTATATCCCCCATATGCATTAGTCTGGTCTTTTAAGCTTGATTCTTAAATCTGATGGCATTGAATCTCTTTTGCATTTTCTAGGGTTCCACCAATAAGTGGCCAGAACAATGGAAGTTATGTAAAGTTCCCTTCTTCTTCTACCTAAATTGGGAGATTGGGATGTATGCTTTTCCCAAATACCTTCCCAAAGGAGGGTCTTTCCTCCATGTCTAAGATGCAGTGCCCCTAACTCTCCTGTAAGTGCTGTGCACTGAGTGGCCACACATTTTAGGGCTCCCCATTTTACAGCACCTAGCGGTGAACTCAAGGTTGGAGACTCATGCCTGTCTGCCATCGCTCCGCATCCCTGACCCCCGTGAACAGCTCCCCAGGCTGGGGCTGTTGGCTCTTCCCTGAGGCATCACACTCGTGCTCCCCACCCACCACCCCGCCCTCTCCCTCTCCCCCTCCCTCCATCTTCCTTTGTCAGCTTCGGGTGTATGCTGTGTAGATGCCACTCCAATCCCATCTCCTGTGGTCAGATTAGCGACTGTGTGCAGAACCTTCCCCTAGAATCCTTCCACAGTGCCTCCCCGATGGGGTAACACCCTGACAACTCCAGGGAACGCAGATACTTTCCAACGCCGCCCTGTCCAAATCCGCCCCGATCTTCCCCCATGTTCACAAACACTGAGCTCCATCCCAGCTCGCCCTCTCCACAGCCAGGCCGTGCATGTCTCCGAGCCCTTCCTCTGCCGAGCCTGCTCCAGGACTCTTGTCTTGCTTTTCCCTTATCTATGGCACTGTGCTTTTCCTCTTCCCTTTCTTGCTGCCTTCTCTAACCCACCTGCCAATGGTAAGTTTTCTCCAAACCACTTACCTGCATTTTGCTTTCTTTGAAGTCCTACTTATTTCCTGGGAAGAATCTGGGCTTCCCACGAGGTTTCAAACTCTTGCAGGGTCTCTGTGTCTCCTCCCCATCCAGGTTCTAAGCACTGTGCCTTAAAAATTGGTAAGTGATTAATATTTGGGGCATGAACAAGCAGATTTACAAGGGAGGAAAACTGTAGCATTGACACCGATTACGCCTCAGGGGACTGGGTCGACAGGGAGTTAGGCAGCTAGCTATGGAAGGAAACATGCGATAGGAACATGGGCATGAATAACAGGGTGCACCGCCTTCTTATTTTGAATTTTCTAAATAATGGCTCCAGAGGGACATTCACGTTCCAGTCTCTGACATCTGTCTGTCAGTCTGTACCGCAGAAGGGTCTTTGAAGGTACGGTAGGGCTCTTGCCGTGGGGAGACCATCCTGGAGAATGTGGATGGGCTCAGTTATAACCACTGGGACCCTTGTGAGAGTCAGGAGGGTCAGACTGTGGCGGGAGAGGTAATTATGCAAGAAAGGGCTGCAGCCACGTGGGCCAGGAACCACTAGCCAAGGAATGCAGTAGTTCTTGATCCTGGAAAAGACGGGGACATATAAATACCCCCACACCCCCTGCTTCAGGCAGGAGCCAGCCCACTAGTGTAGGGCAGTGGAACTGGTTTCAAATGCATGGCCTCCAGAACCAGAAGGAGATAAACCCAGTGTTCTGAGTCACCGAGATAGAGATCGAGGTAACTGGTTACAGCAACAGGAAACAAATCCACCTCTAACTCAGCATTTTCTCTCTCTGCAAGTCTGCCTGCAGGCCACTGCCTTTGGGTGGATTTTCTTATTTTTTCATATGTGATGGGCAGGGGAGGAAAACCAGCAGAGAATGTGGAGAGCAGTCCACAAGGATTCTGGAATCTTGGACTCCAGTTCCAGTTCTGCAGTCTGTGTGTGGGGCCCCTTGCCGGGGTGCTGAGTGCACCCTCCAGAATCCACGGGTTGAAGCTTGATTGCCTTGTGACCGTATTTAAAAAGCAGTCTTCAGCAGGTGGTGAAGTCACGCGAAAGGAGCCCTGAGAGATGGATGACGGGAGGGTGGAGGGACTGGGCCCTCTGTCTCCTGCTTCTGTGCCTGTCAAGAATGTGGCATTCCTGCCCCCTGGGGAAAGTTGGATGGAAGATGCCCTCTCAGAAACAGACTGATCCCTGCCGGATACTGAGCCCCAGCACCACGATGCTGGCGTCTTGTTCCAGCCGCACGATGGACCGAGCCAGGCCACAGCAGCACGGTGCTCGCTTCCCACTGCTGCTCGCGGTTCACCGTGCTCCGTCTCTTCCTCCACCGCCCTGAAGCAAATCAAAGTGAAACAAGAAAATGTTTGAGATGATGTCAAGAACATTCATTCAAGATGTTGCTGAGCAATGTTTAAGCAATGCTTTTTAAAGCAAATTCCTTAGGGTTAGATCTCAAGGTCCATATTTTTCTTTCTTCATATTTTACTTTTGTTGAAATTGGGAGGTGTCATAAAAATAGAAAAGCACATAAACATAGTGGGTCCCCTGCGAGAGTTATTTTGAATTTAAAACATCTATCCAGCACTTAGTGATGTAACAGAATTGAGAAATTATGGGGCCACTTTTCAAAAACCTCAGTAATCTAACAAAATTGATGATGACTATTTTCCCAATGACTTTTGGGTGGCAGGCATATTGCAAAGCAATCTGCTGCTTGCAACAGGGGATTTCTTTGTTCCTGGGGAGACCAGGAAATTCCCGTCATCCACTCTGAAAGAGAGGTGCATGTGACAGGTGTCCCGGGCACTGATCCAGAAGGTTAGCCAAGTTCATTTTCCTGTGGAAATCACACAGCCCCATACGGCACTCCACTCCCTATTTCATGCCTGCTTGAATTGTAGCCTCAATCATGGTTCTCTGTGTGGTTTGTTCAAAGGCTAGAATTCATCACCCAAATAAATAGCTTTGGCTTTTGTGGAAGAACTGATGTTAGCAGCAATTGCATTAAGTGGCTTAACCCCAGGCACAGGGAGGTCCTCTGCAGGGAAGCAGTTTGGCGGAACTAACTGTTAGGAACCCCCCTTTCCCTTGTGTCTTTGGACCCCAGGGGGCACCAGGGTATGGCCCTCTGCAGCCTGGCTCCTGGTCCCTGGACATCATCTTCCTTCAAGCCCTGGGGTGTGAGAGCGGAGACCGCCTGCCCCTCTGCATTCCACCCGACCTTTGCCCAGTTCCCTCCTCTCGCCCTGGCTCCCAGCTCTTGAGCCTCCTCAGATCCACCCTACTCACCCCTGGGTAGGCCCAGACTCTCTGTGGGAGGCTGTGACCCTGTCTTCCTTCTGTTTGAGATTAAAAATGTGCTGTCCTTTTTCAGACCCATGGAAAAAGGGTCTTGCTCATAACAACGCATGAACTGAAAAAAAATTATTTGCCCTGGGATGTTAAGTAGGTGATTGTACTGTAAAGCATGGTCTGAGCGTTTCCTTCGGTTTATGAGCACAGTACTGTACAGTACTGAGGACTTCGGGACCTGGGATGTGGGTCGCTAACCTCGTGAGCCTCAACTCTTTATCAGGGCCTCCTCTGGCGTCCTGGCCCAGGAATCTCCAGGCAGGAAGCGCTTGAGGGGCCGAGGGTCCCAAACAGCTGTGGTTTAAAACCCAGCTCTGCCTTCATAGCTGGATGATCTTAGGCAAAATTTCAAGTTTTCTGATACTTAATTTTCTCATCTGTGAGAGACAGGCAATCACATCTCTCTTGTAGGCTGTTTTGAAGATTAAATGAAATGAAGTTTGTGTGTGAGGCCTTTGGCACGATGCCCAAGCACACAATGAGTGGTAGATTTTACAGACTCCCCCAAACCCAAAACGAGTTATTTTTTTAAACATCATTTTGAAAATGAAAAAGCTGATTTGACATTCATTTTACAGGCTCCCTAAGAAATCTTCAAATCCAACTTTATCACCCCCAAGCGTGAAATTTCTAAGTGTTAAATCTGACGTTGTCAACTGTTTTCTTTGAGATCTGGTAGTGGATTCTCGGCATTTGCAGGGGAAAGGCTGAGTCCTAACCTAAGCTGAATGTGGCCATCATAGCCAAGGCCCGGTTCTCCCCCGGTTACGACCTCTGGTTCCTCCCCTGGTCAGAGCATGTGGTGTGGGGTTCACTATCTGTGTGGTGATCCTCACACTTGACCCGGATGTTTGCAGCAGCCTCCGACCATCTGCCCGCCAGCTGCTCAAGCAGCCCTCTGCTCGAAGATGTGTCCTCTGTTCAAAGGATGTGTCCGAAGAGAGTCCCTCCTCCGACTCTACTGCTCTGCAGCCAGGTTGCCTGGCACTTGGTAAGTCCCAGGACACACTGGCTCTGTTGAGCTCACCATGGTCTATCAACCTGGCATCATGTATGGACAGGGTCGGTATCTGCTGAAGGGACCCTGTTATGGTCAGGGTTTGCAAGGAAAAGTTTAATACAGGACACATAATTTATAGCATTGTTTTATATTAGTCATCCAAAGAGTCTAACACAAGAAAAGTCGGGAAATCTGTCCACACACTAAAGACCCAAAGAATCCAGCTGAGGGCCTGGATCCCATGGTAATGCTCTGCATGAATCCAGCTGAAGGCCTACAGTTCATGACAATGACTCATCAAGTCTGTCTCACAGATCTGCGCCGGGAAGGCCCAAAGGTCAGCAGTGGGAGCCAGAAAGTCTGTGCCAGAGGGGTGAAGGGGCTGTGCCAGCAGGCTGAGGGTTCTGTACGCGAGCCAGGAAGCCACACTTAAAAGTAAGGACCAAAGCTCTCCCCCAGAGTACCATAGCCATCCTCAGGGACAACGAGGTCCCGAGCTCCTCCAAGGATGAGAACAGCCAAGTCCATCTCAGGAGGCCAGTGTGACAAGCTTCTCCAGCAGATAGAGCAGAACACATCTTCCCCTCCAGAGCTAGGAAGCAGTGCTCAAAGTAAGGACCAGAGCTCGCCCAAAGTGAACCACAGCCACTCTCAGTGACAACAGGGCCCTGAGCTCCTCGGATGATGAGAACAGCTGGGTTCATATCAGGAAAGAAGCTCACCAACCCCGCCCCTGAACAGTTCTTTTTATGCTGTTGGTAACACTCCTCAGGTGGTCCAGCCCCACCCAGCGCCACACTGATTCAGTTCAGCTGGCTGTTACAAATTGTCACTTCATCACAGACTGTTCTGAAATGTTCCTTGTGGGGACAGAGGCATCAAAGACCAAGACCCTTCCCAGACTTGAACTGTGCTGGTCCACACTGCAGAGGGAGGTAGTTCCAGTGTAAGCAGGGACTGAGAACCACAGTCCAGTGGAGCCTACCCTGTGCTGGGGATCCTGAGCTGGGGGTGGGGTGTGACCCTGCCCCTCTCCTGGGGCTCAGGATTGCCAGCATGGCCTGGAGAAAAGGCACCCTGGTGGGAGAGACTGGCCTTGTTTATGTTATTAATGCTTTCTTTTGTTTAGTTTATGCTGGTGCCGAGAGGTAAAGCTTTAAAATATAGGTTACGCATCGCAGCATACACACAAACACACACTCTCTCTCTCTCTACCAGGAAGATCTCAAATTCAAATCTTTCTTTCAGATTTGACACCAAGAAAAGGACTTGGATCTCAAAAAGTATTTGTCATTTGTGATTCCTCATTTGTTTATCCCTAAATTCTCATTTCATACTGATTTGGCATCACACAACTAACTGAGCCAGACACGTGTTGTAAGGAGGAACACCAAGTCCTGCATGCCTCACACTGATGCTTCCTTTGCCGAGTGCTACCGGGAGCCACAGGGTCACCAGGAGAGACCAGGCAGCTCCAGCATGCCCTTGTCCTGGGCACCTGGCTTCTCCTCTGATTCAGGCTGGGTTCCTGGAGAGCTGGCGGGAAGCCAGCCTTTGCCTGGTTGAATGCTGAAGGCTGCAGGGATTGCCAAGAGCCCAAGGGTGCGACCCACACACAAGGCAGGAGACAGCAGTTGCACATGGCAGACTCCCTTCGTGTGCAACTTTCCACAACAAACCAGTTGCCTTATAAAATCAAACTGGACGTGTCCACAGATCTGGTCATAAAACACCCTTAACTTCCTGTCACAGACTGGCTCTGTTAGGCAAAAGAAGATGCAGGGCACACAGTTCAGGCTCATTCTTCACACAGCTTTCGTCTGATGTGCTAAAACCCTGCAGTTTCCTTTAATTTTGAATGCAGTCAACGGATGTTTGTTGAGCTCTTCTGATAAACCAGAGCTGGGCTGGGTGGGGCTGCAGTGGGCATTTTTGGTCACCTCGTATTGGCTGCTTTTCCAGCCAATCACTCACTGATGTACTTTTGATTATAAAGCCATCAGGTTAAAGAGAATGCAGTAGTCGGCTTGGGCTGCTTAACCCATACCACGGACTGCGCAGCTTAGACAGTAGACAATCGTCCTGGCTCGTGTCTAGATGCTTCCCCAAAGCCTCAGGTGGTCATAGGTGGGGCTCTTGGAGGTGACTGGATCCAGGCTGTGTGCGAGGCTGGGATTGATTCACAGCGAATGCTAGGACTGAGGGTGTGAGTGCTGCCTGCCTGGCTGGCTGGGGAGCCCGCATACAATTGCTTGCTGCTGGCCGCTGGCCACTGGCCACCTGTAACCTTCTGCCTCTCCTACTTTGCCATGAATGTTTTTCCTCGGTGACACCCCTGTGCCAGGCTACCCTGGCTTGGTGTAGCCAACTACGGACTGAAACCTCTACAAAGGATGAGCTGAGATAAATTTTCCTCCTTTAACTTTGGGTGTTGGGTATTTTGTCTCAGCAAAGAGCAAGGAGAAGAATCTTCCTCAGTGTTTGGGAGGCAGGAATCCAAGGTGCTGGCAGGTCTGGTTCCTGGCGAGGAGTTTCCCCCAGCAGCCTGCTTCCTGTCTTCCCTTGACAGAGAGAGAGTGGTGTGTGCATCTCTTTTTCTCTCATAAAGCTGCTAATCCCAGCGTAAGAGCCTCCCCCATCCCCCGAAACATCCTGAGCTCCTCTAAACTGCACTCCTCCTCCCCCAAAACCCCATATCCAAACACCGGCACACTGCAGGTAAGGCTTCAACCTATGGACCGAGGGTGCACAAGTCACCCATTACGGGGAACCAGCTTGTTTGGAAAAGGCTTTAGAGACGTAGTAGCAAAGGGATTACAGATCAGTTGTCATTTCCTGGCATAAGCATTTTCTCCCAAAACATGTCGATAGCAGATTTTGGGAGGCAGAAGCTCCCATCCTTGTTGGAATGGAAAACCTTCGAGGCAGGTGAGGAGAGTTGGATTTGAGGCCTAGCAGCCACGAGTCCTTGGGCCATGCTTTGGTGTCATATTAAAGCTGACATCCTGACAGCTAAGTCAGGAAGATGTATCCTTTAGCTTCTTCTAAGAAAATGATTTTGGCTCCCGTATGTTTGATCCATTTTGAGTTAATTTTTATACAGTGTGAGGTAGGGATCGCACCTCACCCATTTGCATGAGACTATCCAGGTTCCTGAGCACTTTTTGAATATGTTCTCTGTATTTCTGCAGCACTATTTATTTGTGGCTGGCATTTAGTAGCCATTTGATGAGCAGGAGACTTGAAGTAGAACAGCTGGACTTACTTTCCAACTTTCCTAAGATTCAGGGTTACCGTGTGTGTTGCCCGAGTTTGGACTTCCTCGTCCTTCACTATCCAAGGGTATTGGCAAGCTTTTTGCACTGTTATGAAAGTAGACCTCATTCTCTGTTTTTTCACTTCAATACATGTTCTTTTGTTAAAAGTGGGCTATTAGCTGGGTGGTATGACACGCATCCATAATTCCAGCTACTCAGGAGGCCGAGGCAGAGCAGCTTAGTAAGACCCTATGTCAAAATAAAAAATAAAAAGGAACTGCTGGGAATGTAGCTCAGTGCAAAAATTCTTCATTTAATCTCAAGTGCTCCAAAGAAGAAATAAAGTCTTTCACAGTGGTCACGTTTTCTACTGGTGATTCTATTGAAGTTTCTATCCATGGAGATGGAGAATCAGAAAAATGTTTAGATGGTGACTGTTTATGTTTCTAAAGAGAGTCAAGTCAGCAAAACACACAGAAAGATTTCAAAACAATTGACTGGTCCTGTCTACATCTAAACATGTAGCTTTTAGAGCTCTGTCACTCCATGCAAGCTTCATTTCCTAGATGTAAAATAAATCATCAGAAACCACCATGGATGTTTCCTGGGTTACATATCTTCTTTTGTTCCTTTTCGTTTTAGGGCACGGTGGTTTGGAAAGGTACTAAGGCTGTTAGCGGGGAGCTTTTGCTCTGAGGAAGCACAGGGTCCTCGGGCTCTTGTGATGATTCAGACCTGCAGCTCCACAATTAGGCGGTGCGGGAAGGGGATTCCGGAGCAACCCTACCTCCAGGGCACACAGCATCTTTGAGCTCATGTCTGTCTTGGTCTCTGTCTGTCTCTATCTCTTTGTCTCTCTTTCTGTCTCTCTGTCTCTCTCTGCTGTAGGACTTCCACCCAGGACCTCAGGCACGCCGGCACACACTGTATCACAGAGCTGCATCCTGGGCCTTTTTTATTTTGAGACAGCCCAGCCTGGCTTAGAGCTTGATGCCCTCCATCCTCAGCCTCCTGAGTAGCTGGGATTGCATCTGTGCCCCTCTGTGCCTGGTTGGAATTTACTTTCTATTAGATACCTGACCATTCTGGGCCCCCTGTGACAGGCGACAGGCCTCGTGGGCTATCGTGGGCTTTGTGAGGAAGTCACTGGTTTGCCAGAAACACTGCCTGTGAGGCTGGGTGGGCACAGCATGTCACCCTTCATTTCACAAGTGTCATGTTTGAAATCAGATCATGGGGTGGGAGCTGGTTTGCAGAGGAGACCTTCTCAGACTAAAGGACTTGAGACAATGGTCAGCCTATTCCTGCGGGGACCGTATTTATGCAGGACAGGGCACATGTGACAGCCTTCTGAGAATCACCCAAGCCCACCGCGGCAGGTCTGAGATCACGTCAGCTTCCTGTTTAGAAACAAAAGAAAAAGGAAACAAACAAACAAAAAATAGGTCAGCTACCAAAAGTAAAAATGTCTACACAATAAGAAATAATAACTGAAATGGAAAGTAAAGGAACACGTCAGAGAGCGTTACAGACCACGTGAAAGGCAGGGACTCGGCATCCCTGGCCCTGGCCGAGCCTGTACAGTTGACAGAGCACAGTGCAGAGGCCGCAGGGCCTTGGTGAGAGCAGGACAGAGTGGAGCCGTGGAGAGCCGGCCGAGGGCCACTTCTGTGCTCCTTTCAACTCAGGCTGCAATGGAAACTGAGGAAGCCCCATGAAATTTGATTTTCAGAAAAGTAGTAATTAGTTTTAAAATAAGTGTCCCCAGTCTTGTGCAGGATTGCATGTGTTTACAGAAAATGATTTTTTGTTTACCTGCATCCTAGGTAAATAACCGCATGCTTGGTATTGTTATTTGCACTATGTGGCCAGACATTATTTCAGACAAATGAGTTGAAAGCTGCTTAAGGAAATGGCTAAGATTTATGAAGAGAGGATTTACACCCTAGCACGACATTGGTGCTGATGAAAACGCCCACCCTCCCTAATGCAAGGCACAGGGCAGTGAGGAGCTGTACTACAATTCACTACACAAACACATTTTTAACACTACAGAGCTCAGTGCTCTTGGGGACGTGGTGTGCCATAGTCAGACGTAGCCGGTGGCAGCGTAAATTGGTGTAGCTCCTTGCAAAAACAACCCAACTATCCATGCAAACAACCCTAAACATAAGCAACCTCAGACACAGACTCGGTTCTGGGGACTCTACCCTGAGGAAGAAGCAGGGTGACCAGCCCCGGGTAAGGATGCCCCTGTCCCCTCCCGTCCCGTCCCCACACAAGTCCTGGGGCCAGAGGCCCTGTCACGAGCACATATTTTGCTCTCACTCAGTCCCGCCCCACTGCACGTCACAGAGCGGGAGCCCAGGTCTTCCCAATGGCATGGAGACCTTGTCTGCTCGACCCATCCCTGCCCTGCAGTCCCACCACCAGCCTTTCCGTCTCTGTCCGCTCTGCCTGGAAAAGTCCTCCCCCGCCTGGCTCCCTGCAGGCTCCTCAACCAGCCTTAGCGCCTCCCCGGCTGCCTGCACACAGTCCTGGGTGCCTCAACTCCCACGCTCTGCTTCTGCAGCCCCTTTCCCCTGGGGACATGGGGCAAAGGTCACTCACTCTTCCTTTGTTGACTTTGCCCCCAAAGAGGATTTATTTTTAGGATCTATTTTATTCTGATTTCATAGGGGTGGGGATAGGACACAGGACTCTGGGCATGTGAGGCAAATGCTCCATCAGTGAGCTACATAGCCAGCCATAAAGACACCTCACAGTACGGGGAGCTTTGACTCTTAAAATCAGACTCGATGTCAGTGAAGACAATTTTTTTTTTTTGGTCTTTTTGAGACAGTTTCACTATGCATTTCGGGCTGACCTTGAACTGACTTTGTAATCCAAGCTGGCCTTGAATGTGCAGTGGGTCCTCTTGCTCAGCCTCCTGAGAGCTGAGATTCAGGCACACGCCACCATGCCCAGCCTAATAAACACATCTGAATGAGTGACTGCCCCCAAAGCGTCACCAATAGCGGGGTATGTGACAGAACCATGACCCGGCACCTCGACGGTCTCTAGCCATTAAAATATATGCAAATGGAGGCAAGAGAGGCAAATGACAATGTCAAATCAGGTGAAAGAACAGCAGAGAACTCCCGTCTCAGTCGGGATGACAGCCGTAGAGGATGACTTATCCTTACAGAGGATAACTCGAGGGACCCCGGATCACATTAACGGTGAAACTATCAGCCAACAGAGCGAGTCAATGCATCATCACAGCATTTACATTACAAATTAAAGAGGAAGGGGAAGGGGAAAACCTTTAACCAAACAGGAACAAAGGACACATTGGAACTCTGCCCTCTAAGGAGGTGGTGGCAACCGAAGGGTCTTGCGGGAGGGCAGAGCCCGGCCACGTGAAGCAGGGCCGGCTCCGCCTGTGTCGGCCAGCACTGGGCACTGCTGCCTGGAGCCCATCTGAGGCCCCACCCGGTCCCGTTGCGGTTCTTTCCTTCCCAGCCTGGTGGCTGCAGCAGCGCTATCTCACTTACAAAGCGTAAGCCTTTTATCCTCCGTAAGTGCCTCGCTGCTGCGATCCTCTGAGCATGAAAGGTGCCACAGGAAGCCAAATTGCCTCCTCCGTGCTCTGCAAAGTGTCCTCTGAGTCCGCACTGCTGGACTCTGAAGGGACACAATGAGCACATTCGGGTCTCGCCACGTGTTCTCCCCAGTACATACACGGTGAGTGCCTGGCTCTGTCTGCCGGGCGCTGCCGGCAACCTTCGGTGAAAGTGCTCGCAGGCATTTCAGCCCACGAGCAGCCCTAAGTCAGCTTTGAAGGAGCAGGGCTGGGAGGGAGCGGAGCGTCCGCACCTTTGTGGGAAGCCTGTCTAATAGCTGCGCTGCTTATTACGGGCATTTAACGACTGCATTAAGAATTGTGTACCACTTAGTTTTCGCTTGAGTTCTGCCTTTCTGATTCCTTGCCTGGGGGAAAGGGAGGGCAGAGGTGGTGCTGACGCCTTAATCTCTGACTCCACCGCAGCTCTCTGCAGTGAACCCTCATCAGCTCCATGCACAGCCTCCGCGGAGACCACGTGCAGCTGGGCTTGCAGGGCCCGAGTGAGGCAGCCGGTGGCTGTGAGACTGGCCTCCTGCAGGCCTCGGCTCTCAGCCGAGTCTTTGGGGACATGAGGACAGTTCATTAATTTGTCATGGCCCCCGAACAAGCTAGGAATCAAGGTCTGATTTTTTAATAAGTGGATTCAAGGAAGTCAGCAACAGAAAGCTGCCTTCAAAATTCCTTTTCATCCAAGGCAGCGCTGAATTACACCTTTGACGACACCATGCTGTGTGTTAGTAAGAGAATTCAGCGTGGGCCCCAACCCTGGTCACTTTGTAGTGGGCTCTGTTAGTGACCACGAATGTCCAACCAGTGACAGAGAGGCTGCTGGCTCTTTCAGGAGGTGGGGCTGGGGTGCAACCTGGCAGGCGCCTGCCCGGGGCTCTCTCGTGAAGGATCTCAGAAAGGATAGCGGTGCAGGAAGTCAGGAGGCACCTCGGCGGCTGACGGCTCCCTCTTCAGTCTTGCCGTGTGTGCTGTCTATGTGACAGCAACCGTGCAGTAAGCACTGCCCCTCTCCAGTTCTACTCGGTGGGAGGAGAGGTGGGACATGGAGGAGGGGATTTAAATAAAGAGCTACAACTTGCTTTGAACTGTGATGGCAGCCTTTGCAGAGAAGCGGGCTTCAGGTGTCAGTGACTCAGTCAACTATGGATGGGTTTGTCCCAATTAAGAGGCTGGGAAACCCCTCCACGAGGGCGTCCCCTGGTCCTGTCTTACATGGTCACCATGTTCAGTGGTGCACTCAAAGAGCTGCTCAAACAAGGTCGTTGAGTTAAAGCTTCCAAAGCCAGGTCAAGATGGAGAGAGAGAGAGAGAGAGAGAGAGAGAGAGAAAGAGAGAGGCAAAGAAGAAGAGGAGGGAGCAAAAAGGACTAAACAACTGAAATTAAGATGATAGAAGACAGAGGGCCCCATTCGTGACTGGCAGTGACCGCAACCGGCTGAGCACAGCTCTGTGGCACGGCTCTGACTCACGGCTCTGGGCAGGGATGGAGTGGGCTGCACCACCCTGGGACAGGAGCAGCCTCCTGTGCAAGTGGACAGCATTTCTTGCATTATCTCTCTGAAATGTATGACCCAGGTCCCCCCAGTATCCTCAGACACGAGAGCCTTAGAGCAGACCTGGGTCCTGATCCCGAGAGGCCTCAGCCTATGCTCCCACCTTGAGAGCTCACACAAGGTCTGCGTTCAGGGTCATTGTGTGCTCCTTGCAGAACATATTTGCTGCTGCCGTTACTCATCAGAGGCCATGCTGATGACCAAGAGACCAAGAGACCAGGAGCTGGAGCCCTTGGCCTGTCTCCAGAGACAGATGGGCAACAAGACCAGTCCCCGTGGGACAAATGCAGAAAGCCCCAGGGAGGTTGTGGACGCTGTGCAGCCTGTGAGGGTGATGGCAGCTGTGGGAGGACAGTCTAGTGAACACCCTTGGCAGTGACACCACCACTGCAGGTGTGTGAGAGAAGCACAGCCCTGTCGGGGCCGGGCACTGAAGGCCAGCTTGCAGAAGCTGCTGGAGAGAAGCTGGGGCCCAGCCCACAAAACTGAGAGCCCAGGAGTGATAAGGTCCTGGTTGCAGTTCAGTTAGGGCTCTGCACCAGTGTCTTGGCAGGCCGCGTCTTGGGCCCATTTCCTGCTGGCCTGGTCCTCTGGCTGGCTTCCCTGGTGGGTGGGATGATGGGTACCAGCACCCTGGCACTTTATTTGAACAGTGAGGAAGGGTAGGGAAGATGCTCATGGAATCGCATGCCGGAGACTGACTTCGTTTGGAGCAGCCCAGGTCAATGTGGGTCCCTGCACAGTCTGGTCTGCCTGGAACAATGCCAGCTCTCCTGGATTAATTTGTCCTTGTTGTAGTCAGGGGTTGTGAGGAGAGCAATTAGAATCAGGACACAGAATTTATAATATTATTTTATGATGATCACCAAGAGTTAAGTACAGGAAATCTGTCTACAACACTAAAGACCTACAATATTTAGTCAAGAGCCTGGAATACCACAGCAATGTCCTGCATGAGTCCAGGTGAAGACCCAGAGCCCATGACAGTGCCTCCCATGAGTCCATCTGGAGGTCTAGGGCCCACAAGAAGGACTCATGCCAGTCTGTTTTACGGATCTGTGCAGGGAAGGCCCAAGGCCAGTGGTGGAAACTAGAAAGTCTATGCCAGGGTGAAGGAGCTGTGCTGGTAGGTTGAGGGTTCTACACTGGAGCTGAGAAGTCACACGGCCATCCTCAGCGACACGGAGGTCCTGAGCTCCTCCGACGATAGGAACAGTTGGGTAAATGCCAGAAAGCCAGCATGATGAGTTTGTCCTAGAGATTAAACAACACACATCTTCCCCTCTGGAGCCAGGAATCGATCCTTGACATAAGGACCAGAGCACAGCCACTCTCACCAACAAGGTCCCAAGCTCCTCCAATGACAATGGTTGAAATCATGCTGGGGAAGCTAGTCACAATGAGCTCCTCCAGAAGAACCAACAGCTCAAAAGCAATGCTTAGAGAAACTCACAAGGCCTCACTTGTCTTCTCTGCCTATGCTGGCAACGTTCCTCAGGTGGACCATCTATGCTCAGCACCATGCTGATTTAATTTAGCTGGTGCTAAGTTGATCATCCCTTTCACTCTCCAAGTCTCTAGGCGAAGGTCAACCCTGCACCAACCACATGACCGCCCTATGACCGGAGGCTGGTGGGGTGAGGGGAACCTGGCCTTGCTGTCGGCATTATAATTCCAGACCCATTAGGACAGGGAGGGAAAGATTCAGTAGTGTGCCCACGTTAGCTGTGGGGCGCATCCCAGAGCAGCCTCCGGAATCAGGGCCAAAGTCCTGCCCCTGAGGGTACAGGCAGCTGTACACCCTGCACCCCAAGAACTGGGCCAGATCTGTGGCTATCATCCTTCTCTAACGATCACACATGTTCTTAAATTAATCATTAACATTTCAATTTACAAACACAAAGACCTGAGTATTTTCTACACATTAGATTGAAAAGTCTAGTTGCTGGATATTTCCAATATTCAGAAAAGGAAAAGAAAAGTGACCTGAGCCCCCAGGTTCAGCCCCGGTACACTGGTGACCAGTGAGGGGCTGGTCTCCCCTGCACCTCCCTGGGGCCTGCCTTCTCGGGCTGGCTTTAAATCAGACCTCAGCCTTTCAGCTTTGTTTTGACTTTCAGAAACATCAGCTTGTTAGCCCCTGAGATATAATGGATGGGATTTTCCATTTGGCCTCCTCAATTTATAATTCAACCTGCTAAATATTACAGCTTCAAACTGATACTTAAGCTAATTAATAGGTAGCGGTTTATTTTCTCTGTAGGCAATCTGGTTAGTTTCTCTGTAGGAACAGAACGGTGGTGTATGGGAAGCTAATGTTGTCTAAAGCATCAGAACATGTACAAGGGGTGGTCAAAATATATGGTAACCGTGGAAAGCCATCGCAGAAAAAGACGCATAGCCATTGTGTCCTCCAAGACACACCCTTTTGCTTGGAATACACCTCTCCCTTCCTCCTTGGCACTTTCTGAAGTGGTCCTGGAAGTTCTCTCTTGTGAGTGTGTGTACAAGGTGACTGCTGCCAAGGGGCCATCCAGTGGGAAGCCAGAATCATGAAAGCCTTAAGGTGAGTCCTGATCTACCTTACTTATCAGATCTGGCACTGCGTAACCTCTGGCTTTTCCCCAAAGTAAGAATGATCATGAAAGGTAAACATCTGGGATCGACCTAGGACACCAAGGCAGCGGGGAGAGTGCAACTAGACCCTCAGGGAAGAGGACTTACAGAACTGCTGCAGAAAGTGGCAAGAGCAGCAGGACCCCTGTGTCTGAAGCCAGGCGCTGTCTCGAAGAGGATCAGTGGCCACATGTCTATAATAAATGTCTAAAAGGTGAACATTCACAGATCACCCCACATACCGTGCTCAGTTTCCTTGAGTTAGTCGGCCATTCCCCCGCTAACGTGGCACTTTGTTCTCCATTCCGGTATTCCATTGTCTCCCATCATGGACACAGGGCGGGAGGGCAGCCTGGCCTGGGGCAGCTGGCCTGGGGCAGCCTGCTGAGAAGTTCAGCACAGACTGCATGGCCCAAGGCCTGAGTGCTTCACCAGCTGAGAGGCTGCTGGGGGTGGGGGACACGGCCGGCCAGCTTTTTGCCTCAGGGGAATAAATGAGGCCAAAGCTGCATCAGACCCTGCTGGAGAGGCAAGAAGCCACTGCGCACACAGAGGTGCCCCAGCTCACAGATAACCGACGAGGGCCTGGCGTCGCAGCGTGTGTCCCTCTGTCACTAAGCCCTGCGAAGTGCTTGCCGTGGAACTACTTCCGTGTCTGCGGCCCTTAAGCTCCTTAGTGACACAGAGTCCAGGCTCATCTTTCTGACCTGCATGGCAGCACAGAATGCCATTGCCAGAGCACTTCGAAGCCTGGGCTGGACTCCTCTCCCTGGGAGCGTGCAGGGCTGCCTGGTACTGATGCCACATCCTGTCAGGACAGGAACCAGGAGAGAACTTCTAACCCTGGGGCTGTGTCTTTTCTGGGTGAAGTTTCTCTTTTTCTTTCTGTGTGGGGAGCTGTGGTAGTCTTGAAAAACCAAACAAAAAGAAGACAAATACATGAAGGAGGCGAAGCACAGTGACGGAGAGAGCGAGGGCGGACTCCTTGGGCTGGGGAGTGGCCCCTGCCCCTTCGGTCACACACCATCTCCAAGTGCAGGGAGAGCAATGCACTTTGTTGTTTTGTACCCCCTCCGACCATCTATTTATCACCAGGGAGTGTGGCAAGGAAGGCTTGGGGCCTCACCCCAGGCAGCCAGTCACAGAGGTGTGGAGTTGACTTTTATTAGAATCCTCTGGACAGCACCAGGGGGGCATGCCTTGAGGAAGACTGCGAGTGAAGGACCGAGGTCTGATATTGGGGCCTTTGTAGAAGCCCACTGGGGAGGGACAGGGCCACACACCTGCAGTGTATGGAGACCTTGAGTCCCTGCAAGGCAAGATGCTCTGTCATGTGACAAATCAGGACATGGCCAGGCTTCAGAGCCTGAATGTTTTTCACTGCTCTGTGCTTCTAGTTGGGGCTGATCTTATGAAAAGTCACTTAAGGTCCCTCAGCCTGGGAGGTTGAGGCAAGAGGATTGCAAATTCAATGCCAGCTGGAGCAACTTAGTACTCACCAAATAAAAAAGATGGGTGCATGGCTCAGCCGTAGGGTGTGCCTGGGTTTAGTCCCTGGTAACATGCGTGCATGCACACACACATGCACACATGGACTGATCAGAGGGAGAATGATTAAAAATTACCTCCAAAGTCTGCAAGTCTGTTTTTTTGTTTACTTGCAAAATAGGCAGCTTTATAACCCCGGATCTCCTTTGAAAAACCCGTGGTTATGATCCGTGTTCATTCCAAGGCATTTTGGAAAGCAGCTGTTTATTAAAATGCCAGCAGCAGTGATTAATTTCGGATGCTCCGCCACACATCTGTGCGGGGCTGATGACACCACCGGCTGCAGCTGTTTGCCGCGAGTGCCGTGTGGACGGCCTGAAGCCACGTGCCTTGAAAGGCATCCACTGTGTCTTTGAAAAAGTCCTGTTCCTAGGTCCAACCTCCAAGGCACCCCTGTGATACTTGATGTCTTTGCACACAACTGGAACTTCTTAAGAAGAAATAAAGCCCAAGGAATCTACGGGGTAAAGTTCTCACTGGAATCTGATCTGCGAGCTGGAGTTCTAAAAGTGGAGAGTGATTCCTGGTGCCCTACACCGCAGCTGTGTGGGAGGTGGCTGGGCTATGAACTCTCATGGAAAATCCATCTGTCACCAGCCAAACATTGACCCCTATTTACACAGGATGCAAAACAACAACCGAAGGTGGATGCCTCTCTGATGAGAGGACACAGAGTCAGCCGGAACCACACATCCTTATGTGACACAGGATAAAGAAGCATCCAGGCTTAGTGGCATCTTCTTAAACCTTGGGTGACTGGGCACAGCCTTGGCTGGGTTGTTCGCATGGTCAGCCTGTGGCTGGATCAGTGTGCACCATGGGATGAGGGTCCTGGTGTGGAACAGAGCACACTGGACGACAGGTGAGGAGGTCTGTGGGCAGGATGCTGCGGTCCCACCTGGGAGACCCACGGCTGAGAGGAAGACGAGGTTTGGATCCAAGTTGGCTGGCAGAACTGACTTGTGCTCAGTGAGTTCACCCAAGAATGCTTCGCTGCAGGACTAAATCCCTCAAATCTGCCAATATTCACTAAGAGCAATTTGCAAATGTATCAGCTGGGTGAATTACCCAGATGCTATAATGTGTTTTTACTAACAGCTAATAAAATGCGTAGCAATTCCAGTGGCAAGGGCTGACTTGAACAACCTTTGGGGATGTTTCCAGATGCTTTGGAAGAAGATGTGGTGTCTGAGCCTCTTTTCTGATGTTATAACTAAACACCACAGGTTGGATGATTTATAAGGCACAGAGGTCCTGGAGGCTGTGAGACCGAGAGCAAGGTGCTTGGCCGAGTGCTGCGTCCTCCCTTGGTGAGATGGAGCACGGCTGCTGGTGAGGGTCTCCCTTCTTCCAAAGCATCTGATGCCATTGTGAGCGCCACCCTCGCAACCGCAACCTCATCTGCTCCTCACCTCTCGGTCTCCACCTCCAAATCCTACTCGCCTAAGAACGCAGTCAGATTTCCCACTCTTGATCCAGCACACGAAGCTTGGGGGATGCATTCAGACGACAGCAAGTGCATCTGAATGCTCGGACTTCCGGGGACAGCAAATGTCATGCCTGTGAGTTTCTCCACCTCATGTGCATTTCAGCTTCTCTTAATTCATGAATTTGGTTCATAGCCTGGAACAGCAAGGGTTGGTTTGGAGTCCCAGAAAGGGCTGATGTTTAGCCAGGACAAATGACCGCTGGGGAACACATGTGGAATCTTTTGCATGAACCTAAGTCTCAGCAGAGGTTCTGGGTAAGTGGGCCCAGCCCAGATGAGATCTCAGCGGCCTTTCCACGCTCCTCCCTTTAGCTGGGCTGGCAGCAACACCGTCTGTCACCTTCCTGCTTCCATATCAGGGAGCTGACCATGGCTCCCTGATAAGTGAGCCTTGTATCATGGCCACAAGTTCTCCCTGCTACACATCGGCCCTCTGTGGAGTGGTCACTGCGAAGAGCCATGTCAATCTACCTGGACCTCAAGGCCAATCCTGTGTTTCTTTCAGGGCTATTGCACCATCAAGAGGGCAGGCCAAGCTTTGACCCTTGAGGTTTGTGCCACATGGCTGGTCAGTACACAAAGAGGGCAGCTCTGGAGCCTGTCTTGTTTCCAGTGCAAGAGACCACAGCAAAGGTGGTCAGCGTAGGTCTCTGCAGCCTATTGGGAGGGTGAGTCCTGCCCCCCTCCAGTCCCTTGGGGAATGTGGCTGCTTATTCTCATGGCCCTCATCTGTGCCATCATCCCTTTTTGCCAACGCCACTGTGGGCCAGCCTGGGCAACTTTATGAGGGTTTACTGTAAAACAAACAAAGAAACAAACAAACTAACGCACCGAAGTATGATGGCTCTCTCTGCCCTGAATTTAAATTCATTCAAATGCCTCTTGTGTCATGATGGGTTATAAAATGCCTGTCCCATTTAGTGTCTACCATCCTCCTGTGACATGCTAGCATGCTGTCCTCACACGTGACCCCGGGAACACTCCCCACAGGCCAGCGCATCTGGAGGCGACAAATACCTAAGTTGTGGACAGTTCGCAGGGCAGCGCCTCTTTCTCTTTCTGGGTTTGCAGCTGCTCAGGACTGCTGTCTGTGCCTTCAGCGTGTATTCAGGGAGCACCTCTAGGTGAGTGGCACGAGGCTTGTGCAGGATGGTAGATGCCTCTGGCGTGGATCCAGCGTGGTCAAGGTTGGCGAGGGGTCCAGATAGGCGATACATACATGGGTCAGAACTGGGATTGTTTCAGAGAAGTACCCCAAGAAACACAGAAACAAGTCAACGGTGCTACAGGCGGACTGCAGCGGGGGCTTCGCACGCTGGGAGGGTATCGAGGCGCTAACCTTGGCGTGGGTCCTTGGGGCAGAGAAGAGTTCAGCCTTGCTAAACCCTGGGGAGTGAGGTGAGCAGCACAAGCAAACTGGGGACAATGTCAAGAGGTCGCCCAGCCAAGCAAGAACAGAGGCGGTGGTAGGATCTTTGGGTTTGTTTTATTTCAAGGCAAAACTTATGGATGATGAGAGAGGAACCACCTTGTTACAGTTTAAACACAAAACGTTCCTGGAGACTCATTTGAGGGCTTGTTTCCCAGTGCAGCGCGGCTCCCAGGTGGGGCTTTCGAAGGCAGTTGGATCCCGAAGGCTCTGAACCGCTGGGCGGAGAAAGCATGGCTGAAGCCATAACCTGACAGCATTGTGAGGAGCCCATGGAAGTGGGGGGCGGGGCCAGCTGAAGGTTGGAGCTCAGGGGGCCTGAGCTTGGGGACTGTACCTGTCCTGAGCCCCTCTTCTCGGGTGCTCTGTGCTTCCTGAATGGCATCAGGTGGGCAGCTTCCCTCCTCCCTGCCCTTCAAGCGCGATGCCTCCACCCTGCCACATGCTAAAAGCAGCAGAACCAGTTTACTATGGGCTGGACCCTGAAACCATGAAGCACAGGGGACCTTTTCTCACCTAAGTTTTTAAATCTCAGGTATTTTCTCACAGTCATGAAAAACTGTACCTTCCTGGCTTGAATTCACTTCCCAGCTGGTGACTGCATTTGTGCCCCACTGTTCCCAGAGGTGCTGAGAGCCTGGGACTCAGACAGTGCCTGGGAGAAGGTGGGGGTTGCGCAGCTGGAGGTCAGCCACTCGGGGCCCTGTGGGAGAGGTGGGATGCAGACCGTGGCAAAGCTCCCACTCCAGGGCGGTGCCAGGGCCTTCCTTCTTTTTCTAGGGAACAACAGGGGTAGCACAAGCATGAGTTCTGAAAAGTTTTGTGAACTGGTTTCTAGACCATTGCATGAAGGGAGGTGTTTTATCCACAGAGCGACTTGTGGCCTTTGTACCTGCACAGACAGGCTCAGGCAGGGCTCTTGCTGGAAGGCTGCCTCTGCTCCGAGGAAGGTCTTCCTCCAACACCAGCCTCTTATACGTATCTAGATATTGAAACATTAAGCAATTTTTAGGATTTGAAAGGAGCACACACAGATTGGACATGTTACCCACGTGTCCTTAGGAAATTGAGATAAAGAGTAACTGTACATCCTTGGTGTCTGACACCCAACTTTGGTGGGACATTTCTGGGTGCCACCTGGGTGATGAATAATAAAGTCATAGATATGAATATTTATGTCACAAATCTGGACAGCAGTCAGGGTCCCCAGGGAGTGCTCTGTGGTCCCTAACACCCAAGCCATTCTTTTTCCTATCACAGAAGGAAAGGGAGACTGTGTCCCTGAAAGATGTCCTTGGAGCTTTTAAATTTCACACTGTTTTTATTACTTCATTAGGAGAGTGTCTTATGTTACCGTCAGAAGACAACATTGGCGGAGCTGAGAAATGCCAACGCACTCCCTTCCTGCCCTGCCATATTTCCAATATGCAAATTGAGTTTAGCATGCACTTCAAAGAGAATCAGACTGACTGAGTTTGAGATCTGCCTGTACCTTCCTCCATGAGGCAATGTTCATCTTAGTTGGCCTGGACTGTGGGCCAGGAGTGAGAAGGGCCAGCACCCACTGTGACTGACTTGCCTTGTGAATATAGCTGCTATTTCTTCAAACTTTGAATGCCGTGCAAAGGCTGTTAGTTTGAGCTGTGTTCTTGGGTAAGATTTTTGTGATGTCTAGAACTTGGTCTGGCTTTCAGATATGTAGTGAAAATGTATATCTCATCCTTGAGAGCTGTTATAATCTGCTGCTGCTGCATTACCAGGGCCAGGTGGGAAGACAGAGTGAGACGTGGATTCCTGGTGGAGTGGGATGTGGGGGCCTGGGCTCTGGGCTCAGGATGCTCATGGCTCACTGGGTACCCATGATCCCCCACAGGCAAATGCAGGCTGCACTACAGGTACCCTGGAGCCCTATGCAGGCCCCACCCAGATGGAGCCCTGTGGGTGGTCACCTTCAGAGGTGAACTGTGCAGGTGAGGCCAGGGCTGTGCACTGCCAAGGGAGGCAGCTGTTATGGCCAAGAGGACTCCTTCATGGTTGTGGTGATCAGGGTGGAATATCAACCTGATTGGCTTCAGGAACAGCTGAGGGATTGTGGAGCACACTTCTGTGTGTGTCTGGGTGGGTCACGGAGGCATGATCATGGGATCTGTGTCTGTCCCATCATCCTCTCCTCTCTAGAACTGCTCCCTACTCTGTTTCCTGGCCTCCATGAATGAAGCATCTTTTCTATCATGCTCTTTTGCCATGAGCCAGTTAACCACACACTGAATCTCCTTAACACATGAGCCAAATTAAACATCTCCTTCAAACTGTGGGTGTTGGGATTTGTGTCCCAGCAGCAGGAATGCTGACTAATACAGTGCCCTTTGTCCATTCTCCCGAATGCAGGGCTGTTTAGGGGTTGAGCTCCAGGAGTATCCGTGGGGTCTCATCCAACCCTGCCAAACTCAGTCCGGATCTTGCTTCACATACGGGGCCAATGTGCCTTCCATAGTTCCTGAGCAGATGAATGGGTAGGTGAATGAATGAATGATTGAATAAATGGGAGGCTTGGGAGCCATGCAACCAGAAGACTGAAGCCCGACTCAGAAGTGGGCGGGACAAAGAAACGATGCCGATGCTGAAAACTAAAGAAGGTGAGGCATTTTTTGGATATTGTATCCTAAGTGCAGGCAACAAAACAAAATTAGCATGTGAGTACATGTCAAACTAAAAAGCTTCTGCATGAAACTTTAAGTGATGAGATAATCTACAGAATGGGAGAAAATATTTGCAAATGATGCTTCTGGCAAGGGATTAATACCAGAATACATAAGGAACACACCTAACTCAACAGCAAGAAAAAGCAAATGTGATTAAAAAATGGGTAAGGGACTCAAGTACACATTTCTCAAAGGAAGACACAAAAATGGCCAACAGGTATTTGAAAAATGCTCAGCATCACTAGTCATCTAGGAAATGCAAATCTAAGCCACAATGAGGACCCACCTCACACCCTCTGGAAAAGACAGTGCTCCAATGACAAAAGATAACAAGTATTGGCCAGGATGAGAAGCAGGACTCCTTGTACACTGTTCTTGAGAATGCAAATTGGTGCAACCATATAGAAGACTCCTTAAAATAAAACTGCCACATGACACAGTGACTCCTCCTCTAGGCAAGTACCCAAAAGCAATGAGATCAGTGCCTCTTAAAAGCAGGTGCACTCCTGTGTTCACTGCAGCATGTTTGCAGTTGCCAAGGTATGGAAAGATCCTTAGTGTCCAGTGACAGAGGAATGGATGAAGAAGAAATGTGTGTGTGCCATGTCCAGGATTCTAGAGTTACCATGTCCAGGAGCCCTGGCTGCGAAGACTTCACTGCTCTGTAGAATGTTGCAATAGAAGAGGGAGGGAGTGTATGTCTCTTCTGGTCTCTCTCTCTTTTAATTTTAAAGAGAATAAAATGAAACAAAACAATAGAAAAGAATGAAACAAAACAAAACAATGATAATGATATTGGCAAAAATAAGATAGCAGGAAATCAACAATAGTTACTATATTGCACATTGTTATTGTCTAAATAGTTACTCAGACTGCCAGATATAGGTATGCAAAGTTAAACAGTATAAGGACTAAGTGGTTTCTTTGCTTCAGTTGCTGTCATTTCAGAAACTTCAAGTGTGTGACTTCTAATTTCTTCTGTGTCTGTGCCTCCTGGACTTGCTCTGGGTGGGCTGAGGTCTGAGATTGCACCCTGCTCCTTTGTCTTGACATTGTCCTTTGCTCCTCCAAATCAGCCATTGCTGATTCCTGGGTGTTTCCTTCACCGGCTGCCCATCCCATGGTGCAGGGCACTGGCTGGGCACCTGGGTCCCCCCGATCCAAGGTTCCAAGTGAGGTAGCGAGGCGGCTCACCAATGCTGCTCCAGCGGTGGTGGTGGCTCAGGGCATGGCTTCTTCTCTTCCTCCTGGCCTGCAACCTTGGGCTCCCAGGGGGTGTGAGTCACAGAATCAAATACAACCGAATGTCCTTTTCTAACCCTAACCACCGCCCAAAAGCACCGTCTCTAAGCAGCACAGTGAGATTAAATTGCCACCCTGTTTGTGCATTAACATACAATCTTGGGGACTGAGGTTCTGCATGAGTTCCACAGAGAAGTGACATTCAGTGTCACATGTCTGTTCATGACATAGGTGGGCCTGGAGGGCCCCATGCCAAGGGAAGCAGGCCAGACTCAGACAGACACTTCCTGCCAGTCTCATCACATGTGGAGCCTAATATGTGAGCCAGACATAGGAACAGGGAGTGGAGCAGTGGTCTTTAGGGGCTGGACATGGGGTCAAAGGCTGTGGACAGCTCCTGGGACCTGAGGCACAGCATGAGGTCCATGGTCAGTGATGCTGGATTGCACATGGGAGGTAGCTAAGAGGCCCTTACCACCTCCCCAAAGGGCGAGTAGCCAGGCAGGGAGCTGTACTAGTTTGACTGTAGTAATCATTTCACTGTGCAGGGAGGATGGCACCATTGCACGCCTTCAGTATACACAGTGCAGAGAGGAAGATAAACGGACAGTGCTCTGCGTCCGTCTCCCTGTGACTGCCATGAGGAAGAACAAACCAGGTGGCTTAAAGCAGTTGCTCTGGAGGCTGAAGCCTGCACTCATGGTGTGGGCTGGTCAGGATCCCGGGTGCCTTCGCCAGCTTCCAGGGGCCCCAGGCATCCCCTGGCTGGAGGCAGCACTGCTCCAGCCCCCACCTCATCTTTTCTTGGCTTCCGCTCTCTGTGTGTCTCGTGTCCTCTCTTGTACTGGTTCTTACATGTCACCCTAACTCTAGGATGACCCCGAGACCCTTTGGCTCCTCTGCAGATGTCCTGTTTCCAAAGAAGTTCACATACACTGGTTCTGGGTGTTAGGACTTGGACATACATTTTGGGGGACACCGTTCAGCTTGCTAGAGGCCCCTAAATGGGGAAGAGGAAGAAGAGGAGGAGGAGGATGCAGCAACTGAGGTTGTGTGGTACCCTGGGGAACAGCCAGCTACACTGCAGGAATTGACAGGGTGCACAGACCCTGGGAAGAGACCAGTCCAGCCTGGCAGGCTGCCCCTGCCCCACTAAGCCCCTCTTCCTTTGCACGGAACTCAGGCCTCAGGGAAAGGCAGGACTGAGTGGTTTTATTAAACATGTTTTATTGTTACCTCATCCACTATACACAGATGACCAATTTTCAAGGAATTAGACTAAAATGCCCTCACCACCAAAGCTATTTTAAAATTTAATTTCAATTAAGTTCCTTATGAATATCAATTATCACCGTACGGTGTGATGGCTACTTAATAAGGATTTCTAGCTGATAAAACGCCAAATTAGCTGGCCCGATGGTACTACTCGGAAACGTACATGGTAGCTCTGAGCATTTGTACCTGCAGAAGCACAGGGCATCAGATGGGGGTGAGCACTGCCACCCGCTCTTTCTGGGTTTCTTCCCCTGTCCCTTCGTGTGACAGTTACAGCTCCCTCAAGCACATTTGGAAGATAATGAGACACAACTGCGCCCTGACAGCTGGCACAGCACTTACCCGAGCAGGTGGGACAGGGGCGTTTACATGTCTTTACAGACACCGCTTTGCTAGAGCTGGGGGAGTGGAGGGGAAAAGAGGAGCTGAGCTCAGCCCTAGAGGGCAGCAGGTGGGAGGCAGCCAGGCTGGGGCCATGCCCAGTGGACCTGGGGAGGACCATTGTCCCATGTTCCACGAGCTCTCTGCGTTAGGAGCACGTTGGTTCACTGGGGCATGAATGTTACCCGCAAAAGAAACGCTGTGTGGGGAAAGAGACACAGTTAGAGTTGGTCAGCACCTACTTGTGGCCCTGAGCTGCTAGCTGGGGCCTGACCGGTGCCCCTGAGGTCATGGCCACAGCCACCCACTGGCAAAGACCGAGGTGGGGCCGAGGTCCTCCTGGGTGACTCCTACATGTGGGGACCTGCGTTGTAGTAATTGCATCCCTTTATTTCAGTATGTTTGGCTTTCTATTTTAAATGCTTGTATTTATGCTTTTATTGGTCATACCTGCTAATGTTTGCTGACTTTCTGCTGGAAAAACAAAAGCTCGTGATTTTTATTGATCCCATCTAAATTTTGCTTTCCTGCTTTATTGTTATTTTTCCTCTTTTATCTTCCAAAATTTAATTAAAAATGATAGATATGGACAACAGTAAAGTCTAGAAATATATTTAATTGTGCTAAAATAAACCTATATAAAATATAAGTTCATTAAGGTGCATTGAAACACTTGAATGGCACATTTCTTGCAAGTCTGTATACTGGCACTCTAGTTTTCTTTCTCTCTTTTTCTTTCTTTCTTTCTTTCTTTCTTTCTTTCTTTCTTTCACTCTCTTTATTTCTTTCATTTTTTGAGATAGTCTCACTGTGTAGCCCAGGCTGACCTGGAACTCCTAGCACTCCCCCTGCCTTAGCCTCCCTAATGCTGGGATTACAGGCGTGCACCACCATACTCAGCTATGTTATTTTTCACTATTTTCCCTCCAGGATTGGAAGCAGGGCTGTGTCCCCATGTGATGCTGTGGGGGAGGAGGGTGTGGCCGGGTTTTGTAAGTGGCCTCCTGTGGGTCCGAACTGAGCTGGTGTCTGTGGTTGTGCTGATTGACTCTGTGCTCTGCGCCTCTCTTTTGTTTTGTCTTTTCTTTTGCTGTCATGAGTTCCTATTGCTTCCTTGGGGTTTGGCTTGGCCCCTGGGTGGGAGGCAAGTGCTCCCCAAAGCTGATGCTGCCTGCTCCCCACTCATGGGCCATGGAACCTTGAGGGAGCTCCTGGTGCACCCCGAACCTCAGTTTCCCCTCTGTAACCATGGAGATGGAGTTGTCTCTGTTTCAGATCGTCACTGCAAGAGAGAAGGAAATGATGCTTGCTGTGCTAGGCAGAGGTCAGGAGCTCCAGATAGGAGAGCCTGCTGTCCGGGCGTCCTGAGTGCAAAGCGTAGCTGTGTTCTTGAGGTGTTTCCACCAGCTGGGGCATGTGAAGGTGCACCTGCGAGTTGGGGCCCCTCCGTGAGGGGTCCCACGCGCTGTGAAGGCTGTTTGCCCTGGCAGTGACTGTCAGCGTGGGTCGTCCAGAGCCCCCGACCCTTCCAGGTGCTCACTTTTACTCTGCACGGTGCTTCCCTCGGGGCCACCCCAGTTCTTCACTCTTCAGGCAGAACGGGACCTCAGAGGAGCTCTGGGGCTCATCACAGTTGCCCAGCCCAGCTCTGCAGGGCCGAAGCCCACACCCGAGCCCTGCACAGCCTGCCTTAGTGCAGCACAGAGGAGCTGGGGCCCACCGTGGCCTGCGTCCTGCTCGCCGTCTGGGGCAGGGCTGACAAGCTGCTTCTGGGGAAGGCTGGGTGAAATCCTCAAGGATATTTTAAATGTGGCATTTCAACATCTAATCCATGAAGGGCTGCATATGCAAGTTTCCAGAGTAACAATTTAGATATCTTGTTTGGAATTAATATCTTGCAGCTCTTAGAGCCCTGGAAAAAATTGAATATTAGTCAGGTATTTAGTTGCTAAGAAACCAGCACTGAGGCAGGCAGCCCTGTTTGGAGCATGCTCTGAAAGTGCCATGTACCGCAGAGTTTGAGATGCTTGATTTGTGCAGAGCAGAGCTCTTTCCCCTCCAGTTTTTTTTAAGCAAGGTGGGAGTCTGCAATCTCTGTCCTGGTTCCCTTGTTCTAAACCCGGAGTCCTGAGAAAACGCCAACCAAAGCTTAGATCTGCTCGTGCATGGAACAGCAGCCTGGGGCTGTGCTCTGCATATATGGTCACCTCTGCCCTCCCGTGTGCCCCAGAGACCAGGCTGCCACGTTGACACTGTGTGATCTTACACGGCTCACAGTTGCTCGGGTCAAGGTATGGATGATCTGAGCTGAGCTGTGCAGAGACTGTGCCCTAGGAGATTTTTGCAGAAGTGCTTCCTGCACAGCAGGACACCCTGGGAACCCAGAGGCAGCTGTGTCCACAGCCCTCGGGTGGGCAGCAGAGTCAGAGAGGGCCATGTACAGCACACGTCTCTGCTGCGACGCCTCCCTGTGCCACCCGCACCTCTGAGCGGGTCCTGTGAAGTCTGGATCCTCATAACAAAGCCTCCTCTCCTGGCTTAGCAGAGATCACCTTGCTTTCTATTTCTTGCAACCAAAAAGTCCTAATTAATCCCCTTCTGTTGTTGGAAATCACTCAGGAGCGTATTTACATCTCCGGCCTTCTCCCTGGGGTGCTGATGCCAGCCTCATCCTCAGCATCCGTGCTGACTTTAAACCTGGACTCGCAGCCACGATGCTGCTTCGCTTCAGGCACCTCAGAAATCCAGGTCTCTCCCCTGCTCGCTCTCTCTCCTCGGCACCTGGCAGCCTGGGCCGCCCCCGCTCAGGCCCCGCAGACTGATGAGCGAACACAGGCAGCCACAGCTATGCTTTGGAAATGCAGGCTGATTGTGACTCCGGGTGTTCTGATATTAAGAAACAGTTTAATAAATATTGAAGAATAAACAGGCTTGAGCTCACTGTAATTTCCATCCTGGCTTCACTATTACCAGCCACGTGGCCTGGGGCACACTATGTAAGATTTTTAAGTCTCACTTTCTGCCTCTGAAAATTGGGGCAAAGAACTTTTATTTTAGTTTTAAAGAGAATAAAAAAGACAAACCGCTCAGAACGATGCGTGATCTGAGCTGAGCTGAGTTGCGCCACGGCCCCTGTCCGTCCACTGAAGTCCTGACCTTCAGTGCTTCTCCCTTGCTCTTCTTTGGAGACCGCACCTTGCCCTCATTTAGCTAAGGCTGTTGAGGTCCCACAGCACTGGCATCCTTAATAAGCGGGGTCATGTGGGCACAGACACGGCTCACTGGGAGAGACGTGCAGGTGCTGCTTCTGAGGCCCTGAGGTGTTCCCACTGCAAAGGGGGACACCGACTGCTCCACAGAGGCTCAGCCGGGACCCACCTGTGGGCTCCCACGCCTCAGACTTCAGGCTTCTGGAGCTGGGAGGAAACCAGTCTCCCTGGTTTCAGCCCCGTCTGGGCCCTGTGTTACAACAGCTTCTGTGCAGCCCCGTCTGCAGCTGAGGGTGCCACATGGGCTCCATCACCATCTCCTGCAGTCGTGCCTGCTCCCTGGGTCACCTCGGACTTCTTCCCTTCCCCTCTCTGTGATCCGGGTCCCTGATGAGAAGCTCACTCTCCTTGAGCGAAGTGTCCTTGAAACCTACCAGTACTCTGGCTGCTGGGACAGAGAGAGCTATAGGCCTGGGAGGCACGAGGCATGCCTTCCCCCAACTCAGTGCATTCTGAGGTCCCCTCTAGGTGTCCTGGGGGGCAGGGCAGCAAAGATGCACTTGCCAGGCCTGGGTTGGGTGCGGCAGGCCCTGCAGCAACCTCTCATTTGGAGACTCCCAGATGACAAGCAAAAGAAATGGAACCAGAGACACACAGCCCTCTGCTGGGCACTGCCTGGGGGCCAGGGAGGGGCTGACTGAGCTACCATTTCCTCAAACCATGCTAAGTTACTAAAGACCCTCTGCTGTCCAGACACCCCACCCTGGACATGTGACCCAAGTGGGCAGTGACAGCTTCCCTGGCTGATGGACAGTCTGATGGGGCGCCACTCGGTGGAGCTTCCCTTTATTCCTTGGCACTTGAGACCCTCGAGCTGGCGAACTTGAGGAAAGGTCAATCCCCCGCCCCGGCAGCCTCAGTTCTGCTCTCTGCCTTTCCAGCCTTGGGGGAGAGCCCCTCAGCCCCGCCTCTGAACCTCCGGCTCCTTATCCCCCCCATCCAAAGCCCCGGGTCCCCTCTCCCGGCAGCCATGAGAAGAGTTAATGATGCTTTGTGAAAAAGCTACACGCTCCCCAACCAAAGCCACCATTGGAGACGGCTGTCACCAAGGAGACGGTAAACAAGGTAGGTTTCCAAATGATCATCCTTTGATCAATGACACTTTCTCTGGGGAAGGGTGCTCTGGGGTCCAGCAGCTTTGCAGCAGGACATCCCCCACCCTGCCAAGGTGGCCCTTGGTCCAAGAGGTTTATTTATTTTTTTGTTTTATTTTATTTTATTTTTACCAACAGGAGTTTCCATCAGAAGTTTTCTTGGAGAGAAGACAGTAAACCCAAAAACGATCCTTCAACTTCTGAAAAGACAAAAACAAGTACAGCCATTTCTTCTTACTCTCTTGGTTGTTAAACATCATAAATCATCACTCTCTTGTGTGGGCTTTTTGGCAAGGAAAAGTGTAAACTCTCTGAATGATGTGTTCTCCTGCCACAGGGGCAGCATCAGTGCCTGTGCGTGGCAGCACCTGCAGGTGTGTGGTTTCAGTTAATCCTTTTTTGGTCACCGCAGTGAGCTGAGCAATAGTCCCTGAAGACCTCCATGTCCTAAACCCTAAACCTCGTGACTCGGCCATTTGATCTGGCGATGGAGACTTGGCATCAGGGATTGCATTGAAACCTTGACAAGGGAAGCTGTCCTGGAAGCACGGGGCTCCTCGTGGGACGGGGGGAGTCAGAGTCAGGGAGAGAAGGGCAGGTGCTGAGCAGCTGGCTTTGAAGATGGAGGAAAGGCCCACGACACAAGGGATGTGGGGAGCCCCCACCCCAAGCCACCAAGGGCAGGAAGAATGCACGAGAGAAGCAGTCATGGAGCCCAGAGGGAAGGTGGCTGCTGGGGCAGGGAGGGTTGTGGGCCTGTGGGGCACAAGGGTCCCCCAACTTAGCTCAGTGCACTTCTGGGTTTCTGGCAGGACTCTCTTTCCACACAGGAGCAGAGACGTGGTCTGTTTGAGGTCTGGCTGCCTCTTCAGGGTGCATCTGAGGCTCACAGTAGCTACTCAGTAAACGTATGTTGATGGAGATTCATCCACCTAACGAGACCGAGTCTCTATGGGGATCCAGACTCTTGGTCTTGCAGTTCAGTAATTTTGTTTCTGCCCAAATCAGAATTTAGTAAGCCCTGTATGGTGAAAGGCACCCTCTGTGCACTGCAGCTCCTTCCAGCAGAAGCCGAGCTCCCTCGCCCAAGCCCTTCTACCCTCTGCTTGCCTGCTGCAGCCCAGGACAGGGCACACGCTGCTCTGGGGAAAGTGCTTTCCTGTGCTCCGGGCTGAATCTGATATCCTAAACATTTTTATTAAGGACACTCTTGAAGGCCTGCATTATCTCCCCAGGTAGAAAGTGCAGGCTGCCCTGGGGTGGATTGCTATAGTAGCCACAGCCCTGCCCGCAATGCCAATTGTGTCCAGGGCTTGGAGTGTCCTGAGACCACTGGAATTTTCTAGGGCTGTCACTCCGGACAAGCTGGTGGCATGAACTGTGGCTGGAGGCAGTGACCCGCCCAGGGAGCAGTGGCTTCTCCAACACTAGCCAGGTGCATGCACACTTTTCCTTGTGAAGGTGCCTATTTGCTAAGGTGGTGGCTGCTCTAGATTCCAGGCCTTGCTGATGGGGATCAGGACAAGGGCCTGCGGGTGGGAGATCCCACTTCTTCCATGGCAACCACCACTGCCCTCTCTGTGCCCTAGATGCAAATGTGAACAAGTGCACTCCAGCCCTGGGGACACATGGAGAGCTGGGGGACAGGAACACTGGGACCACAGAAGGACGCATGCCCATGAGGTCTGAGAGTGCTGCCATCATTTGCTGATGTCAATTGTCCCAGCTTGAGGCAGACAGCACGAGGCTGGGCGTGGTGCTGAAGGGTGGCAGGACACAGAGGCTTAGCCTTGTGTTGTCATGTGCACTCTGCTCCCCAGCTGATCCTTAGTCCTTGTCTCTGTCTCCCACAAAAGGCAGCAGGGCCAGCCTTGGTGACACAGGCCTGTAACCCTGACTACTGGGGAGACTGAGGACTGCAAGTCTGAGCCCAGCCTGGCCAGTGTGGGAAGATCCCATTTCAAAGAAAAAGAAGGCTTTGGATGTGGCCAGGTGGTAGAATGAGTCCCTGGGTTTAAGCCAGTGGCCAAATGAACAGCAGGGCTCCTCTCCTGAGAGAGGCAGCTGACTGGAGAGCTGCAACAGGGAAAAACCACGAGCCTTAAAGAAAGAGGAAGGATGCCAGGGCCTCAGGATGCCACTCACGGGAGTGCCCGGTGGCCAAGCTGGAGTGCTCTGTGCCAGGAAGTCCGTGCCTGGCCTTGGGTAACAACGGAGCTAAAACAAACACAGCTGCTGCCCTCTCACAGCCAGGCGCAGAGTACTGAAGATCGAAAGGGGGAGAAGGCAACGCCCTTCCGGAAGAGCTGAAAATCAGACCAATTGGAGGCAAAACGGTCAAAATGACTCTCATATTCCCAAGAGTATAAATCTCAAGGGGCCAAGAACTGGAGAAGCCTCTGTTACAGGGCCCTGAACGAGGTCCCTCCCTCCCGTGGCTCGGGAGGACAGAGGCTGTGCCTCTGGGCATTTACTTCAGGGAAACACAGGCCCTTCAAGGCTGTCAACAGGAAGTGAACAGAAAAAGGAAGGGGATGTGGGGGCTTCTTTACCCTTGGCATTGACTGGAGGCCGACAGGAGTTGCACAATAAGGGCATCTTCCATGGGTGATTATTATTATTGATGTTATTTCTAATGATAAGAGCTGGAGTAAGCACCTCTGTCTGAATTAGTCCCCTTGCCAGCCCTAGGGACACTCTGGTCAGTCTCCTGCACCAGCAGATTCTGGGGAAGTACGTTGCTTGCTGGAAAGGCCAGGGTCAGAATTACACATTTCTTGACTTGCGAGCTCAGGTTCCTCCCACTGCCTCCAGGGACATGGCGCAGATGAGATGGCACAGGTGACAGCAGATGGAAGTGGGTGCCCACGAGTTAGGACGCCAGAGCTGCAGGGAGGACTATGACTGAGCCTCAGTGGTCTAACTGGGAGGCAGCTGGGAGTAAATCCTATCCATGGCGTGAGTGGGCAGAGAGCTGGGGCTGGAGAGAGATTGAGAGAGAGAGAAAGACAGATAGAGATAGAGAGAGAGAGAGAGAGAGAGAGAGAGAGAGAGAGAGAGGTGGTAGAGTGTGCCTGGGCTGGCGTCTACAAGCTTGCAAGAGCAAGCCACATTTTCAGGAATTATATGAGCTGATTTTTAAATATAGCTATTATAAACATTAGATATATATATATATATAATTATAATTAAACTATTGAAACAAAGGTCATGCATACTAAACACGCATAAATTCCTAATTATTTTGCCACATTTCACAATTGTGTATATGCTCTTTAGTTTCTTTGTATGTGTCTTTCCCAATGGTAAAATGCTGTGTAGTGGTGCATCCCTGAGCCTCTGCTCCCCTGTGGCTGGCAGTAAAGTCACACTGACACCTTGACATTGACCTCAGTGGGAGAATTCATGGCATGGAAGTTGGCAGAGGTGACCTGGAGGTGATGGCAGTGACAGGGCTGTTACATGGAGGCTCTTTCCTGACCACTGAGTACTTATTCATGGTGTTGTAGAGACCCTGGCATGGGGACAGCCACAGAGGAACACGTCCCCAAACCAGCTCACCAAGTCACGCAGGGAAGAATGGCGAGGATCCTTTAGAAATCCTTTCTGCCCATTTCTATGGAGTGGGTGATACCCGAGGCCTCTGGGAATCCAGGTGGGAGCACCACAAAGGAGGACAGGGCCTTGAGGTGTGTGGGCGGGACCCCAAGGGGGTTGCAGCCTCCTTTAATAGTGACTGGGGTGCTGTGCATGGGGAGTCTGGCTTTATATGATTCTCCTCCCATCATCACCCCTGTGTGGTTGGTACCAGGGAATCCCACGCTCAGAGATAGAGTCATAAAGCCACCTGGTGTTGGAGCTGGGCCTTGAACTTATTCATGGAGGTGCTGGGAGGAGGCCTCTTAGCACACAGGTGATGCTTTGACCCTTCACATGAGTCTTAGTTACTTTTCTCATTGCTGGAACAAAATACCCAACACTCACAAGTTAAAGGAAGAAAGGTGCATTTTAGCTCACAGTTTGTAGAGGTTTCAGTCCAAAACTGGCTAGCTCCAAAGCAGAGTGGCATGGCAGAGGAGAAACAGTCCATGGAGGGCAGACAGGAGGCAGTGGAGCTGACAGCCTGCCTTCTTTCTGTCCCTTTATATTCCGTCCAGGCTACAAGCCTTTTTGTTGGCTCCCCCACACTCAGGGTGGGGCTTCTGTCTTCAGTAATCTATCCAGCCGCACCCAGAACTGTGCTAACTGCAGTCAGTGGACTAATTTACCACCACACACTCTTAATCCCAGAATCTCACATTCTGATCCAGTTGGCTCTGAAAAGTCCCACCTATGACTGCAGGAGGTTTTAGAGGGGACATCTGGGTATCAGCCATAACAGTATAGGTCCTAAGGGCAGGGTATATCAGAAGGTCAGACCTTAGGGGCTGAACAGGTGAGGGCAAGGGGGCCCAGGGTTCAACATGACCCCAGAGAGCAGCACCTTTGGCCACCCCAGGAAACAGTTGGGGCTGGAGCAGGAGGGTCCTGTTCCCTAGCAGCCCCTCCTCTGCTAAGAGTGTTGGGTCTCAGCCAGGCAATGCTTTTACATTGCAGTCATGTTTGGATAGGGAACCCTGGTGTCAAGGGCTGGAACCGAGTGGGTAGCAAAGTGCCCAGAGGGGCTGCCCTGGTGGGCAGTTCCTGCTGGGAAGTGCAGAGGCTGCAAACCCCAAGGAGCTCAGCTTCCAGAGTCCAGATGAGCCAGCACTGGACCACATTCGAGGAGAAAAACACGACTCAAACTCTCGAGTTTTCTTCTTTTGAAAAGAAGAATAAAAATAGGAGCTAGTTGGTAAGGTAGGGCTCAGTGCAGTGTTGCAGGGTAAGCCCTCGGAAGACTCCCTGGCATATTGCATGCCCGCGATACTTCGTGGCTACCAATATTAATTTTAATTACTCTGTTGTTACTAAAATGAATTTTAAGGCTGGGTCACTGGAATATGAGCTATAAAGACCCAAAGTCCTATGGCTCAAGATTATCTCCAAAGTGCGTTTTTCTTCTCGTTCCCATCGGGGCTGAGGAGGGACACGGAGCCGGGCAGGGTTGACGGGCTTGTCCTACTAAAGTGCTCATCAATATCTGTGGGCTGAGCTGTCTGGCTCCAGGCTGCTCTTGGCCCGAGCCACGCTCAGCCAGAGCGACTCTGGGACAGGGAGGGATGCTGCACTGTGGAGACAGAAGGCAATTAGGAGCCACTCAGGAGCCTGCAGATGGCCAGCCCCGAGACCCAGACCGATTGCAGGATGGCTCTGCAGGGCGAGGAAAGGCTCCCGCGAGGGGAGGTCCAGGGAGGTCTGAGGTCCAAGGGCAGCACGGGCGCCTGTCAAAACGTTTCTACCGTTTCTACCGTTGAAGCGTGGCCAGGTTAAAATACCACTGGAGAGTCATTCCTTGGTTTGGGAAAAGTTCTCAGCACCTGGAGAGGTCCGTCCGGGGTAGGATAAGATGGCTGAGGGCGCCCGCACTCATTCGTTAAGCAAATATTTACTGAGCAGGGTCTGTGGTACCTTGAGAACAACAGCAGGGGCAGTATCGTGCCTGACGGAGCTTACAGGGAGCGGAGGAAGCGAGCAGGAACAAAGGTGGATGTAACCTTGGAAAGTACATGCATATTAACAAGGAAACCCAAGGAGAAGCCAGAATTCTTGACCAGCCTTGCCAACCACCTTTGTCCTAAACACTGAGGGCGTGGGGAGCGGCCTCACAGCTCTGTGAGGGTTAGTGAGTGTGTGGCACAGACCTGGCCTGGGGGAGCAGCAGAGGATGTGCCCAGAGTCATTCCTCTGCACGCATAGGCACGCACCCACACAGCCGCACCTCGATCAGGCCAAACGTGGTGAAACGCAGTTTGCCCAGTACAAGGGATGTTTAGGTCTCGGTTTCCTTGCATCTATCTGTGGTAGCATCCCTTGGGTCACTCTAAGCTGCATCCTGGCTTTTGGCATTGCACAGAGGAAGGTGTTGTGTCTGTCACTGCAGGGCTCCAGGGTGGGGTGACGGGTGTCTGGGGCTCCCCTGATGCCGGAGAGTTCTGTCAACCATCCGAAGGTGCTGACCGATGCCCATTGCGGCCAGACGACTGGGCAGGCACAAATGCAACTGTTAACTTTGGAAAATGGGCACTTGGACTGGGTTGTTTCAAAATTATCCAGCTAATATTTCCTCTTCCCCAGAAAAGTATATGCACAATGCCAGTGTTAAAGAAGAAACGTAAACCAGGGGACTCACTGCCCCGGGCACCGCCACTGTGCGTGAGTTTGCTGTGAATCTGCCCCACACAGCAGTCCTGGCGGCCCATCATCCCCCATCCCGTCATTTCCCAGAGGGACCCTTGCTGGTCACTGTTTAAATAAGTCAAAAATTGCTTGTAAATCAACTTAATTCTCAAAGATATTAATCCAAGGAGAGCGCTATTTTGTGTGAGGCAGCGGCTCCCTAAGAAGTACCAAGACTCATGAGAAGAAAGAAAAATGTGTCTCTTAAATCAGAGGCAGGAAGCATTCTAAATTGTAGTAATATTACATTTTTAAATGTTTTCCTCAACTCCATTCCCTTCTCGGTTTCCATTTATTTCTCCACTTTGGTGTAACAAGGGAATACAGCTCACAGGAGGAAAGGCAGGGCTGTGTTCGCGTGTTGTTAAGAGCCCATGTCTTAGTGGGCAAATTAGTGTCTTAGCAGAGACCCTGTCTCAAAATAAAAAATAAAAAACAACTGGAGGGCTGGGAATATAGCTCAGTGAAAGGACTCTTGGTTCAATGCCCAGTACCAAAAATTAAACAAATAATGAAAGTTCCAGGCCAGCCTTGTTGACTTGAATCTTTTGGCTTTAGGGAAACCAAAACTAGACTCCAATCAAGAGATTGGAAAATTAGTTTCAAGTCTATGGTCTGCAGCAAAGGAGAAATGCGATGCTCTGTATTTGCAGGGTCACCTTGTAGACCTAACCAGGGGGACCCCCGGGCTGCGCTGAGTGATGGGGCAGGAATGGGGGTAAGGACACTCTGCCGGAAGGGGTGCTGTCACCGATGGTGCTGCTTGTCTGTCTGTCTGTCTGTCTGTGAAATCACAGGTCCTTCCAGCACTCTTCTCTCCAGGTTCTGTTTCAAGAGTGAGAGTAGGTTCCATGTGCTGCTGCCCAGCTATACTCGGGTCTCATGCCTGTATCCATCACGGTTCTTCAACCGACACAGGATCTCCTGGGGACTGGGGGCCAATCTGAAGGTCAGAGTAAAGCCTTGGAAGAGGGGCACCTGGTGGAGACCCTCACTTCTTGGAGGGCTCAGGGAAGAGCCCGTCCTACTCCTGTGTGCTGAGATTCTAAGTGAGTCCCTGTGTGGGGTTCTGGGTGTTCTTACTGCTGACCTCCATGCACTGGGTATGAAATGGACCAACCAGGTCTCACTCCAGAGAGCTGCAAATCCAACACCTGGACTCCAGCCACTGGATGGCCCCGGGAGCCTGGAGCTACTGGGGCTGGGAACCACAAGTATAATGGAAAAGTTTAAAATTTAAGCCCCTGCTTGGCTGATGTGGTAAGGTCATGATGTGCTTATTTTGTCTGGCATAGCGAGACCATGAGAGGTACTCATTCCATATAAAACCATAGGATAAAATAAGGCAAAACGTACCTGGTTGTTTTGTCTGTGTTGGCCAGAAAACTTGTGAACACATCCTGTTCCCACCAGCCTGCCCTAAGAATGCTTGCTTAGTAACTGATGACCAGGTCTTTACCCAATCCGGGTAAAGACCATGCTCTCTGCTGCTGTACTTCCTGCTCGCTAGTCCTATATAAAGCCCTAGTTAACTGCAGTTTGGTGCCGATGCTTCAGGAATGACCCCCCATCAGCCCGCCTGTGTACTAAGTGTGTGCCTTCCTGCTCCTTGGTGCAGAGCGGCTTCTTTTCTGTTCTGTACCGGTTCTGCAACACCGGCAGTAGGAAGGTGTGGTGTGTGTTTAGAGAACGTGTATTTTGTGGTCATTTCATGGTGAATCCAAAGCTAATTTTAAATCTCTTGATAGCACAGGGTTTGACGCAGGAAGTTTCCCTGTCTGCTTCTGTTGCAGCTGCTTCTGTTTTTTTTTTTTTCTTTTTTCAGATAGGGTCTCGCTATATAGTTCAGGCTGGTCTTGGGCTGATTTTGTAGCCCAAACTGGCCTCCAACTTGCAAAGATCCTCCTACTTCAGCCTCTGGAGTGTTGGGATTGCAGGAGTTCACCACCAGGCCTGGCTCCTCCCTGTTTACTTTTTTTGATCTGAGGTCTTTCTAAATCGCCCAGGCTGACCTTGAATTTGTAATCCTCCAGTCTCAGCCTCCCAGGTCTGGGGTGATGGGCAAGTATCACAAAGCCTGGCAGTGTTATTAATTTAAACATACTAATCTTTATAGAGACTCATATTCTTATAGAAATTTTAGAAACTACAGATAATCATTCCGAAGCAAATGGCCCTGGCCCGAGCCCTCTGCCCACTGCGTGTTCCTTTCACTGCCCACCGCCCGCGTCTGCGCTGCTCACCCGTGGATGTGAGACTATCCCTTCTTCACACGTTCTGTCTTGGTTTTCTCTTGTGCTCACACAACACAGGAATTTCCTGAATATGGTATGTGTTTCATATATGTCCCGTGGCTTTACCACCACATGTGTGGGTCTCTTCCTGCGCCACCTTCCAGCTATTTGAAGTTTTCCCTGTAACTCACCGGGTGGTAGGGCACATCCTTGCACCCACGTCTCTGGCCGGGCCCTTTGGTGTTTTAGATGAGAGGACGCTGGCTGCCCGTCTGGACTGTGGGCCTGGGGCTGGGAATGTGGTCTGATGGCCCTGCTCAAGCAGCTGCTCCTGACCCTAGAAGAGGCCCTGACGCTGGCAGTGGGGCCGAGGCGGTGGCCTGGCCCACAAATGAAGCTGCGCAGAGAAGGGCTTTGTGGAAGACTGGGGGCTGCCTGGCTGTCAGGCAGTGTCTGGAATGAGTGTGGCGCTGGTGAGACCGAGGGCCTTCGGGTCACAGGGCTGGAAAAGTTGTAGCAAGATCCTTACAGTGGCTCCCTAGGAACGTGTGTTCCAAGTGCCCTGCGCTATGGCTCAGCACAGGCCACCTATGGGCATGCAAGGCCTGCCAGTCCCCCAGAGGAAAAGCAGGCAGGTAGAGTCAGATAAGATGAACTGCTGGGCCCAAGTATCTTGACCCTCAAGCTGAAGGGCAGTGGTGCTCTGCAGAAGTGCAGCGTGCTTTGCATGGCTGGTGGCCACTCCCCAGCAGTGAAGCTGGCAAGAAGGCAGCCAGATGACGTCAGCAGGAGGGAGGTCTTTGTTTGGGGTCCACTGTCTGAAAGTGGCTCAGGGAAAAGGGTTGGCTCATGACAAGGATGCAAAGGGCCACTATGGACCAAGGAGAGGAAGTTGCTAGCATCCTGGAGGGGATGCAGGGAGGTGCGAATCAACCTGGAGTCTCCCTGTCCTTCTCGCTCCTTCCTGTTTTCCTGTGCTTTGCCTATGAAAGGGGCCAGATGTGGAGACCTTGACATCTCTTCTTTACCTGCATGCAGATCAAGGGACAGCCACCATTGACTGCTTTTTCTCTGTCTCAGTTAGGTGTTCTACAGGACATGTGGACAGGCTCAGCTTGCGTAGAAGGTGTGACCAAGCAGGGGTCAGTCCTTGCAGTGAGAGTACGGCCAACAAGAGAGGGCCTGGGTGGGCTCCTCGGTTTCCATACAGTTGGTGATGCCCGCAAGGTCACACCACAGTGCACTGGGCCTGGACGTGGTTTTCCTGGGTGCAGTGTCTCCTCTATGACATTGTATTGCAAGATGCGGAACCAGACAGTGGCGATGTATGTCATGCGTCATCAGTGCTCTAAGTTATGGCCCCGAGGAGAGATGCTGCCCAGCAGCACTGTCCCGCCCCCCTGCTTCCCCTCCACCTGCAGCGGCTCCTCAAATATGTTGTGAACTATGGATGCTGCCCACACAAAAGGTGTCATTGAGTGTGACTAAAAATTAAACTGCCATTTCATTAATGGACCCATTACCAGGAAACGCAGGAGCATTTGAGCCCCTGCCTGCTGTTTCTATAGATACCCCTCGCGGCGGTCCTTCCAAACAAACCGCGGCTGCTCCCCGGCTTTGTGCAGTGGTGAGTGTTCCCTGATAGTCATAATTAGCCTAGGTATGCTAGATGATCTTTATTTGAATGCCTTGAATGGGTGAAAAATGCTGTAAATGCAGATTGCAGAGGAAAAAAAGAAACTGTGCAATTCATATCCTACCAGGTATTATTATTCCTTAAAAAATTAAAATCAACCGGTGCATTATCTGTTGTGGCCTGCGGAGGTGGAAGCTCACTCTCATCTGGAGTGCATTGTACAGAGATGATCACATTCCCCGAAAACAGGAGGTGTCACATCCCGCAAGTGGGCACAATTGCCCCTGGCAGCAGCCAAGGAGGAGCTGGCTGAGCTGCAAAATGGGGAACAAAAAGCCCAAAGAACAAGAAGCTACCATCTACAGAGCTAGACTAATGTAAAATATTTATGGAATAAATTACTCATTAATGTTCTCTCTTTTCAAGCCTGCAGAAAATAAGCCGAGTTGGGTCAAGAAATGCAGATGAGGGAGTCGCCACGGTGATAATGACCAGTGCCCCGCCCCCCGCCCTGCGGGGGAGCGCTTGGAGGAAGCCGCTGGTGGGATTTTAAAGCCCAAGCCACGTGGCCTAGGAAGGAATTTCCTCTTTGGCTCAGAGGTCCCTGTGAAGGGCTATGATGGGTGGTTCCAGAGACAGCTGAAGACCAAGGTCCATGCTGGAGAAGGTGATGGCGCCGTGTCAGCCCGGACCACGGGGGGCCACCAGGGATGAATTCTGGGAGAGCGGTTCTCGGCACAACAGTAGCCAAGTGCAAGGTGTCTCTCCATTCCACACTGCTCAGCAAAGAGCAGGAGGCTGCGGCATGACTTAAAATCATGGTAAGTATAGTTTGCTACCTCAAGCATGGAAATACAACCCTGCCAGGCAGGAAGACAAACAACCAGAGTACCTGCTGGCCTGCCTGAGGCCTTGGGACTTCACTCCTGAGGGCGTGAGTGCAGGACATGGTGGATTGGATGGCGCAGACTTGAGGGGAGCGAGGCACAGGACCTGCAACCTGCCCTCCCTGTTGAGGTTAGAACCATAAATACCAAAAGCCCAGGGCAACCCCTATGTCTCAGAGACCTGCAGAAACCTCCACACTTGCACCAGTGTATCGGGGCTGTCTGGGGCCTCTTGTTGGACCCAGTGGTTTGCTACCCCTCTTGGATCTAGGCTGGGGGGCAGCATATCCATGGCTTGCAATTAGTCACTGTAATTTGCATTATGTTGCTTGGCAATGTTTCAGGTCTGTGCTTCTCCCCTGTCTCCCCCATGTCTCCCCTGGGAAGTCCGGTTGATAAAACATTCACCACCCATCTCAGGGATAGAAGAAGTCCAGGGTATTTTGGGGCGCCCTGACAGGTAAGCCTAGTGCTCGCTCCATGTAAACTGTTCCCTTCAATCTGAACAGTGGCTTTCCTCTGAGAGACAGAGACTACTGTTCCAACTTTTTAGGTGGGAATCTTGAGGCAAAGGGGCAGGTGGGGAGCTGCTCAGGCTGAAGCTGGGGAGGGGGAGGGTTTAGATTCGGGTCTGGATTCTTATAGGTGGACAGCTCCCAGGAGGGAAGGGAGAGGAGTGAGCACTGTCCTGTGGTGTTTCCTGGCCAGGCAGACACCTTGGGGAAGACAGCTCTGAGCTGCTTATGGTGTGGGCCCCCTGACCCCCAGGTGCTGAGGAAAATACATCTTGTCTCCCCAGCCAGCGCCCTACTGTGGTTGATTAAACCCAATTAATCAAAATGAAGTAGCATTGTCCTGTGGATGTCTTCCGGACCAAGGGTCTGCAAACTTGTTCTGTAAAGGACCAGGGAGTGAATATTCTCCACTCTGAGAACTGTTCTGTTGGCTGAGCTGCTGCTGTGTGGGGTCAGCGTGGATGGAAAGGACAGCCTGATAGTGTTCCCCTGAAACTTTGTTCACAAAAATGTGGGGAGGCCAAATCCCCACGTTTGTAGTATGTTGCTAAATCCTGCTTTAGCCAGTAATGCAGGTAAGATATATATATATATATATATATATATATATATATATATATATATATATATTCATTTTTAATGAAGAAAGGGACCTGGAAAGAATTTGCTCCTGAAGCTTATTTCCCCCTTCATCAAATACTAAAACCAATGGTTGGGAGAGAGGAGCCTCTTTTAATCTTTAGTCCATTGGGATCTTTGCAAGAACCTCTTGGCTGCCAGCTCTGCTGCACCTGGTACGGGGCCCAGATGGTGGACATCATTCACTCAGGCTCACCAGGTGCATCTCAGCTGCCACCCACCTCCCTCACAGTGACTGCTGGGCATTAACAGGGGCTCAGGAGAAGGAAGGGGAAAGTGGACATGGCTTCGTCAAAAACTGGGCTCCCTGAATGTCACACACTGCGTTGTGTTTTAGTGTGTCTCCGGTGCATTCCTGGTATCTTCCTTGATGAACGCATTGGTGGCATCGCCAAGAGGTTGCTTGCTTGATGGTTGTTCCCCATCAGCCAGTTCAGGGGTCATTTTGTGAAATTTGTGAGCCAAGTACCAATTCCTGGTCAAACCACTTCAAAGAAGCAGGCTGGGATGATTCTCACCAAGGTGCATCTGGACTACTGAGGAGTCTGGTCAGACTTGGATCAGACGACTGGTGGGCTGAACTCCTGCAGTGAAGAAGGGAGCCACGGTGAGAAGCAGTGACCTGATGCTGGGGACTCAGAGGCAAAGCTGGGTCCCAGGCTGGCTGGTGTTTACAGACAAAACTGGTTCCCTGGAGCTTGGCAGAGTCCATGCTGGCAGCCGTGGCTGCCTTGGAGTCAGAGACATATGGAACAGAGAGGTGCACCCTTCAACCTCGGCACCAAGGCCATTGCTTGAGGAAGGAATGAAAGCAGAGATTGTGGCTCATCTGTGGTCTTGGCTGCCCTTGCAGTGCCCAGGGCTTCCAGGGGAGAAGGCGGGTGCCTTTGATTCTCCTGGCGGCTACCAGCCCTAGTGCCAGACCCACTGGTCTGGTCGTCTGGTTTTACCTTCAGATGTCCCAGGGCTGCTATCATTTGAAAGTCTCCATTGTCATTTCCCTAATTCTGTAAGAGATGCTGCTGCTGGTTCTGACCATTGCCACAGCTGGGCTGAAACATCTACTGTCTCAGAAGCTGCTGACACAGCTGCTGGTCCTGTCTGCTTTGCTCCGAGCACCCCTCATGCAGAGGAGAAGGCTCTCTCCCAGTGGGCAGTGGAGCGTGGCTGCCAGCTCCTCCCTGGCGCAGCACCTTCTGTTGCTCAAAAGACTTCCTGGCATCATCTTCTTTCACCTGCTCTCTCCCTTTGCTCCACTGCAATGAAGCGCCTTGCAGGGCTCCGCAATCGCTCTTCATTTCTCTCTGTCTCCCTCTCTCCTCTGAAGAGCACCTCCGTCTTCTCAGGCTCAGCGTGAGCTCCCTTCGCTTCAGTGCGAGCCTTCTCTGGGGTCCCCCAGGCACCCCAGCTCCTTCCCCGCCATGCTGTCTGTGGCGCTGTTGCCTCAGTCCCGCCTCTGCTTGCATCTGCATCTCTTTGTCCAGGGCTTCTGTGGGCTATCCCGTCCTCTCTGCTCCATGCCCCACTCTGGGTCCAGCTGGCCAGAAGTAAACGGGGATCCATGCTGCCCAGGAGCAGCACGCTGCCAGCCAATCCGAGGAGTCAGCGTAGAAGACACCGGGCTTCCTCTTCCCTTGGCTGGGATAATGTGGTGGTGTGTGTTCTATTCGGATCTTGGGGTTCTCTACAAGAGTGACTGGGGTTCCCCATGAGAGTGGCTACTTCCCTACTGTAGTATCTGGATACATCACATCTCCTCCCTGGCCTGCCTTTCCTTCTCATCTCGCTTTTCCATTCCTTTGCTGGAATTTCCTGGGATTCCCTTCCAATAAAGTCCTCACCCTTGTCTCTGGTTCTGCTCTTAGGGAAGTCTAAATGAATCCCAGGACCCATGTCATGCTATTGAAATTCTGCCTGAGTCTCGCTGCGTGGGCTTGCTTTATGAGGGGTCCCCTGTGAGCATGGCCTGCCATATTGCAAATCAGATCCAAGGTCCATGGCACAGTGCCCAGCGAGTGTTTCAGTAAACAGGCGGTGAAGAAAGGGAGAGAGGGAGCCAGGCATGGAGCTCCTCTCCTTGTCCAGGTAACTAGGAGGCAGAATCAAGTTTGTTTCCTTCCGGCACTCACTGGCCCAGGAAGCTCAACGTGCCTGATTATTTAAATGCTGGGAAAACAGTGGACGAACGGGAAGATGCGCATTGAATTCTTTCCTCTCCGCTGTGTGTGACGTGCAGGAACCGAGGGGAGAGCTGCGGGATGGCGGATACTTACTTGTGTCTCCACAGCACATCGGTGAATACGGTCTGGTACGACTTCAGTTAACTGAGCCTGCTCTCTCACCTGCGAGGGAAGCCCCCAAAGAACTACATGATGCCCTCTATTTTCTCTTTTCTACGTTAAATCTCTATTGTGAGCATTAAAAAAAAAAGACAAAATGGGGTTATTTATTGACTGAAATCCCTAGCACAACTTTTTCCCTTTATTGGTAATTACTCTTATTACTATAGAAACGGTACCCAAACAAACAGAAATTACCTGCAATTTTCTATTGTCCAAGATCACTCATAAGATTGGCCAGGTGAAGTGAATCCCCAGGAATACTTGGAAAATTATACAATTATCTACACAACGTGCTAATGGTGCTAAAGCAAATGGCTTCCCCTGCCCTTGCCATTCTTGACCCCCGAGCACAATAAATCCAGAGAGGGAGATGCAGGCACTTTCCCTCTAATGGGTAGGGGTAACTGCTATGCCATTGGAGGTTATTTCTGGCAATTTCAGGTAATTAATTCTCTGAAACAGGGAAGAGCAACGCTATGTGGAACGATGGGTAAAGCTGCCGGAGAAAAGCAGTCTTTGGTATCTGCATTTAGCTTAGGGTGAGCAGCTGTCTTACAGGCAGACGGCCGCCCAGAGGCAGGAGGATCAGCCTCTGCTCTCTGGGTTCCCAGGACTGCGAAGGGAGGTCTTCCTGGCTGATGGCTGTGTGATTTGATGGAACCTGGAGAACATTAACAACCAGGAGGCCACCGTGGGATAACGGGCACAGCTCTAGGAAGAAACAGGTTTAGCTGCCCGTAATGGGGAAGGTGAATTCAGACCTACCAGAGAGGCAAAACCAGAAAGACAGAACTTCCCTAATTAATAAGGCATTATTTAAAAACACCATCTACTCCCAGCTGCACTTGCAACTTGTGTTGAGTCAAACAAATTCCATGGCCAATGAGTTTCTAACATTCCAGAAGCCAAAATTTAATAAGTGTATTATTTCAAGCTAACTACCATGAGGATGTTAATAAATACCATCTTTACAGAATACAGTTCCCAAAGTGCATTCATGTCAAGGGATCATGTCCCACGTACCTGCTCAGCTGTCAGTGAAGAGAATCATGGGGAAGGTGGATAAATGGAGGGATGCAAGAGGAAGGGTGATCCCGTTAAGTAGGGATTATCTGTCGACTTTGGTAAAAAATGCTCTTCTGTCACTGGAAAGGACATCATAGACTATTCCTATTGATGTCATATATGTAAGTTCTGAATCCCTTTCAAATTTGGGAAATCTTGCATCAGTGTTACTGCTTAGGAAGGGTTTTCCATGCGTTGGCTCCCATCTCCTTGCGTTTGTCCCCAGATCCTATTCCACTGGCATCCAGCGCCCAACAGTTGCCTATTTCATGTATGACTCCTGGTTCTGCCACATCGTGTCAAGACACTGCAGGAACAGAAATAATCCCAGAAGCTCAGCAGGCATGGGCAGCCCTAAGCTAGTGTCACTAGAGGGGAAGCTGCAGTAGAAAAATACTGACATCTTCACCCATGCCAGTCAAAATAAATTATTTTTGCAAATTTTACAAATGTATTTGACTGTAGGACTATTTTGCTAGAATCTTTTCTCTGCCTCTAGAGGAGGTTGGTACAGATGAGGATCCCCAAAGCTTTACCTTGCAGAACCCCAGGAAAGCCAGCTCCTCTGGGCAGTGAGTGGGGTAGCAGGGGACGAAGAGATGGTGTTTAGCTTTTCCTCAGTGTGCAGAGGGTCTTGACACAAGAAAAGGGCTTCTTGCAAATGACCCTGTTCTTGGCTGGGCTTGGAAAACAGGTGCAGCGCGCTGCCCCCGACGTGTGGACAGGGGCAGTGAATTCTGATCCTGCCCGTGCTGAGAGCCTAGGGCGTGGAAAGGATGACCAGGAGGCAGTGTGGGGAGCCTGTTCCTGGGTAGGGCCACTCTAAAATTGAGTGGGAGAGGTAACCACATGTGTGTCACAAGTCACTAAGTCCTACACTCAAATCCGGTGACTTCAGTATGCACCACACACCTGGATAAAGCTGTTAAGAGACAGGCACATCTCCAACGGGGTCAGGGATCCCATGGGGGGTGGGTCCAGGGTGCCCCACCAGGTCTAGAGTGAAGGGTGGACGTTGCACAAGTGCAGGCATGTCCCTTCCTCCAGTGCGTAGCAATGGCCCTCGAGGCTGCAAACCTTGTGCTGAGCTCTGGACCTTTGGCCTTGCTGCCACCTGAGGGAACTTTCACAGGCCTAAGTGCACATGTTTGTATACTTCTGCCACCCGAGAGAAGGTTTTCCATCCTGCGCCCCTCTGTGGTGGGCCTCAAGGGTGGCCCTGGCCCCCTCAGCCTTATGACAGCTGTCTGCACCTGCTGCCCTTCTCGGTGATTCTGGGATGTACTGACTGGTCCATCTCTGGGCGTTTCTCTGGCCAACTGGCATGCAAATTTGGGGCAATTCCATTGAAAGCAGAGAGTCCCACCATTTTGATAGGGTTCTATCCAACTTTCGGGGACAAACACTTTCCTTTCAAAGTCAGGAAGGAAGAAAGGAAAACAGTGCTGCAGAGAGTTTCGGAGACTTTCTTCATCTTTTCTCCCAGACAGTGGAGGCCACAGCCCTGCCAGGCTGCAGCAGTCAGCTCTCATTCAGAGGAGGTGACACTGAGCACTTCGGACAGGTCGGAGAGGGAGTTCATTTACCCTTTCAGTGGACCCATCATTACACAGCTCACTCTAAAGAGAGGAGGAGAGGGCAGGGGAGGGAGGCGTTTGCTGAGGTCCAGGAGCCTGGGCGCAGTGACAGGCACGTGGCTTGCAGCTGCCTTTGGCCATGCCCAGCCTCTGTTTTATTTTCTATGTCTCTGCTGCCTCGAAGTCCGAGTATGCAGGGGAATAAGTGATGTTTCTGTAGCGCGCTGGAGATAAGCCATGTGTGAGGTGGGATGAGGGGAGGCTGGGTTCATTCTCCCTGGGAGCCAGCAAGAGCCGCTAGGCAGTGTCCAGCTGTTGCCCAGTGCTCAGAGAGGGCAACACTGGCAAAAGCTCCAGCTGTACACAGGGCCTTGGTTTCCTGCCGGCACCTCCAGGTGCCAGCAGTGTGGCCCTTGCCTGGCTAGTGTGTAAACATTTTCCTAACGGTACAGTTCATAGACCTTTGATATGGTGACGTAAGTGATGCCTGTCCACTGGGGCCCTTACTGGGGTCAGAGAACACAGTGGCCAGGCATGCTGGCCGAGGGTCACTGGGAGCAAGGATCACATTCCCACTCACCTTGCCAGGCGTGAGGAGGCAGCAGGTAACCCTCTGTGGGTGGGGTGCTGATGTCACGCCTCCGGGGCTGAGGCTGGTGCCAGCTGGTCTGGAGGCCGAGGCTGGGGCCAGGGTTCAGTCACTCGGCTCCCCCTCCCTTGTGGTTCCCCTTCCTCTGCATCTGCCCACAGTGCTGGGACCTTGCTGTGGGAGGACCCCAGACTTGAATTTCATCTCCGGGGCTAGCAGCACAGGCCTTGGTTGGCTTCTGCTCTTATGAAGGAGGAGCTCCTGCCCGAGGGGGAGTGAGAAGGGAGCTAAAGAGGATCGCAGAGCTCAGCTTTGACCCCAGGCGGTGCTGTGGTCCTGGTTTGAGTTCCTATTATTATCTGTGCTATTATCATTAGCCTTACTGCGAGGCATTGCTGTTCTTAGCAGGCGTTAGACATTACTGTTATTAGCAGTTATTATTTACTGTGGCACAAGCACGCGCGTGCGCTCGCACACACAGGCGCACGGAGAGCTGTCAGCTGAGAAGCCTGCGCTGCGGGGAGGAAGTGTGAGAGCGTTGGCTGACTCCCCTCGCTGCCTCTGCTTTTCAGCCCGGTCTCTGGAGTCTGAGCCCCGTGATGAGCTCTGTCCATGGTCCTCAAACCCCTGACGGAGCCCACTCTGCCCTGCAAGGGAATTTCTCAGGCGTGTAAATCCTTGGGCCTAGGAATTGGAACCCGGAGATGGGCCAGAACTGTGTTTTGGGGAGCTCCTGGTGACAAGGATGCTGTCCCTGTCCTCCACACTGGGCCCCGGTGAAGACTCCAGATGCATCACAGGAAGGCAGCGGCCGGCTGCAGCGGGCTGGACCCAGGGCGGGCAGGCCGAGACATTAGCGTGGCCCCTCCAGCGTGGAGCTTGGGTCTGGAGAGCACTGCTCAGCATGGCGACTCCAGCTAGTAATCATGTCCTGTGTCCTCCAGTGCCACTGGGAGTGTGCATGCAGAGGAAAAGTGTTCATTAGCTTGACTTAATAATTTTACAATGCACATATATCAAAACTTTGTATTGGATACTGTGACGATGTGCAATTTTTGTCATCTTAATAAAGCAGGCGGGGAGCGGAGTAGAACTGTTAGACCCCGAGAGGTGTGCAGAGCCTGGAAGTCCCCACCCTGGGCTCACTGACTTAGTGCACAGGGGTGTCACCATGGTGCGAGGGGCCAGTGTGCAGGAGAGACCTCTGGACTCTGGGTATCGGGCAATCGCAGCCTGTCTTTCCAGGGAGAGAGACTTTTACATCTCCTCCCTGCCATTTCTTTTGTTTATTTCCTCCGTTTTTCTTTATTTTCCCCTAAATTCTGCCTGGCTGTTGTGTTGCTTTTCACAACACAGCAACACGCTGCAGGCGAAGCGGCTGGTGGAAGGCTGCTGCTGTGCACAGGCCCGCGCCTCTGAGTCAGCCCGAGTCAGACACGAAGATTAATGTGTGAAGACTGTTTTGCCGTCTTCAGTGGTGCTGCTTGGGGAAGAAACCAAAGCAGTAGCTAGAGGAATCTGCCCCAGTGGCCAAATGCATGTTTTGGAGGAGCTGAGGAGTGAGAGTAGGGTGAAGAATAGCAAAATCCGCAGGAGTTTGTCAGCGTCCAAAGGTCAAGACAGGCAGGAAAGGTGCCCACTCAAGGAAGCACCAAGCAACAGGGAGGGAAACAGCCTCTGCGCCACACCAGTCAGACTTGCAAAAGTCAGAACAAAGAAAACACTTCACACAGCACAGGGCGAAGGCAGAGTCCAGGGGTAGGAGGCCTCACAGCCGGGGCTTAATGGGCTGGGAGAAGTTCTTTGACAACCAGGAGAGTAGGGGGAGCTCAGCCCTACACCCCACAGTCGCACCCTCGGTTCCTGTCCTCCAGAGAAGTCTTCTGCCTGCCCCCTCAGGGCCTCAGACTGTCCTGTTTACAGCTTTGTTGCTAGTGACAGGGAGGCAGTGGGGACACAAGCTCTTCCTCATGGGGCGGGGGTGAAGTCTGCGGAAGGCAGCAGCGAGCACAGGAGGGTTAGAGGACAGACATGTGGCAGCTTGTCTACGTGAGACCTGTGTCACAGAGCCCTGTGGCCCGTTCCACCTGGTATGAAGTGTAACACAGCCGAGCACAGCGCAGCCCACAGAGGGCCTGGGGGACGGACAGAAGGGTATGTGTCGGTGGTTAGACAGGTGAAAAGAAGTGCAGCTTGACATTTTTAGGGTTTATTAAACATTAGAAGATAACTAATCAACAGCATAAATAAAAAGGAGAGAGGGAGGGGAGGAGGGAGGCCGTGTTTGCTGTTCCCTGGACAGAAGCCCCTCCAGGAGGCAGGGCAGGGCCTTTCCTGTCCCACATCCTGGGGTTTCTTACGGAACAAAGATGCACATCTATTTTATTTATTATTTTTCTTTTGCTTAAAGGAAATAGGACTTCAGAATCCCGTGTTTCATGATTTTTCAAAGTGTTTCCCTACTCCTTCCAACCAACAGCTGTTTCTTATAGAGTCTTAGAGGTTTTTCCTCTTTCGGAGGTTTTGTGGGCATCATTTCTGTCAGCGTGGTTTTCTTTGAGAGCAAGCTGCATGACGCCTGTGTCATCACTGCTGCTTACTCTATGATACTCAACAGTATGACTTCATTGGAATTTTGGACTAAAATATGGATTTCATGCGGAGCGAATCTATGAATTCATAGAGGGTGACTCACACCATAAGGCCCTGGTCCAAGTATGGAATGAGTGTATAGATTTCCTTTAAGGGTAGAACAGAAATGCAGCAGCAAAATGATATAACCACGAAAGTAGTAACTCATATTTTTTATTTTGATTATTTGCATGTGTGTCTCTCTGTCTCTCCCACACCAGCCTGTGCGGCTCTTGTAGACAGCCGGTGGCCTTGGCTTCTCTGGTCAAGGCTGACAGCAGTGACTTTTACTCTGACCCGCAGTGGAACTGGCGTGATTGCTGTGGTGGTTGAGTTTGGAGCCACTGTCTCCCTTCTTTCTTTTCTGTTCTCTCTGTCCTTGTTCTTCTCCTGTCTTTATTTAGCTTCATTTTGTTTTGTTTTAGTTTCGTGTCTCATCTTATCCATCAGCTTTTAAACTGCAGCTTATGCCTCCATTTTCTCTAATTTTGCCAGGAATTACGACATTCATCCTGACTTCCTGTTGCTATGTGGAATTAATATTGTATCATGTCACATATAAGAAATGTGTAGGGGCTTTTCCTTCACTCTGTCCTCTTGTCTCTAATGATAATGTCACACACTTTACATCTGTATCTCTTATGAACGCTGCACTATATTATTATTTTTGTTTACATAGTGAGATATCTGCTTAAAATGTCAAGAAATAAAAAAAGAAGTCTTCTGTATTTTTCCAATTCTGTCTGTTGTCCTCCATTCATTTGTTTGGGTCCAAGGTCCTGTCTACTAGAACTTCTGTCTGGGATAAGAAGTCCCTTGAACATTTCCCATGGTGCTCTTCTATCAGGTCACCTTGAAATGTCTTTAGATATTCTGCCTTCATTTTTTGAAGATTATTTTGCTGGGTATGAAATTCTTGGGTGATGGTGCCTTCCTGCCTCAGCCTCCTAACACACACATGCACACGCACTCACACACACACTTTAAGGGTGCCACTGCCCTGCTCTGTCCTCTCTGTCCAGTCCACGGAGAAGTTGCTGCTGGGTCTTCAGGTTGTCTCTTCCTGTGCTCTGTCTTGTTTCCTGGTCACCTCTAAAATCTCTCCTTCATCTCCCGTTTTCAGTGTTTGATTCTCTGGTGTCTGATGTGCACACGTGAGTGTGGGAGTCAGCTCGAAATGTGGTTTTCTTTTGGCCCCGGGTTCTGAGGCTTCAGGCCACGGGCTGCCGACTCTTTAGCTTTTAGGCCTGCAGTGGGGCAGAGGCAGCAGGGCAGGCAGACGTGGCTCGGAGAAGCCACTCACTTGGTGGAGTCCAGGAAGCAGGGAAAGCAGGAAGGGAGCGAGAGGACACACAGTCCTCAAGGTCACGCCCCCACGCCCCACCCCCTCCTGATAGGCTCTGCCTTTAATAGGATGTCAGATGATGAACCCGCGAATGGATTGAGCTAGTGCTGAAAGGGGACCCCCTCAGGGTCCCCTGGCTTCCTCAGGTCCCTTCAGCCATCCAGCCTTCAACCAGAGCTCTCGGGACAGTTTAGATCACGCTGCTGAGTGGGTGTGGGGCATGTGATTGTGCTCTCGGGGCTCACTGAGTTGTTGGATCTGTAGGTCATTATTTCCCCTCAGACTTGGACAAATCACTTGGACTTGATCACTTTTTTTAAACATGTCTTTGCCAGATCAGATTCTCTCATCTCCTTCTAGATTCTGACTACGTGTAAGTTAGGTTACCTGACACTGTCCCCCGAGTCACACAGGTTTCCAGCTGCTCCTCCTCTGGCCCGTTTCGAGTTGCGCCGATCTCTGCCTTACAGCGCTCTGGCGCCCGTCCCACGGCAGAGCACCTCCAGGGAGTGCTCCCTCCCCATTGCGTTCCTCCATTATAACACTGGCTTGTTTTTCTTCTTATATTCTTCATTTCTGCACTGAGATTCCCCATGTGTCTACCCATTATGTCTACTTTTAAATACTTAAACATATGTATAATATTTGTTTTATAGCCTTCCTCTCTTAGCTCTGCCGCTGGACACTCTGTGAATATTGACTGAATGTATTATCTTTGTGGGTCTCACATTTATGTTTCTGTCTATGTCTAAGTAGCTTTTTATTGTGTGCTGGAAAGTATGAATGCTTAAGGAGCCTGTATTTTGTGGTCTTCCTCTAAGGGATGGTGAGTCTTGTTCTGACCAGCACTCAACTTGTGGGGACCAGCGTGGTCCTGTTAAGCTTTCCTTAGGGACTTGATATGGAAGGGCCTGGGGACCATGTGGCTTTGCTGTGAGAGCACAGCAGGCTGGGTTTGCAGTGTATGGGGCTTCTCTGCTTTGGCTGCCCAGGGCCCCAGTGCTGCGCATCCTCCAAAACCTCCATCTCGGCTCTGCACACAGGCACCGAGGCGCTGTTCCCTTGCCGGGCTTTGCAGACTCTGATTGTGCTCTGGCAGCTTAGTATCCAGCCAGAAGATCAGCAGGAGGGGCTGGGGTGCCCTCCTTGCTCAGTCTCCTCCCCCCTTGCTGGTGCCCACAAACCCAGGCACCCCTGCAGCCTACACTGAGCCATTTCCCCCATGCAGCAAGACTGCTGCTCTCTGCCTGTCTCTCTTGCTATGTGGTGCTGTGACAAGTACTCCTGAGGGATGCCTGTGTCGGGGAGGACTGTGCTGTGCTTCCCAGCTGTCACAGTAGTGTGCCTGCTAGTCAAGGCTGAGAACAGGCTGAGGGACAGGGTAGGTTCCATGCTTGCCACCTCTGATGTGGCCGGACCTGGGGGTTGAGGCTGTCCCCGCAAATCATTCCTGGAAGAAGCTGGAACCTCGTGTTTGTCTGTCTACCCATGTGAGAACTCTTGTGATCAGTGCTTCCTGTGCATCACTGCTACACCTTCGAAAGGGCCTTAGAGAAGTGTCTTAGTTACTTTCCTGGTTGCTGGGACAAAATACCTGACACCTGAAGTGAAAAGAGAAAAGGTTTATTTAGCTCACAGGTTACAGAGGTTTCAGTCCATCCTTGGCTGGCTACAACACAGGAAGCCATGGCAGAGGGCATCACAGAGAACAGGTCCTGGCACCCACAAGGTAAAAAAGCAGCAAGGGAGAGGCAAGATCTCTCTCTGTCCCTTCTATTGTATGCAGGCTTCCAGCCCTAGGGTGGGTGCAGCACTCACACCCTTAATCCTAGCCAGAACTGCACCAAACCAACCAGTGACTGCCTTACTAACCATATATTCTAGATTCAGCCACCTCTGAAAAAGCCTGTATGAGGCTCTGAGGGACATCTAGACACAAAGCATAAGAAGAAGTTACCGGATGGGTAATCTAACATCTCTTAGAGCAAGGAACACATAGATTATCATGAAGGAATACTGACTGAGCCCCTCTGAGGTGACCGGAGGTCCTTTTGGTGTTGTGGATATGGTCTGATTAAGACAGATGAGGTCCTTGTTCTCATAGAAGCTTATCTGAGGAGGAATCTAGTGTTAATCACAGAATGAGAATAGTTCAGAACAGGGTAGAGATTGTGCAGAAATAAGACCGTGACAGAGATGGATTATTGGGGAAGTGGTTACTACCAAAGGGGGGGGGTCCCTTAAAAGCCCTTAATAGAGGTGATGTCTGAGGGAGCTTCATGGGTCTTAGCTCCAGGTGATTCTTCTGTCTCTGCCTCTGGGAATCTGATAATGTCTGGGGTCAGTTTTGGTTTTCAAGGCTGGGCAGTTGCTATTGGCCTCTAGGAAGAAGATTCCAGGGATTCTGCTGAAATCCTACAACACACAAGATTCTCCTCCTTCCTCCTCCCAAAAATCTCAGTAACGCTAAGGTTTAGGGGGCAGGGAAAGAGCCTCACAGGTGAGCTTGGTACTTCTTAATACCTCTTATCATTTCTACCAGTCATGAAATTGGTGCCCACAAAGTTCTACCATAGCCTTACAGAGCTTATTTTAATTCAAAAATGAATATGGGACCAGGATGGAGCATTCAGCAATATCAAGCCAGACCTGCCCCAGGCTTCCTGCAACCTTGGTGATGTTGTCAAAGCAGTGTCAAAGCAGCCCATCTTGCGAGGTGAGGTTAACTGACATTATGACTTTCCTCTGTATGAAAACCAGCTACGCCTGGAACAGGGAAACAATTTATTGAGCAGTCTCTGGGGGCCCTGGGCTTTATGGAGAAACAAGCAATCGGTGTGTTGTTTTTGCCTTAAGGAACTCAGGGTCCAGCCTGGGAAGTCCATGCAGAGTGTGTTACCCACAGTGTCCTATGGGCTACTAAGGATACTCTCTAAGGGAGAGGGAGAGGAGAGAGTGCTGGGGTGCGGGGTGGGGTGGCTCCTGCAAAAATCCGCCAGCTCTGCAGCTGGGAGGACCTCAGAAGCCAGGCAGACAGCGCCTGTCTTCAGCAGCCACCATTCCTTCTCCGAAGAGGCTCAGAGCCGGGGAGAAGGGTCCACGCTGACAGAAAGCTGGGCTTCAAGTGGAGTGGGGAGCCTGTTCCGATAATACGGAAATCCCGACTGAATGGGAAGATCCATTTGTGTGTTGGTTGCTGAAATGAAAGCAGTGGTCTGCTTGGCCTGTAACTGCTGTCAGGTTTAAGTGTCCTCTTTTCGGAGCTCGCCTCTTAATGCAGCGGTGAAAATTGTTACCACGCAACAAGCCACCTTAGGTGGTGGGAATCCGAGGGTGACTGACGGGAGACTTTCTTCCAGGGGAAGCAGTGCCTCGCCAGCCTGGTGGATGTGTGTGATGCTCCAGGGGCTGGTGAGGGGCGGGCGAGACTGTGCTGCTAAAAATAAATAATAAACAGCTGCGTCCTTTGCCCCAGGCAGCAGCACTGCGGGGATCTGACTGTATGGCTGCTGGACGGGGTGGCATTCAGCTCGGGGTCCAGAAAGTTTGTTCATCTCAGTCTGGTGCCAGGAGCAAGGGGGGCGCCCGCATGGGGGCCAACAGTGGCACAGGAGCTTGGGGGCTCCCAAACTCATCAAAGCCTCAGGGCGAGCAGATCTCAGGGCCTGGAGTCCGTGTCGGGCTCCCTGCAGGCACCTGGAAGGGAAGTCGGACCTCTTGTCTTCCTCTTAACTTTCACTTCCTCCCTGACCTTGGACCCCCTCGAGGCTGCAGGAGGGCTACACATGCACAGCCTGTTCAGCAGGGACAGAGCTTTGCGTGTTTATGGACTGAGTTCTCTTATTTTCCTTTTAGTAGGGACTTCTGCCCTGATGCAGGGACTTTATGGGGCTGAGGCTCAGCTCTCAGGTGGGTGCCTTTCTCTGCAACTGCCTTTTCCTCTAATTGAGTGACAGGTCTGCTGCTTTCATGGCTTTCACCACGTCCTCCTATGAATGCTAAAAGACAAAACAGAGCAAAGCGACCATCTTCGTGCCTAAACGCACATGACTGAAAAAGGAGGTAAGCAAGATGCGCAGGAGTAAAACGTTGTGCTCGGTGGTAGAGAACTCGCCTAATGTGCAAGGCTCTGAATCGGATCTGTAATCCAACAACGACAACAAAACTGATGTTGAGCATGGTGGCACATGTAGGCAACCTCAGAACTCCAGGAAGCTGAGGCAGGGGCATCACAAGTTTGACCCCAGCCTGGATAACTTGTTGACTTAGGGAGACCCTGTCTCAAAATAAAAAATGTAAAAAGGGCTAAGGATGTAGCTCACTGTGAAGACCCTGGGCTCCAACCACAGTGCAAAATCTTTTTCTAAGCAGACCACTGCATGAACGTGTGCGGCAGACATGGCACTGAGCATATGAGAGTGACTGTGTCCTGTGCCTCTCTGTGCACACAGCCTGGGAACCCACTCCCGGACACTGGGCTGGGGAAGTCACACTGGTGCCTGCACCCGGGTCACAGAGAGAAGGGGGCTTGCAAGGGCAGGGAGCGCTGACTCAGCTGGTGGTCAGCACAGGGGTGTGGAGTAAAGACTCCCTCACCCCTAGACAGATGTGCTTTATTCTGGGTTAGGCGTTTCCTGCTTTTTAACCCAGCTGAGAACCAGCACCTTTCACTAACAGACAGGAAACCAGTAAGCGCCTGAGACCATGTTAAGATCAGAGCCCCAAGTCCCAGTCCCTTCCCACTCTTCTGTCAGAGGAGTCACACGGCAGAGCTGTCCCTGCAGCCCAAACTGCTGCAGCCGCCGCTTCTGTGCTCCTGTTCTCCACGCCAGACAACCCGGACAGCGCCCCCACCTGGCAGTGCCCATGCAGGTCCTGCTCTTGCCCACCGAAGCTCTTCTTTGCTCAGATCCCCAGGTGGTCTGGACGCCTCTGTCCCGAGAGAGCCGACCCGTGCTCGCGGGGTCTCTCTGCATTGCAGCTAAGGGAGGAAGGTGTGGGCCCTCCCTGGTGGAGATGCGAGGTGAGGCAATTCTGGTCATTGACAGACGCTCCGAGTTCCCGCAGTCTGCACCAGGACAGGTCTTGCAAGACCCTGCAGGAGCTCCTCACCCCTCCTCTGTGCCCAGATGTCTTTCCCGAGGCTGGGAGGGGGTGGAGGATGCTCCCCTGCGGGGGGTTTGTTTGTGCTGCACCGCTGTGAGTTCTTGATGGTTCAGCACCCAGGCCTTCAGGAGGGAACAGAACCCTTGTCTGTGTCCTTTCAAAGACTCACACGTGTTTTCCTTGGTACACACTAAGGTCGGTTCATGCTGTGAAAACACCTGTTTGTCACCTGAAGCCACCCTGTAAGTGGAGAGGGCATTTATTGGCTGAAAGTCAAGGTATCGGTAAAAGTTGTGCTCTTGTGACAGCTCCAGTCTTGATCTAGATTCATGTTGCAGAAATAAGGTGGTTAAAGTGCTCTGCAGAGATGTGGTGCTATCAGGTAATCATGTGCCTGATGCCTTAGATTGGTGCTCACAAGAAGTGTCCCTGAAAAAGCAGCCTCTGAACATGGCCCTGACTGTAAGAAGATGAGAAAAAAGCATCAGACCTGGAGCAGTGGCAAGTGCAAAGGCCCTGGGGTGAGAGCAGGTGGCACATGTAGGGAGCAGAGAGAGAATGAACTGGCCCACTCTCTGGGACTAGAATGTATGGTCAGGCCCATGAATGTGATTTAGTTCTAGCATAACAGAGCCATGCATAGCTGTCTTGTTGCTGGGACAAAATACCTGACACCTAAAATGAAGGAAGGAAAGATTTATTTAGCTCACAGTTTGTGGAGGAGGTTTCAGCCTGTAATCTGCTGGCTTCAAAGCAGGGTGGCATGGCTGAGGGGTAACAATTCAAGGCAGCAGCCGGCAAAAGCAGAAGGAACAAAAGAAGGAGGCAAGAGCAGGTCTCTTACCCTCCCCTACATTTCACACAGATCAACCCCAGCCCCGCCGGGCAGGGATGTAGCTCTCACAAATTCTCCCTGCCCACCTTCACAGGGTGAGGATGTTTACAAGGTAAGAACCCTGCTCCCTGCTAAGCCACTTAATTAAACCTCTAAACTTCTCAAATCCACACAATGTGTCAACTATAACAGTGGCTTTCATAGAGGCTTTCATAGAGGAAGGGCAGCTTGCACAAAAGGCGTGTGTTCTGGGGGACCGTGTGTGCAATAGACTCTGGGTACACCTGGAACCAGGTTTCTGGGTGCCTCCCCTGTCAGACACAGCCAGTGCCCAGGGGACCTTAAGAGCCATGGAAAAAATTTAATTCCCTTGACATCAGAAGCAGCAAAGGCATATAATCAGCCTGAGTTCCATTTCTCTGCACCAACATAGTCATTAACATATTTGACATGTGTGCATTCATACATACACATACACACTTGTGTGTCCATATGTGGATAGGAAAAGAAATTTAAGTGCCAAGCTGGTCATTTCTACACTCTGGGAAGAATGGATTGTAAAGGAGAAGAGGCAACCGTACAGACGCTGTGGTACCCGGCTGCAGCTGGCCTGGCCAAGGGCCTGATACCAGACGGGAAGAGAGAGGTGGCCAGAGGGCCTCGGCGGTGCTTCCCGGGCAGTGCTCAGTGGGTTTGCCACTCAGGGGGACGTGGCTACGAGGGAAGCAGAGCACGGTGCTGGGCCTGGACAACCCCCTTCTGTAGCTACACCCCGGCTTCTTCTGGAGCACCGTGGGCCACAGGCACAGAGTGGTTTCCACATCTGAGGGACACATTTCACAGACAGCATCTGCAGGGCGGCTGTCACTGCTCAGGGCATCCCAGGGGTCACAGTTTGCTACTGATGTGTACGCGTGACACTGTGACCACAGCCTCTGCCAGTGGGCTCCAGGCCAAAGACAGCCCTTGTCTTCCATGGTGTCTCTGAGTGTTGTCACCACAGTGCCCCAGAGCTCCTCCGGGGCAAGGCGTATCCATGTCCCGCATCATGTTTCCTGGAGTCCACGTCCCTCCTGCCACTTCCAGCCAGAGGCTTGAGTCATGGCTCGGGACACTTCTGAGCAGCAGCCCCGCCCAGCGGGCCACGCCGGGGATGGGCCGGCCAGGATGCTGCCTCTCTGAGCGGTTCTGAGGGCCTGGGTGCTGGAGGTGTTGCAGCCCTGTGGGATCCGGCACGTCTGTGCCCTGTGTGTGTGGGTCCAGATCGGGCTCAGCAGGGAGCAGTTAGGTTCTGAGGGTCACAGGGCTCTGTGGACACTGGCGCAGCCCCAGGGGGCTATGCAGGCATTGCCTTTCAGCCCCCCTCCCCATGTGGCCTTCCCCAGTCTGAGCAGATGGTAGAAAAGGTGTTTGGAAAACCCACCTGCATCCGGCTAGCTTACAAGAGGTTTGCAATCTATTTCAAGGGACTTACTTTACTGCCCTTCACTTTAAAAATGAATCTTATGCCATCTTCACAAAATATTGTTTTCTTGGTTTTAAGAAACATCCCCTGGCCTCCTGGCTCCCATCAAGATCACTTAGACGGCGAAACAGCCCAGGGGCCACAGCATTGGTGGCCGGAATCACTCCTCTCAGCCACTGAAGGAGGGCAGGGATGAGGGCGGTCATCTCCAATTGTCCAGGGTCATTTCAGCAGTGTTAAAAAGCAGACACAGGATTGAGAGAGGGGACTGGAGATCGTTACCGTGAGCAGCTAAGGTGCCCTGTCCTCCGGGTCACAGCCGTTCCTGCCTAATGGCCCTGTCTCGTGCAGGCCCTAGGTGAACATCCCCAGATGGGACACTATTGATTCTAGAGGGGCTCTGTCCAAGAGCTGTGCTAACAGCCATTGCCCCCATGGGCCTCCAGATGTTCCCACTCGTGGCTCTCGATTTTCTAGGATACTGTAGCAGGAATACACTTTCTGACTCTATGCTGGGTGAGCATTTGAAGGGAACCTCCAGGCCCAAGAAGCCTTCTGGTTTCTGCATATGCAGCTTGTGGACCTCCACGAGCCTGTTCACAGCTGTGACCCCAGCATGGAAAGCACAGCTTAGCCCAGAGGGTCTCTGTGTAAATCAGAAATGTGCCCATCAGAGCTAATCTGGAGTGGGGACTTAACTGACTTGAAAGGTGTTTAGGGGGTGAATAGAGCATGGTTTTGGGGTGTCTGGGTGAGGCATGGGAGCCAGAGCTTGGGGACTGTGTCTGGCACCTGAACCCTTCCCATCGGTACTGTACTCGTTCCATCTCTCTGCTTCTTGGGCGCCGTGAACTGAGCACCTCGCTCTCCATGCCTCTTCACCATGACATTTCTGCCTTGGAGCCAGCCAACCAGCAGCCAAACCTCTGAGACTCTAAGGCAGAAGAAATAGTTCCTCCCTTTAAGTTGTTTGCTCAGTTACTGGGTCACAGCAATGAAAAGCAGACTAAAGCGATGCCTGTTTGAATGTATGCATTGAGGAAAGGCTTTGCCTCTGGGTGAGCATGGGCCCTGGGCATGGCGCTGAGCTGAGACGGCCCCTGGCCAATGGGATCCAGGTGCCTGCAACTCTCTCTCCCTGCTGGCAGAGGTATGGACAGAGCCTTGGTCTTGCCAATAGGAAACACGCATGGATTTCACCATGCACAAATGGATGGACTGGTCTTCACAGCTGGGTATCTTACCTTGGACAATCAAGCACCTTGGAATGGACTTTTTTAGTACCTAAAAAGAGGATTAACGCTGGGGTAGAGTCCCACCTCTGGCTCGGTACTGGGGATGGAACTCATGACTGTGCACTTGCAAGGCAGGCGCTTATGCCACCAAGCTAAATCCCCGGCCTCTCTGGCAACATCTTTACTACCTCTGACCCTCAGTTTTCTCTGTAAAAAACCAGATGACTATGTGAGGTGTGAAATGATTTCTGAAGCATAACTTGGTAAGCGAAGCCCTGTAGGTCCTTGAGGTGGGATTATGCTGTCTAATACGCAGCCGCCCAGCTTCAGAGTATCTCAGGTTTTCACAGAGGAAAAGCACTCAGGTGCGTGGTGAGGGAATTGAAGGGCTTCATCACTTTCCAGGGATCTGTGGGCTGTGTGTGGCAGAGCCTTGTAGCCTGGACTGGGAAGCAGCCCTCTAGGACGGAAGGAAGAAAATGAAAGAGTCACGGGTACATAGTGTTTCCTCAGAGTGCCGGGCCTTCTGTCCACACATCACATGCTCCATCCCTCCCAGCCAACCATCCTAGCTGATGATCTTCTAGTGCTGGGAGTGTTAGTCAAGCAACCAGCACACTGCACAGCATACTGCAAACTTTTGGAAATGTGGGCGATTGCTATTGCACAGTGCACTGTCTTGTTTTCACAGGTGAGGAAACTGGACTAGAGGAACAAGGGGGCTCACAACTCAACAGGCGCCCTGTGGCTGGTTACAGAGCCAATGGTCCCAGTGGTCTCTTGATACACACTCATCCTTTCCTTATTCATGAAGAAAGAAATAGTCAGTTAAACACGGAGTCCTTCCTCTGTGTTTGGTTGACATGTATGAGTTGTTTTTGTGGTTAAAATCATTGCATGTTGACAACTTTGTATGATTTGGGAGAAGAACTCTCACCCCAAGCCTTTTAACCTGGAGTAGGTGGGGGTGAGCATCTATCCTGGGTGTCATTTTAGATTTCTGGTCCTCTGTGAAGGTGGTTCGGAGAAAGTAGTCCCATGCCTCTCTCTGCTTCAGGTAGCTTTGGATCTGATCAACTTTGTCCAGGAGCTGTGGTCCAGAGGATCTTGGAGACCGCGGATTGCATCTTGTGAATCTATATGGGCCAAACACACTGATCTGTTCCTAATTTACACGGAGTTCACACTCCAGTTCAGGGCTTGGCTTGGTCTCTCTACCTTGCTCACTGGTTTTTATCTGACAGATAAAAGCTGGCATGAATTGGATGCTTCATTAACAAGGCTGGAAGGGACAATATTCATAATCAACATGCTGTCAAAATCTAAGTCCCACCAGCAGTGGCTTTGCTAGACTAGTAGGCTGCAAAGTCCTGAGGGGGTAGGAAGGCTGAGCAGCTTAGCCTGCTGCCAACTCCTGCTATGTACATAGCATGAGACCTCAGCCCTACAGAGCAGTCTTCTGGGACCTCTGAGAGCACAGCCCTAGCTGGGAGTGAGTTGGGAAAGCCCTCCCCCAGGCTGTGCTTCAGTGGCTCCAAGATGATCAGTGTCTTAGTTACTTTTCTTGCTGCTGAGACAAAATGCCAGCACCCATGGAGGAAAGGCTAATTTGGCTCACAGGTTGGAGGTATCAACCCTTAGGCAACTTGTTCCAAGGCAGGGTGGCAAGGCAGAGGGGCATCCATGGAGGAGAAACAGTCCATGGCAAGCAGGCAGGCAGGCAAGTCAATAAGCAGCCACTCCAAGCCACTATAGCAGGTTCTTTCTGTCCCTTTCATGTTTGAATGATGCTACTGGGCTTAGGGCAAGTGTCAAACCAATCAGTGAACTGATTTAATAATCATATACCCTTAATCCCAGCCTCATGCACTCTAGATCCACCCAACACTGAAAAAGCCACTCCCCCATGATTGCATGAGGCTTGGAGGGACATCTAGACACAAGCCATAACAATCAGTAATCCCAGAAGTCATTGCAGGGGCACACGCATTCAAGCAGAGCAGGATCCACCTGCAGGCTGGATACAGAGCTGTGCTGGACTTCTCATCCTTGCAGGGGGTGATGTGGGCATCTCCTGCGAAATCCTGTGGTACCTCCCTGGGCAGATGGCATCACATGATGGTTAGAAAGGAGTTGGGTAAAATTCCCTGCATAAAATGTAGAAGGAATGGGATGGATCTGCCCTGGCTGCACATTAGATGCACTCAGAAAGGATTAAAACCAAAGCTCTAGGCCAGCGTAGGTGGTGCACACCCATATACAAAGCGCGACACAAACGCACACATGCAGCCTCCACACCGATGCCCACACATGGTCTGTGAGCTCTCCTGCTTTTTCAGAACAGTCCACATGATTCTTAGGTGCAGCTGACGTCAAGAAGTGTGGATGTGAATGAATAAGCTTGTCCCAGGGCTGTTTTGCATTGCTTTAAAGTTTTCCTATATGGACATTTTAAAATTAATTCACCAATGAGTATTTATTTATCTATTTAATAAAGACACAATGACAGTGACAACTGAGAAGCTGTCAGCCCTCATGTGGCATATGGTGACATATGGGGAACAGACAGAGTCCCATGAACCCGGGCTGGCCTGGGTCTTAGAGGGTGTGTAGAAGGGCAGCTGGAGGGGCTTGATCCTGGCCAGGCCCCACCCAGTACCTTGGGAGGGGGTGATTTTAGTTGGAGGCCTGAGATGGAGGGTGGCTTCGCTTCCTGTCTCTGCAGTGCTGTGGTCCGGAGCTGCCTGGTGGGCCAGGCGTCTGCGCTGCAGGCCTGCGTGGAGCAGACCTGTCACACAGCGTGACCCAACAGGGAGGAAGAGCCCGGATGATGGAACACGGAGGGGCCTCTGAGGCCCCCTCCTTTCCACACTCGCGGTGGGTCTGTTCCTGCTTGTGCAGCATTCCCAGAGGCGGTGTGAGACACACTGGCCACCAGTCTGGTGCGTGGCTTCCTCAGCCAGGCCCTCCCCAGGAACTTGAGATTAATCGCTGGTAATGGCAGGAAGGCCCTGTTCGTGCTGGGAGGGCAGCTTGGTCAGGGATTCAGAGCGCCTTGTGCACTTGGAGGGGAGGAAGTGATCTGAGGAAGAGACAGGCTCCTGATCATCCCAGCTTCTCCTGCTTCCTAAGCTCCTCTTTGGGGGGCAGGTATAGTATAAAAGGGGAATAATGACAGCTGCACCTCAGCTTTGCTGGCAGATCTGAGTTCAGTCTATGAAGTACCAGGCTCCATACCGTACTGGACTGGGCTTTATGAATGACTGCCATCATCATGTTTGTATCAGTTACCTAGCTTCTTAATAATGCTGAGTAACAAACACCTCAGAATTTGATGGCTTGAAAGAACTGCTATTTGCTATTTTTCCATGAGCTCATGAATTGGTTGACCAGAGCCAGGCTCAGTTAGCTTGGCTGGTCTGGCTTGTGGTCGGGAGTCAGCTGCAGGTGGGTGGGAGCTGTGGGTCCTGGATGCATTCTGCTTGCTGTTTCCTCTCTCCTCCAGGTGGGCCTCTTGGAGCACCCTCTCAAGATGGCAGAAGAGTCAAAGAGTGAGGGGAAAGACAGGGTCTTCTCCAGTAATTGTTTGGGTTGCATCCAGGGGCATATAACTTGGATGTGGAGGTAGAGAGATAAAGCAGTTGGGTATCTGTCAGGCTAGCAGTGCAGACACTTTGCTACAATGACCGCAGGAGAGGAGATAAATTAGAAGATATTCTGCAAATCTCACGTGTCATTTCTCCTTATCCTGACCGGAGGTGCTACCTAATTGGAGACATCGAGCTGAGGATTTGCAAAGCCGGATTTACGATGATTGCCTGGACAAAGGCCCCCGAGGATCGGGAGGGCAGGGAGGCAGAAACGAGGATCTAACACTTGGTCCCTGCACTGCAGTAATTAAAATCCAGCGCAATCATAGGGCACGCCTTAAAAGCGCAGAACAGCCTCATTCTTAAGAAACCTTTCAAAACGTGGCTGTTGAATGTACATTTTCTTTTGCAGTTTTCTCTGCAGTAAACATCACAATAATTGAGTGTTGGCTGTTTGGAGATCTCTCTTTGTGTGAGCTAATAAAAGCCTTTCAGTGTTACATTTCAGGACACTGTAAGTAAAAATGGTTGCCAGGCTGATTCCTCCCCACTGCCAAGATGTTAATTGCTCTATTTCCCTTAATGGCAGAGTTGGAACAATGGTCTTCATAGGCAGCTGGTCCCTCCCTGGGAACCAGGAACCCAAGAATGAGGCAAACGTGTGAACGCAATGGCCATGGGAATAAAACTGATAGAATCTCGAGGGCTGGTGGAGGGAGGGACCTGGGCCCAGAGTCCCTCTCCCTCACTGTCTTCCCTTGGAGGGTATCACTAACTCCTGGGCCATTTGGGGGACAGTGAGCTGCTTTCGCCCATGCATCGCCCCACCTGTCCCGTTAGGGAATTGCTCCAGTCGGCTGTGATACATGGCTGCCTTTGAGGGGAGAGTTGCCGGAGTTGACCAGCCTGGGCCCACCTTCCTGCATCTTGGTTTCCTCTCTGGGGATGCCCTAACTGGTGTTTGCTTTTGCTGAAAGGAAAACAGTCTCTTCTGTTGAAATCAACAGTTCCTCCGCATGCCAAGCTTGTTTTACGAGATTAAACATTTAAGTTAAAAATTATAAATGCACCATAAAATGCTGATGGAGTGATAATTTATCTTTATTTTGCATATTTTAAATGGGTGTGGGATTAGTGTTTTGAGGCAAATCCAGTTACAGTCCTGGAGTTCTGTGCAAGTTGGAGAGAATTCATCCCCAGTTCACTGAATGGGCAGCGACAACAGAGCCTCTTTCTGTGCCACTTGGTCCCAAGGAGATGACAAGACAGATTCAGGCTGGGAGGAATTAGGATTCCAGGGGGGTGACAAGGGAATGGGAGGCGTGTCACTGAGTCTGCCTCCCCTGAGCACAAGGCCTCTAGCTATGCTCCCCAGCCGTGCTCCCTCCAAGGTCAGCCTGACTCTACCGCCAGAGCATGGAGTGTAGCTGCAGACTTCTGCCTGTGCCACTCTCTGCTGCTTTCAGCTAAGCAAGCTAGAGCACCATGGAAAGCTCTCCAAGCCTCAGTGTTGTCATTGTGAAAATGGCAAGCAGTTGCCCACCCAGCCTGCTGTAGACACCAGGAGAACCTGGAATATACCCCAGAGCACGAGGGAATCTGTGGGCTTCCTGAGGCCTCGTGACCAGTATGCTGGCCACACCATCTCGCCTGCCCGAGGTCTGCCTTGCTGGTTTGTCAATACAGTGCAGAGGTTCATTCAACTGGAATGAACAACACCAGTGTTCAACCTTTCCTTTAAGGTGGCTGAAATGGAGGGCTCACCCAGCTACGGAATTAGTCAAAAGCAAAAGAAGAATCCAAACCCAGGCCTTCAACCAACGTGCACCCTCGCTGAGCCAGGTGGAGCCTGCTGCCCAGTCCCACTGCAGAGGCCTGGTGGGTTCTCTGTTCTTCCTGAGCTTTCTGCAGACCACCAGCCTGGGGTGGGCTCTGGGCTCTTGGCATCTCGGCTCACTGGGAGCCTGAGGGTCACGACTTGGGTTTCAGATGCCACCCTCCCCAGTGGGGTGGGAGACTCACGCTGGACAGAAGGAGGGAGAAGCAGGCCATGCACGGTGCTGGGGCGGGGACACCAGGCTCCGGTGCCACTGGTAATCCCCTGCTCCTCATCCTCAGCCCAGGACCACTGGTCGCCCCTTGACACATGACTTCCAGGAGTGCAGTCAACGGAGACACAAAGATGCAAATCCGGGTTTTTGAAGTCATAATCCTGCCAGTGACATTGCCTCTGGTTGCTATGGTGATGACTATGTTATCAGAGGATTATCGTTTCCTGTGAGGAACGGGGCATGAAGACCAAACTCACCTCGGAGAAGGCAGAGACCTTGCTCATGAACGATCATTCTGAAAAATTAAAACATAAGAAGGCATGCATTAGCCAACAGGTGTGCGGCACAAAAGATTCTTTCACTCTGCCTAACATGCTTTTCAGGTTTTTAAGTTCAAAGCTTGTGTTAGGACAGAAAATAAGCCATCATAACAAAAGAAGAAAAACACAGCAAAACAAAAACAAAAAAGAAAATTTAATGAGAAACACGACAGGAGACAAGAAGGGCAGAGAAAATACAAACAGTTGAAATATAGCAGATAACACAGCAGGAGAATATTAAAAGAGTTTTAATGAAAGGATTACCTTGAAAAGAATACAAAGAAGAGAGCAGAAGTATTTTAATTATTTTATTGCAAGAAGAGCCAAGCCGTCACCCGTTACCAGTGCGAATGCGTGTGCTGGAGCTCATTTGGGAGGACACTGTCCGGTGCTGTCCGACTTGAGGGCTGTTGCGGTGAATGGCCTGACATAGAAGCCAGGGGTTCCCCTTTGCTGACCATGGGGGATAGTCACTGATGTGAGCAGTCTAGCATCATTTAGCCTTAAATGCAAACGAGAACTCTTAAAGGGTTATATAAAGTTAAGATGTACATTGGTGAAGATCTTGGTGTTTTGTTTCAAACATCTCAAGCAAGAAACTTCTGTCCCATCCCAATTTCAAATTTTCCTTTGGGTTCTAAGGAAGTAGCATGAGTTTTGATTTCAGGTGACATGGGGCCGTCTAATTTGGATTTATGAGGATTATAGATTCTCTGGATTAGAAAGTACTCCATTAATGCTACTGTTTAGGTATATTCTACATAGCAACTAAAGACCATCCAAGCTGAGTCTTGTTTGTGTCAGTCAGTAATGCGGCAATAATGCTGAGTAACAAGCCTTCCCTACCACAGAGCCCTGGGACAATAACTATTCCTTTCTCACTGTGGGTCAGCAGGTAAGACTGCTGTGGCCAGGTGAGGCTGGAGCTCCTGTCCCAGGTTAGTTGAATTACAACCCAGCTGCCTCTTCCCATGGAGCCAGTGACTACCCAGAGTACAGTTTCTGGTGGAAACAGGAAGCAAAACTGGGGAGCCTTGTGGGCTTCCTGCTTTGGCTTGGGGTTGCCAAATTGTCTCTGTCTAGGTGCCATCAGTCAGAGCAAGACCTGCCCCGGGAGAGGAGGGGTCTATGCCGAGCTTGTGACCCTAGTGCTACTCCATCTGCTTGACTCTGGACAGGAAGCAGCAGGTTTCCGCTCTGTGCTGACCACTTCTTAGCCAAAGCCTTGGCTGAGCCACTGAGCCTCGCCCGTGAGGTGCTCGCTGTGGACGCTTGAGGCACAGCCTCGGTGGCTTCACTTGGTTCTGAATTCTGGGACTTGCCACCTATTGGTTATATGCTCTCTGATCTCAGTGTCCTTCCCTGTGAGTGATGATTAAGCCCCTCCGGGGTGGGTGTCGGTGCAACTGCTTGGGCAGGAGTGTGAGGAGATGGCTGGGGTCAGGAGGCCAATGGGGAAAATTAGCATGGTGTGTTATCATCAGGCTGGGCACGGATGCGATGCCCAGCCAGCAGGAGAGACTGTCGGGGATAAGCATGTGTCACCCCCACAAGATAGGCATCCCTGCAGCTCTCTGCGGGCCTGGTCTGGAGAAAGTGTCTCTGCAGGTGTACGGAAGTAAGGCCCTTGGCCCTGCATCCAGAATGACAGAGGAGAGAAACAGAGGAGCCTGTGTGAAGACAGGCAGATGCCAGGGTGATGCCACCCAGGTTAAGGTGTTCCCAGAGCCAGTGGCAGCTGGGAGGGAGATAGGGGGACACTTCCTGGAGCTTATGAAGATGGCATGGCCCTGCTGATAGCTTGGTTTCAGGCTCGTGGCCTCCAGGACTGGGGTGAATACAACCCTATAGTTCTAAGCCTCCTTGTTGGTGGCTGTGCCCGCCCCTGCAGGGTACTGTGCAGGACACATCTGTGCCAGGCTGGCTCCTCTGGCCAGACTCAACTGCAGAAGTGCAGGGCCATGGCCCAGGATGGCCTACCTCAGCCTCTTCTGCAGACCCTTCCTCCACAACAGAAAGGGGAGAGGGCCTTACCACGCCCACAGTGCACAGCCTCACGTGGTCGGGGCAAGAGCCAAAGGCATCATCCGTCAGCCAGCAAGCACCCCACAGCCACCTGCAGACACTGTGAGCAGCTGGGATCAGGGCTCCGCTGCCAGGGGAGAAGCAACTGACACACAGCAGGCAGGTGGAGGTTGGCACTGGGAGAAGTGCTCCCCAGACCAAGGCCAGGTTGGAGCAGTGGGGGGTGGGCATTGTGGTGGCCCGTGAAGGACCTCAGGGACAGGCAGTGCTTGTGCAGATGAGAGCCATGCAGTATCAGAAGGAGCCAGCCAGGGCTGGGGCCCAGGGGAGAGGCAGCTCTGAGTGCTGGGAAAGGAGCTTTGCTCAGATGCCGACTGGACAGCGTGACCCTGTACCCCAGCACATTATCACATGACCCTGAAGGGGCAGCGGCCAGGTCCCAGGGCATCCAGCAACTGCTCACTTGTGCTGCCTGTCAAGCCATGGGCCCAGGAGGAGCTGGGGGGGGGTGTTCTTCTGGGTGCAAGGTCACCTGGGACCTTTTCCCTTCCTACCTCTCCCTTCATGTGCAGATCAATTAAAGAGCCAGGATCTGTGGGTGTGGGAGGCTAGGGGAGGCATTTGTGGCACCCTGGGCTCCTCCCCGGCTCTCCAGTAACCACCAGCAGGAACAGAAGTCTTCCAGGACTCACCTGCTTCACCCTCCCCCTGAAAACAGCCCTGAGAGGTGGCTCTCCAGGTATGGGATGAAAGCCATTTCATTCACCATCTAATTGACTGTAATTAATTGAGGAAAAGGCTGGGGAACACAAGCCCAGGAGAGAGGAAGAGGAAGAAGGAGGAGGAGGAAGAGGAAGAGGAGGAGAAGAGGGAGTGGGAGAGGAGAAAAGGAGAGGGAGAGGGAGAGGGAGAGGGAGAGGGAGGAGGAGGAGGAGGAGGAGAAGGAGAAGGAGAAGGAGAAGGAGAAGGAGAAGGAGGAGAAGGAGAAGGAGAAGGAGAAGGAGAAGGAGGAGAAGGAGAAGGAGAAGGAGAAGGAGAGGAAGAAAGGAAACATGAAGGAAATGAAGACAGATGGTTAAACTGAGCGCTGTGAGAAGGCAGTGGAAGTATCAAATTTCCCCGCTCTAATAACCTCCACTGATAGGCAGTGATCAATCATGCCATCACGGGCCTTTTTGGCTCACCAGCTTATCAATACGAGGCGGTTTAATGCGGATGGTCCTGACGTGTTCCCGATACGGAGCAGAAAGGCGGCCACAGCCACTCACCTCGCAGCCACGACTGCGTGGCAGATCAATGCCTGGCAGGACGCACTGCTGCTCCCGGAAACCACACTCTGCTGACGGTCATTAGGCTGTGCGAGTCGGTCCGGCTGCACCTAGGGCTATGCTGCTGCAAACAAACACCCCATTGATCAAACACAGTTCATTTTTAATATTCATGGATTAGCTACACTCACAACAGCTCATCACAATGTGCATGTGAAATGAGCCTTCGCTGGGGTCCAATGCGTTTGCTTCTTGGGATCAGCCACGAGGTCCATAAGGGGTCCGGGTGGGGAGCAGAGGCGAGTGGGTCTCACACGTGGCCTGCCCTCCTCCCTGCCGCTGGGGGAGCCTCGTCCTAGCTGAGGCCCAGTGCTGTCTCCATCTCCAGGGAGCCCATCTGCGTCCCGAGGTGGGTGCAGGGGCCCACAGCAATGATTCTCATCCAGCACCGCATCTGTAACCAGGCTGCCATACACAGGGCCTTTCAGCCATGAAGGAGATGGATGAGGAAGCCAGCTGGGCTCTCCTCCCTTCGCCTGCAGGAACAGCGTTCTTCCTGGAGGAACAGCTTTCTCAGAGTCACACCTTTTCCTGCTAGCAGCCGGGTACTACAAACGCTCCAAGTCCACCCAGGATGGGCCTGGCTGGCTGGCTGCCTGCCCTAACTGGTCAGGGGTGATCACATAGCCACTCGAGACTCATGACACACCATAAGAGCTTTGCTTGGGTCACAGAGGGAGGCACAGGCATTTCATCCATTTGTGGGATTTACCTAGAATAGGTGAGCCTGGCTCTGGCAGTCACCAGGTGGCCTGAGAATGAGACTGAGCTGAGAGGAGGCAGGGGTAGATTTGCAGCCTGAGGCTGAGCTGTCCCCAGGGTGTGTGAGTTCTTCTCTTCTCCCCTGAAACGCCTCCATCACTCAAGCAGGTGCCCACCTTCTCGCTTCTCTTCTGGCCTGGCCTCTGGTTTTGGGGTTTTCTTCACTGACAGCGTGTGCCAGACACACGGCAGCTGCCAGGTGATGAGCCGGAAGGAGCAGCTTCCCAGTGGTACAGTCGTCTGGGGCCAGGAGACCTGGAGTCCGGCCCTGGGCTGGGCTGGCTGGTTCCGCTGGCTGAGTGCAGCTCTCACAGCATGAGGAGTGTTCGGTGGAGCTCAGGGGGTCCAGGGAAACACACAGTGGTCTGCCTGGGCTTTGGGATGCTAGGCCTTTCCACAGGCACAGTCATCTTCCCCAGGGTACTGCAGGCTTGTGGCCTGGTGCTCCTGGCACTCCCAGGACTTTGCTATGGTCAGGGGCCGTGGGAAGAACAGTGACTTCCAGAGACGGGCAGGGACCTGCAGGGCTACAGTCCCGGGATGGGAATGTAGGATGGATAACCCAGGTGGCACAGAGGGCCAAGGAGGCAAGGACAGTGACCCAGAGGACAGAGCCGAGGGGGACGGCCTGCTGGAGGATGCACAGGTGCTGGGGCAGAGGTGCTGGGAGGAGCGGGCCAGGCTCCCTTGCTGAAGCGGCCACAGGAGGCTCGCTCCTGGCCCTGCCCTGGTGTAAGGGTGATACTGGCAGCCCTGTGGCCTCTGTTCCCATGGCTCCCGTCTGCCTCCCTCCTCACCTACATGATGCTGTCCTGATGGAGGATGGTGCCCACCTGACAGCAGTTCCCGGGGAGGTGCTTGACTGGAGCCAGTGCTTGTCCTGGGCTGGGGCCTTGGGGGCAGGGCAAGGGCTCCCCCATCTGCTAAGTTTCTCAGGGAGGAGACTGCTGAGCTTGCAAGAGCTGACGGCACTGTGCGGAGGCCTGGAGAGGGGGGCAGCCTCATTCAGGGCCCATGCTGGGGACCCCAGGACCACAGCCTCTTCAGTGGCCTTCCTTCAAGTTCCAGGGCCCTGGACTCAAAGAACTGAGCAGGTCGGGCATCCGGAGGTCAGGGGTGGCAGGTGGCCCCACCTCTGTGGAATTGAGGCAGCTGTGGTGGTGCTGAGGTTGGCCCAGCCCAGCCCTGGGCAGCGACAGAAAGTGGGGGAACCTGTAGGGCCCCCCAGTGTGGGGCACCATGTCATCTGGCTGTGACCTTCCTATGGGCCAGAGGAGGTGCTAGGAGCCCTGACAATACCGCTCCCTGGGCCCAGGTCCTGGGTGTGGCTCTGCTGAGGTGGTGGCTGCTCCTCTGTTTTGGGTGACCCTCGGCAGCTCCACTCACTCTGGACAGGGAACGACGGCGTTATCTGAACACCATGGAGACAGCCTGCCCCTGACTGTTGCCCGCAGCCCAGCCCTGACCGGGTGAAGTAACCAGACACAGGGCACTGAGGCCAGCGCTGCTCAGGGGAGCACTGCAGGGCACGCCCCGAATGCCAGCTGCCCCCCTGCCCCCTCCCCAGCCTCAGCACCTTCTTTCCCGCATGGGATGAGTCCCTTGCAAACTGGCCTGCTCTCCCGCAGCTGGAACCTGCTGTGGCTTGGAGCCTGACCTCTCCAGGGATTCCAGGCTGCACCCGTGTCTGCTAATGGGACTCTGCTCCTCTAATGTGCCTTGTTTGCTGAGAACTGCCTGCTCCCCTCACAGATTTATTTCTATAATCTCAGATGGCAAAATTAAAGAGATTATTTCTTCAGGAAATATTATATATTATAATGGAAAAATGTTTTATTTCAAAGAAATGCTTCTTTCCCTCCTGATCTGCCTTTAACATACAGCCCACAACATTCCCTGAGTCATTTCTGAGAATTTGCTCATCAGCGAAGCGTCCTCCAGCGATGCACAGATACTGTGCCGCCGGCGCAGCCATAAATCATGCAGGGTCTGCGTGCCTGGGCTGCAGACAGACGCTGCCTCCTTTCACTCAGAGGGGGCAGGGTGCTGCGTGGCCCTGTGAGGCAGGGGGTGTGTGTCCCCATGTGTGTGGATGCATACGTGTGTGCACGCATGTGAGTGTTCAGGGGGACCTGCATGTGCGTGCGTGCGTGTGTACGTCTGTCCGTGCATGTGCCTGTTTGCGGGTGGGCAGTGTGACGGTGCGTGTGAAAGCAGTGCAGAGGTATGCGAGGCGCAGGACCCCTGGTGAGCTCTCAGGTCCCCAGCTCCTCTTGATGAGCCCAGGCCCCCGGCTGCTCACCACAGTCAGCGTCACGATGAGAAGAGGAGGCCCCTTGACCCGGAGTCCCGGCACGGCCACCTCTTGGGTCCCTGAGGTGTGAGGAAGGCTCTGTGGCCCCGCCTGTCCCTTGGTTTCGGAGTACGGTGACTCACTTAGGGTGATGCCCAACCTGGCAGAAGCAGGCAGAGGTCCCTGCAAAGGCTGTGTGAGGAGGCCTCCGTGCCAAGCCCGCACTAGAAGGAGCAGGTTAGGCCGAACACACTGGTGTTACTAGAAAAATATAAAAAGGGAAATTTTGTTGTTCACTGTCAATGTGCTCAGGGGACCCCAGGGAGATTTTCACGGGTGAGGTCCCAAGGTTAAGGAATGTGCGTGTGCAAGACGTCGCCAGCAACAAGGCAGGCAGCTGGGAGCAGAGCAGAGCACGAGAGTGCAAGAACCAGCCACGCCTCCCTTGCACAATCCTTATGCAGGCTGATGTCTCAGGCTGACGCTCTCACAGAGCGCCACGCCCAGTGCACGGTGCTCAGCTGTGCTCGGCCCTAAGCACGGAACCCCATCCCAATGTGCGCCTGGGCTAGACCAGCAGAGCCGGGTTCTCGGGTGCCCAGGGGTCCCCTGAGCTTTGCAGCAGGCTGAGTGATTCCCCACACTCGCTTACATCAACTATACTGTGTATCTCACAGACAGCCCCAAGGCCATTCTTCTTGACCCATGCGGCCCGGGCAAGCCAGGCCTGTCCAGTTTGCAGGCCGGACGCACTCAAGGACCCCTCAGAGTGTCGGGCCACAGCTGGTGGCACCCTGGACTGTGGTTCCACCCACCCTGTCTGCAGCGTGCCCTCCTCACCCAGGCTCCGCTCACAGCTCTGGCTCTGCCCAGCCCTGCTGAGTCCTACGTTGGCTGCGGCTTCCCAAGGCTTCCTGGGTGCTGGTCCCACCGGGACCCCTCACTCAGCTCCCTGTCACAGCTGCCATCACCCTGCTACTCATGTGGGAACAGGCCCTTGGCCCCCTGAGGTGCCCTCAGGAGAGGGGCCCAGGAAGAGCTGGGCCCGAAGCTCAGCTGCTCTCTGCCCACTAGGGGACTCCCAAAACCCCACTCCCATGTCCCCCATTTTCTGAGGTCCCACCTCCCTGTTTCTTTGAGGTGGCCAGCAGTACCCAGATGCCTCATCAGCTCCTTCCATTAAGTTGTTTTTTGGTGCTTTTGAGATAGGATCTCACTATGTCCTTCAGATTGGTCTTGAACTTACTATGTAGAGCAGGCTGGCCTGTGACTCAAGCCAGTCCTCCTGCCTCATCCACCCAAGTGCCAAGATTATGATCATGCACCACCACACCGAACTGCATCAGCTTTAAAAATTAATTTGATACATTTTCATTACACACAATGACCAGTTTCACCATGGGGACTTTGCCACTGTGCGTGATGTATCTCCATCCTTCCTTCCCCATTCCTCTCCCCTTTAACCTTATCTATAGCACTGGTGCCCCCTTCTCCCCTTTCCCTTGTTTTTTCTTTTTCTTCCCTTCCTTCCCCCTCTACCCTCCCTGGTTCCCCTTCCCATCTGAATATCTTTTTCCTATTTCATTACACATCATGACCCTTATTTACACTTTCGGTTCCTCACACAGGAGGAACCATGTGGTAGCTGAAGGGATTTATTTCCCTTAAGAGCGAGGTCTTCAGGTGCACCCATCCGGCTGGAAAGGTTTCACGTCTGCCCCTCTGCACATTGGCTCCCAAAGCCACCTCTGCCCCGGCTTTGCCTCTTGGGGGAGGGTGTGGGGATCCACCTGCTCCTCCTTTCACGGTCAAAAGTGCCACTTGTGTTTCCTCCAAGTTAAAATGGAATCGCAGCCGAGGTTCACACATCCACTTCCCTCAGGTGAAGGAGCAGGTGGAACTGGGTTTTTTCATTTTGCCTCCCCCGACCCTGAGCGGGCAGTCAGCTTTCCCGAGGCCAAAGCAGTGCAGTAGAGCTGGGATGTGGTCATGGGAAACGCCCAGACCTGACCCCCGTGGTGGACTCTTCAGCCACCTAGTGACCGAGTGGATGCTCAGTGAGGGGTCCTGGGAGGGTGTGCTGCTCTGGAGGATGGGAAGCTGCACTGCTGGAGGATGCGGGGCAGACCACCTGGGGGAAGAGCTGCAGACTCAGGAAGCGGGGCCGGGCTACCTGTTCTGCAAGTGTTTAGGGGGAGAAGGACCCGCACAGCGAGATGGCAGCCCCGAGTCCTAGGGGAACAGACACAGGGAGGTCGGACAGCGCTAAGTATGCCGTGGTCACGGGGACGAGGTGAGGGTGCAAAACGGAACAGCCACGCTGCAGCATGTGTGACACCACGACCTATCACCTTCGACCCTAAATCCTCGCTCTACTCTAGAGAAACAAATACTCATGAAGAAGTTACATATGCTCATAGCAGTCTTGTTCTCAGTCACCCCGACCTAGAAATGGCACCAAGGCCTTGAGGTGGGTCTGGCTAAGCAAACCGTGGCTTATCCACCTCCACAGTGGAATAGTATGCAACAGGGAAAGGGGGGGGACCCTAAATGCCATCAGTGAACCTTAACTGCATTAAGGCAAAGGAAAGAAGCCAGGCCCCAAAGGCCACCTGCTACGGCAAGTGAAGTCCTCAGAAAGGGAAACGGTAGCGAGAAAGAGCAGAGGAACGGCTGCTGTGGCATGGGCGTGGGGTTGGGGGCCGGAATTGCTCGGTGCCCGGCTGAGGCTGACACAGGAGCTGGACAGGGCAATAAGCTTTGGGTCGCGAGCTGAAACGGCGAATTTACGGTGTCGGAATTTAAAAAGATGAAAGCCAAAGGCCGAGGGGAAGGCCCTTCCTGTCGGGGGGCTGCGGGCTCCTCACTGTGCCCGGTGGTGCCCGCCGTGCCCATGGAGCAGGCACAGAGCACAGAGTGCAGCCTGGAGGGCCGTGCGGGGGAGCCGGGGCTGCAATCCCCTGCTAGGTGAGACTTGCTAAAGAGAGGAAAAGGTCATCGCCCAGGTCCATGCTGCCGGAAAGGGTGAGTGCCCAGACCGCGTTTTCTCTTTTCTCCCATGTCTCCCACGTGGGACACAGAGGTGCCAAGAGCTCTGTGTATGAGCTAAGATTTCCGCTGTAAGTCACAGATGCCTGACTGAGTAGCTGAAGGGATTCGGGAACATTTTGTCACTCCACGCTGCCTGATCCAGGCGTCTGAGATGCATTTAAAGGGAAAGGTCTTTTACCCTTCTGTTCTGACATCTCGCTGGCTTTGGTTCTGAGGCGTGACCTCTGTGGTCACAAAGTGGCTGCTGTAGCACCCAAAGTCTCATTTTTAGATGAAACTTCCAGAAGGGAGGCAGAGTGAGTAGTCTTGTGCCTCCTTTCCAGTTATGAAATCTTCTCCGAGACACCCCAGACCCCACCCCCCATGGCTGCACCCCAGTTCTTGTGGTAGCACGCCCACTGCGTTAGAACTCCTACCTGACCATCGCCAAGGCTGAACTAATCAACATGCGTTGCTGCGTGCCTCTCTGAGTTTCTTGGCCAAGGAATCACGGAGGAAGTTGGTGCTTCATCTGTGAGTGACGGGGGAAAGGGTGGGGCTGGTCCCGGGTCACGGTGTCTCCAGTGTCTTGTGTAGTTTGGAGGAAGTTAATTTCGTGGAAGTTTGCGGCGTCTGTCTTGGCCCTGTCTCTCCCATGTCCTCCAGAGCTTTGGATTGAAGAGGCTGCAGTGTGGGCTCCCAGGCAGCCGGCTGCAGCAGAGGCGAGATGGAGTGGGTTGGGGGTGCCCCTTGGGGCGCCAGGAAGGAGGGAGACAGTCCTGGAAAAGCCTGGGCCGCAGGGCGGGGTGGGGCTGCAGTCCTGTCTTAGGGCTCCCGAGGCAGAAGGGCTGCTGGGTTTGGACGCGTGTTAGCACTGGACAGTTTCATAGAAACAGAGCAAAACGCTTGCTGATGACTCTCCGGTTAGCATTAACCACTCCTTGCCCCCATGCCGGCTGAGCAGCTCAGGGTCAGGCTGTGCGCTGTGAACCTCACCTAGCCGAAAGGAGAAGAGGAGGGAAGTGGAGAGGCGCCAGCCTGAGAGCTCGGGACATCGGCCCCAGAGGGCGGCTTGGCTTGGTCCTTTTAGCTCAGGTCCCTGGTGTCTCCTGGCCTGGGGCCCCGAGTAGGTGCTTCTGGGTGACCCGCAGGTCCTGAACCAGAGTCGGGTTTAAAAGCCTCCTAGGGCAGCAGGGAGGCCACAGGGCACCCAGAGCTGGGCTGCACAGGACTGGAGGGGGCTGGGAAGGCATGAGGAGCAGATACCAGAGCCAGTGGAGCAACTACTCCTGCAGCGACAGCTCTGTCTGGCCAGGGGGAGAGGGCAGAGCCGCAGGCACCGCGGAGCGCGTCTGTCCTGCACATCTGTGCCCCCGGACTGGCTGCCTAAGAAGCAGCAAACAAGCATGCTCAGCCTCTGGTCCTGGGCCATCTCTCCAGGCAGTGCAGGTGGTGACAATGGGGACCAGAACTGCATCCCTGGGCTTCTGTGGAGCCCTCCTGGTGAGACCCGCATGGGTGAGTTAGAGAACCCGGCTCCAGCCCTCCCTTCCATGACCGGGGCTTGGGCTTGGGAGGAGCTGGGGGTCTGCCTGAGCCAGCAGTGCCCCAAAAATGTCCCTGCCTTCCCCTCACTCCACCCGCAGGCGCCTCACTCCTGCAGGTCACCACCGGCCACATAAACCTCTCCAAGTTCGGAAACTTCTCTTTGGATTTAATTAAAACTGCCAAGGTCGTTCACTGACTTTCAGCCGATTCTGAGGTCTGTTCGGTTTTTATGGAATTCCATTAAAGTTCACTGCAGATGGGTTAAAAACTTTCAATGTCTTACAGAAAGTTTTAAACCACAGTGTGTGACTTCTGCGGGGTAGGACAAGGGCGTCGGAGACCGCCCGCTGCCGGCTCGCGGTGAGGCTGAGCCCGCCTGCTGTCTGGCTCTGTGGGCTCCCAGAGGTGGACAGGGACGTTGGGAGCAAAAGCTCCTGCATGGAGACCTGAGGAAGACCTGCTGCAGCCCGGCCCAAGCTCAGCACCGGCCGATGCCCGGTCCTGCAGCCGGAGGGTGACCACCGCCATGTGGTGCCACACTCCGCGCACAGCTGTTCCAGGTGTGGGAGGGCTCTGGGCTGATCCAACACTGACCAGCTCCCGCAGACTGGGAATGAAACCTGCCTGGCTCTCGCAGGCACATTTTCGCATGGATTACATATTGAGGCAACAGAGTCCCGGATGCGTGGGGTTAAGTGGGCAGCATTGTTGAACCTAGCTGCCTCTGTTTCCCTGTGGGCTCTGACCTGGCTCCTAGGCAGGGCAGCCTGGGGTCACACCCAGGGCTCCTGCCGCTCTGCTCCTGGCTGGAGGTTCTCCGCTTCCCTGGCCCCCTGCCTCTCCTGCCTGTGGCCTGGCTGCCCTTCCTTCAACCTTCCTTCTGCTGGGGAGTGGGTGCAGTCCCCTCTGTCCCCAAGGAAAAAAGACCTCGAGACCCTAACCTGTCTGTGTGGCTCCCTGGAGGCCAAGCAGGCCCTGGCTGTCAGAGGCCACTGGAGGTGTTCTCACCCTGAGCCTGGACTCCTCTGATTTTTTCTGGCCCTGGGGATTGAATGCAGGGCCTTCACGCTGAGCTGCGGCCCCAGCACTTTATTAAAAAGCTTAATTTTTAAGACAGGTGCAGCCTGTCCAGGCCCTGGGCAGTCTGGCACCTGCTCTATGCCCCTGGCAACTGTCCGGGGTTGTCCTCTGCAGTGGGGCAGGCTGGCTGGGTGTCTCCTGCTGTGGAGCTGGCTCTTGTGGCGAGCTCACCATCCCCAGAGGAGGGCTCCTTCCTTGCTGAGCAGAGGAAATGGGTCCCTCAGGAGCCCCTGGAGCCAGGTGGGTGTTGAGCAGATCCCCACATGGCCCGGGGACCTTGGTGCCTGTGCTCACCCCTGTGCCTTGCAGATCACTACGCTAGCTGCCCACAGGCTCTGGCCTTACTCAGCCCATGCAGGGGAGGTGCTGCTGGCTACGCTGGGACCAGTCACCTGGCCAGGGCTCTGATAATGAGGACCCAGGAGGTAGGAGGACTCTCAGGCAGGATGATGCTTGGGCTGTGCACTGCTTGTTCATTTCCCAGATGAAAGGCAAACCATTTTCTTTAGAAGATTTTTTAAAATAAAAAGAAAAACATAAAAATTGAACATTTTTATGGGCCATGGTGTTAGTTTTTTGTCACTACAGCAAAATGCCTGAGACAATCACATTATAGAGATGAAAGGTTCTTTTGGCTCAGCGTTGGAGGTTCTGATCTGTGGCCAGCTGGGTCCTGGTCTTGCTGTATTGAGGCAGCACCTTGGGGTGGGAGTGTGTGGTACAGCAGTGACCTCATCCTGCTGGCCAGGGAGCAGGACATGGGTAAGGATGGGCTGAGACACCCGGACCTGAGTTGAGCCACACCCCATGCCCAGGTGACCTAAGGCTTCTCCCTGGGGCCACGTTTACGTGTTCCACCGCCTCCCAACACTGCCGCCCTGGTCACTGAGTTCTGACCCAGCCTTCATGGGCCATCGTATTCACACGGCAGCAGGCCCCACCCCCGCACAGGTCCTGTCCAGGCAGGACACATGCTGCCCTGTGAGACCTTCGCCATCTGTTTGCTGCCCTCGCCTCAGCACATTCACCATCTTCTCTCAGTCACTCCGTGGTGCTGGATCACAGCAGAGCTCAGTCCTCCCATCAGGTACGACCCCGCCCAGCAGCCACCCACCCCTCTCCTCTTCTCCCTTCTCCTGCTCCTAGAATCCCGTTCTCCTCTTCGATTCCCTGAGGTCAGCCCATGTGCAGGGCCCCCCATGCTGTGTGCCTGTGTCTGGCTTTCATTCAGGTCCTCGGTGGATCTGGGAATGCCAGAAAATTAAAGGCAGCTCTGAAGAGTGGCTGACAGTGAAGGCGACCACAGGGCACTGGGTTCAAATCCCAGTCACTGGGCTCTGCGGTGGTCCCCGACCAATAGGGCTTAAAGTGGTTCCTCCCTGTGTGTGTGGGGTGGGGTGGGGTGGTGATGTGATTCAGGAGGGTGGTTAGCTAATTCCTGCTGCTTCCTGTGCCTCCCCAACTCCTCCCATCAGAGCCATGCCTTTGGGCTCCGTGGATGGGGTGGGGCTGCTGGAGTCCTGTAACCTCCCAGGGAATCCACCTGCCTCACCCTAGCTGGGTTAGCAGGTCCCTAGGTCAGCTGGTCTGGGATTCCTGCAAGGTTTCCGGGTGCAGTCCTTATGCTGGGCTCTCTGGCTGCACACACCACGGTTTGGGGACTGAGGGTTCTTCCTGCGGGAGGCCACCCTGGGTGTTTAGCAGCTTCCCCAGCTTCTACCCACTGGATGCCGGTAGCATCTCCACGGTTGTGACAAACATAACGCCCAGGTGTTGTCCTGCATCTCCTGCAGTACAGTTGCCCTTGGCATGTGTGTGGGGAAGTACTGTGCATGGCTCACACTCTCACAATGATCTGCCATCCTGCCTGGAGGTCCTGAGATGAAACTCTAGAGAACTGGGTCTTGCCTCATACTGCTAAATCAAGAGACCCAGAACTCAGGGTCTCTTGAGCCCAGAGGCCCATGCAGAGAGACCTGACTCCATCCTGCAGCTCCGAGGTGCTGGGCAAGGCCTCTGCTCCTCCTGCTCCCCTCCAGGTTTCCCTCTCCAGGATAGATGCCTTGAGGGCTCATCTTGGTAGTTTCCTCGTAGTGATCCATGCTCATTGCTGTGCAGCACTGGGTACTGGCACTGGTACCAAAGGGTCAAGGCAGGGCGCCTGCACTTTAGCTCTGCCTGGGGACCAGGGCATCTGGGACCAGCGGGGTGGAAGAAGGACATGGGGAGACACTAGTGGGCTGCACTCCTACCTCCATCTCTCCAGTCCTGGTCCCGTCTGGGTTTGCGTTTCATTCCATTCAGTTTGGGCGGCTTCCCTAAAAGTAACCAAGGCTTGGTAATACCGGAGAGAACCATTTGCATGTTTACTGCTGAAACCATGTGGAAATTAAATTTCCATCAATTATAACGTAGACGCTGTCCTTAAATGTAAACACCCACACGCAGTTTACCCGGCTTGGAAGTGTGTGCACCAAACTGATACCAAACAGTAATTAAGGATCATTAGCAGCAGACCGCTGAGATTTGGGGCTGCTGCCTCTCAGGCAAAAGATGCTGGGGAGCTGTCAAAACGCCTGGCATTGGTCCGCACAGCGTGCTCACGGCAGCGTCCGGACCTTCGTGGGGTGTGAACGCCACTGGTTCTGTGAACTGCAGTGAGGATCTGGGAGAAGATAACCGCAGTCTGGTAGGAAACACACCTGCTGAAGTGTGATGGGAACATCATCACTGGTCTCTTGGGAGCAGAGGGTGGATGCAGTGTGTGCATGGCCCCGAGCCTCGTGCAGAACCACACCTCCCTCCTGGGTCCCTTTGTTTCTGCTCTGTAAAACAGCCCTTCATCCCCTGTCTGGCTAGCGCTGTCCTCCACACCCTCTATGTCCCAGGTCACCCTGGGGGATCGCTGAGTCCTGACGCCCACTAGACGGTGTGGATGGGACACCCATGGGGGAGTATGGTCCCAAATTCGCTACCTGTCCAGTGTGCACCCTGCTACCACTGTCCGTGGGATTCTAAGAAGGGTTCCATCAGATGACCAGGATGTGAAAATTATGGGGCTCAACCAGGCACACGGTCCAGGCAGTGGTGTGAGAAAGCGTGGCACAGTTCTCACCCGCGTTTCTGTGGCCCCGGGAGGGATGAGGCTGCACTCTGTAGCATTCTCCCAGCAGGAAGAAAAGCCCTGCTCTGCCAGCCAGCGCCCTGCAGACAACAAAGGCCGCTGCTCGCCTGCTTCCTCCCTGCAGGCTGCGGGTGTGGGCAGAGAGTGGAGATGCATTTTTCATGCTGTAATTTAGCAAACCTCCCTCGCCTCCCTCAGCACATTAGGCTGCCTCCTCTGACCTACCGGACTAAGAAGTCATCACTCTTTCGCTGAGCATTATTTTGATAAAAAAAGAAAACAAAAACAATAAAAAAGGCCATTCCAGACAAGCAATTCCCTTGTTTATTGATTTGCCCTGTCAGGTTCTTTTATGCAGACATAGGTTTTATGATAAAACTTCAGCCTTGCCTTTTATGACAATAAATAATGCATCGTGCTTCTCAAGCGCTCCCGTGTCGTGTGGGACCCATGCTGGCTCCAGGCCCTGCTCCTCCGAGTCACCTCCTGCCAGAGTTACAGTCAGTTTTCTCTCTGAAGGTGGCATCGGGGTGGCCCGCTGAGCCACCATCTCCGATTGCCATTACGTCCTCAGTGCGCTTTCTCACACTGTCCCTTCTATCCCCGGGGGAACTTCTGTCAGTAGATTTGTGAGCACCAGTGCCCAACCCGGTCCTCCCTCAGCTTTGTGTTCAGCAGTCCTCTTTTCTGCCTGTCCCCCTGCACCCCTAAAATGGGGACTCCATGGTGTTTAGAACACCACACATAGCCCGCTCTGGTTTCTGGAAGGGCAGAGCCACTGAAGTAATCCAAGGATTGCACTTCGCACCCAGGAGGGCACATGGGTCAGGATGCAGGTCCTTCCTCCTTCCCAGCAGGGCCAGAGCACCACCTCCTTCTGCTCCCAAGGCCTAGATCTTTGACTCCCTGGTGTGGAAAACCAACACTGGGGCCCGACCAGAAGAAGTTGAGCTTCATGGTGTCTGAGCTGAGACAGGGGACCTGGAGGAGTGGGTGCTCACCAGCAGGGGGTACAGCCTTCCTGGAAGGGTGACCAGGGGAGCAGAGCCAGGCTGACATGGGACAGGGCAGAGGAAGCTGACCAGGGAGCAGAAACAAAAAGAGAGGCCTCTGGCTTGTTTGTCCAAGCCAATATGCTTCCCCTGGAGCTCACTGGATTGGGCCACAGGGAGTTCCAAAGCCGAATCTACCTGCACCATGGCTAAGTGTTAGTGCCTTCCTGGAGACAAGCCTGGATCCCCACGTCTCCACCAGAGCCACACAGACGCCAGCTTTGGCTCCACCCAGAGCCAGAGGCTTCGCGGGTGGTGGGCGGGAGGGGCACGGGCATAGCCCCAGAGGGTTCTCTTGGCTGCTGCCCAGGGAAGCCAGAAAGTTCAAGTTCTTTGCTAATGGTGGCAAACTTAGTGGTCCCTGGTGCCCCCGCCCTTTCCCGGGGTAGTAAAACACATAATTCATCGTGGATTATTTGAAGGCAAATCACTTTAAGTGTAAGAAATAAAAAGGCAAATTGGCAATTGAATTTTGTGGGAGAACGTAAGTGGATGATTTGCATTTCTCAGTGTGCTGGGAAGACGTGACTGTCTGCGCGGCGGGAGAGATGAGGGAGTGTGGTCGGGCAGGGACTCAGCCCAGAGCTACTCAGGGTCAGGCCAGGCAAAGCAGCTTTGCAAACCTCTTTGTGTCCTGTCTGAGGGGAACCAATGAGCAGAAGGGGCTCCCCAGCTCCTGAGGACTGAAGCCCTGTCCGCAGCATAACTGGCCTTTATAGGACGTTGGGAAGGGGACAGATACTGTAGTAGGGCAGCATGCTGCAGTCGGTGCTTCCATGACAGCCAGTCCTACAGGATGCGCCACGAAGCCATCTGCCCTGGTAGGTGCCAGGCTCCAGGGACAGAGGCCACACACAGGTGCTCTGGGGCCAGCTGCCTGCTCACCAAGCTCCTCGAGGACAGTCTGGGAAGAGGCCTGGGGTGTGGAGGGGGCCACGTCACTCTGGAAAGGACAACAGGCATGATCTCAGTGCAGCTGTTCCGGCCTGGCCTGCCCTGTGCTCTCTGCTGCCTTGGTTCCCTTCCCTTCCCTTCCCT